>JAJTJO010000822.1:1200000-1785441 GCA_024550625.1 Dendroctonus valens
TTCCTTACGGCATATAAGTTAGTTTTTCGGCGCAGGACTCTGTCAGGTCGTCGGAAAAATATTTGGAGAAAATATCGATTGGCGTAGGAACATGTGAGAGCTTCAGCTTGTCACGCTTGGTAAAACTGAATTGTCGGTAACATTTCGTAACTTCTCTTTATCCAAGCCACAGTTTTTTTGTCAGTCATATTTTGGGAGTGTACATACTCAGCTGAATTTTATTTCGCGGTCTCAGAGACATGTCTTATTTTACCTAAAGAATGTGGCTCGTAAGAAATTTCTGTTTTTAGTGCTCTTCTAATTCCGAGTCGTGCCTCTCTGCGTACCAAAGTCTGTGTTAGCGTTTTCAGCACCAGTAGGATGCACTGATAGGCGTTTACGTTTCAAGAGCTTGACATAACACATCATCCTAGAAAATGACAAGCTATTTTGTCAAATTGTCGACAAAGTTGTAATGCTTTTAGTATCATCAAGATATCAGGTACAACATATGCAATTTGCAGTTAAGTTGCCACCTGATCATATATATTATATATATATATATATATATATATATATATATATATATATATATATATATATATATATATATATATATATATATATATATATATATATATATATATATATTTCGTTTTTTATCGCTGTTTAATGAGAAGATTCCATGTTCGACGTTTGTTATGACTTCATGAAAAAAAGAATATAGCTTAAGAAAGGTTAACGAAAATGGAACAGCATTAGCACAACATGCACAACAAAAGTTACATAGTTTTGATTTTGAGAACACAAAAATATTAATCAATGAAGACAATTATAATAAGAGAAGAATCCATGAAATGATACAGATTAAAAAACATCAGAATGCAATGAATTTTAGATCAGACACAGACAATCTTAGCTCTGTGTATCACACACTAATTAAATGATCGCATGCATGAACTGATTGAACCATGTAAATGAAATATAAACACCTGATATTGAGGAATTGCAGAGCAATTCCTAGAATGCAAAGAAAAGTCGAAGTATAAACAGTTTTTTTTTGTTCTCTCGCTCGATATCGAATAAAATATGGAATTCAATAACCAGTCAAATGTGAAGGTAGGAACGACTATACGCGTAAGTTAAATTTAAATCTCTAAACAATAGATTCTAGTCTTTTCCTAGACATGTTTGTCCTTGTACTTTTTAATATACGTCAATGTACTTTTTAATATGTGTGTGATTTGTATTTTAATATGTGAATTTTGGTGAAAGTTTTTTATTTAAATTGATGATAACTGTAAATATATATTTTAGGCAAACTGATCATGGTAGAGAAAGACACCGAAACGTATTTGTAACATTTAAGAGAAAAAAGAAAAAAAAAATTACGTTTTTAAAGAAAAAGCGAAATATGAACAGTTTCTTTATTCTCTCGCTCGATATCGAACAAAATATGGATTTCAATAGCCAGTCAAATGTGAAGGTAGAACAGCCTTACACGTATGTTAAATTTGAATCTCTGAACAATAGATTCTAGTTTTTTCCCAGACATGATTGTCCTGACTCATCACCGGAAAACCTATTGTTTTCAATATACTTTTTAATATGTGTGTAATTTGTATTTGTATTTTAGTATGTGAATTTTGATAGAGTTTTTTTTCAAAATTATTGATGACTGTGAATGTGTATTTTAGACAAACTGATGATGGTGGAGAAAGACACCGAAACGTATTTGTGACATTTTGAATAATAAACAATAAAATTGACTGAAACCTAGGAATTTTTTTGGATTAAATTGAAATACAGTCAGGAAAATATACACAGTAATTGAACTCATTGTTTAGAACTTTGCGAAAGAACTCATATGAAACATCAGGATGATTTAAGTCCTTGTACATATTGTACATTTTCTTTTTTGTTAGAGTTTCTGGCAAGTACACGACTGTAGTTTTTTTCGACTGTAGTGGATCTGAGAGTTAATATGATTTTTTACTGCCGCAAATGTGGTAGGCGGCTTTTCACAATGTACGTGTTTATATTTTCATCTCATATCGTTAGGTGCTTTACCTGTTTTCTTTAGAGACTCTTGAATTGTTTGTAGGCGACGTCCACTAATTCCATGTAATGAGACAAAAGCTGTGGTTAATTTGGTTTTTAACCTGGCGGTTAACTCTTACTATATAGAAATATGCTTTATCGTGAAACTTGGCTTCATTTTCAGTTGGTCTTGGCCTGCGGTTTTTTACTGCAGTCATACATAAAAGGCCACTCAAATAGCGATTCTGCTCATCCCTGCTCGACATGCTGTTAAATTCCTTTATAATGGTATTTCTCTCAGAAAGTCCAATCTTTTCAAAGCATTTATATCTGGAGCACTTACAGTCTGGTCCTAACTCGTGTGAAGTTAATCTCAAACGTATTATAACATCCCATAACCTTCCACTTTTTTTTCTCTTCTTAGTTCTCACGTTTAATTTCTGAACCGTACTTTCCTCAGAGTTGTCACAATTCACAGTCCCTGTTTTTTCATCCATCATAAAATAACAAAAATGCACTACTAATTATAAGATTAGCAAAAACAAAATATACGACGTTGGTACTAAGAATGCTAGTTTACATTTGAGTTGCACGGATAGTGCTGCCGTGACAGCGCATCAAAAAACCTACAACGTTTTTGCTGGGTTTAATTTTGTTTCTGGTTGTAAAAACTTGTTTTTTAAAAACCGTTTATTTTACAAACCAAAATGTTTTACAACAGCGAGATGTGACTGCTTTACCTACTGACTTAAGACTAATTTATTCATGTCGAATGCGCAGCTTATATAGTAAAATACACAGTGGTCCGCATAAGTGGTCATATAACTCCTCCCTCCTTAAGTTTGAGAAAATTGGGGTTTTAAATTTTCGAGGGGTTTCAGCTTTATGTCCACCTTTACATTGTTTTTCTTTTTCAAATAAAATTACAGTATTACAATTACAAAGATTATTATTACAATGATTATTAAACTTGCAATTGACACACTTGTACTGACTACGTCAAATTCTTTCAACTCATGAGTTGTAAGTTTCTTGATATTACTTAGATCCTCATGAATATTTTCCAAATTTATTTTGTTCATTTGTAAAGGTTTTATTTTTTCCTTCAAATCTTCTTTGATATTAATTTTTGGAAGTTTCAACCGTAGGTTGATTATGTTTGAGTTTTGAGGTTGAAAAGTTAATTCTTTGATTTCCGTTACACATTGTGCTGGAATTATCAATGATGGGAATTTGATCGTTTCAATGGAGTTTTGGTTTGGACATTGGAACTTAATTGTTTCCGGTTTTGTTGGAATTATTAATATAGAGTTATCTCTTAATTGGGTTATCGATGATTCTTTTAATTCAATTGGTGACATTAGACAGTGGTTGGTCAAGTTGAAGGTTTCCAAGATGCAAGGTTCATTCGAGTTTAATGAAGATTGTTCGCATAGGAAAATATCTTCGATTTCTTTGCATTTGTTGTTTAGATTAAAAGACTCATTTGCAGATTTTAGCAAATAGGGGTTCTTTAGAATTGTGATGTGATTATCAATAGGGATTGGATAGAGTTGATAGAGAATATAGGGTTTACCTGATATTAAGGGAATCGCTATATGAAAGATGATTAACTCATTTTTGATAATCACGTCAGCATGGGCTACTTCATAATATTTGATTATGTTATCAAAAGGTATTCTTGTTTCGGGTTTCAGTTTGAAGATTATTTTCTGTAATTCCTGGTATTTAAGAATACTGTAATGTAATACGTTGATTTCAGCAAAATTTATCGCAGTTTGGATGTTGTCGCAAACTTTGTTGATTATGCGAATATTATTTTCCACGTTATCTAGTAACACGATTAAGTGAATTGTTGTGGATGTCGTTTGGGTCATTTCTGTGACCTCATTAATGCGATCTTGAATTTTCTGCTGATTCTCTTTAATATTCATCATTTGAGAATCAATGTCAGTTGATAACTTTTTTACTATTGTCTGGGTCATGGTCACATCTTGATGAAGGTTTCTTTCATTTTGTTGAAGAGTTTTGATATAATTATCATATCTTTCTCCATCATTTGCATCTAGGGTGCCGTATAGATATTTTTGGGCTGTTCCTAGGATATTTAGTAATCCTCTTTTAATTCGTTTTTCAGGGGTTGTGTAGTGTTTTGTAAATGCCTTTATCGATTTAATTTCTTCCAATAAATTTTGCGTTTTAATGGTAAGAAATTTGTAATTTGTGATGTTTGGGTTTATCAATTTAGCACTTATTTGCATGAGTGTTTTCTGGGTGGTTCTTAAACAATTTCTAACGTTCGTTAGGTTTACGTGGTAGTAAACATGATGGTGGTTGTTGACTATGTAACTCATTCCTTCTTTGATTGGTAGCAGAGGGTTGGTGATTTCTTCAATTCTGTACTGAGCGTCGACGAGTAATGGAAGAAGAAGTAGTAAAATCTTCATCTTTCTGAAATTGTAAATTATTAACGTCTTTTAACATCCTTGGGGTGTCTTTGATTGTGGAATTCGACGGGTTTGTATTTGGTTTTAGTTTTTCGGGTAGTTTCCTAGGAGTCGTTAATAATTGTTTTGAATATTCAGGAATTTCAGGGTCGTTTTCTCGTTTCTCGTTCATTTTAGAGAGAACGTTTGCTTTCTTAGCATTGAGTTTCATTTTTAGTTTTTCATTTAGTTCTTTAAATGTCTCTGCTAATTCGTGAACATAATCAGATTGTAGTTGATTTATGTTTTTCTCAAAGTTTAGTTGATAATTTAAATTGCCTTTTATTATTTGGAAAGGTGTATATTCATGTGTAGAGTGAATACTGTTGTTGTAATTCAATATTGCAATATCAACTAGTTCTTGAATTGTCTTTGATCGATAACTTTGCCTAAGTGCAACAAGACTTTCTTTGAGTGTTGAGTGGAAACGTTCGATTGGCGAATTAGAGTTTGGATTGTAAGGAGTGGTAAAATGTAATTCGATTTGATACATTTTACAAAGATCTTGAACTAAATTACTTTTGAATGTTTGAGCATTGTCCGTTGTGATTTTACAAGGGACTCCGTGATGAGAAAATAGTTTTATTAAACTTTGGCATATCTCTATTGATGTTTCATTTATAGAATATGCTGTGGCAAATTTTGAGAAATTGTCTATGATCGTCAGGAATTTCTGTCCAGATATTGAATATGTATCCATATATAGATGTTCAAACGGTTTGTTTCCTGTTGGTGTTGGTTTGAAGATCACTTTGTATGGATGTCGATCGTACTTTGTTTTCTGACAAGTTTCACAAGTGTTCACATAATTTATTACGTCTCGTTCTAGGCTAGGCCAATAATAACTCTGTTTGATGTTTTTAATATTTTCCGTTATTCCTCGGTGTGACGTTTTGCTGGTGTGGTATCTTTCGATTATTTTTTTTTGATCTTCGGGATCCGCGACGTCTTCTAATAGAGTATTTGAAATGAAGAGTTTGTAAGAGCTATTAATAAATGTTTGTTGGAAAATTCTTATTATTAAAGGCTCTAATTCTTTATCAGAGAAATACATGCCATATGTGTCAGGGGGTAGATAGTCTCTAATGATTTCTTGTATCTCCTGAGTTATCGGGTTGTTGTTGATAAATAGAATTATTCTCTTTTTGGATTCGAATAACCTTTTTGAACTTGTGTAAGGTTTATCTGCTTTGGTCCATTTGATTATCAGTTGATTCTTGAAAGTGTTTAAGCTTTTATGGACGTAGGGTGCTCCTAAAATGGGTTCTTCATTTGACGTGTGAATAGTTACGGTGTCTGAATTATTTTCTTCTGGCGGATTTGTGTTCCTTGAAGTTGAAGTTTCTGCCACAACTTCTGGTGTGTTTTTGCGTGATTTGAGACTGTCATACTTTCTATCGGGTCGTTTTATTTGGATATCCGATATAACATTGATTTTCGGTTTTGACTTTACCTTTTTTGGTGAGTTGAACAATCTTTCTTGTGATTCGAAGAAATGTTTTACTTTATCAATCCATGCGTGTGGGTCTCTTTCTTCGTTGTCTTCATTGCAAACAGCTGACATGTGTGTCAAGGGTGGTTTTACTGTTTCTATTGGGTGGATTTCTTTTGGAGGTCTTGACAGTGCATCTGCATTTGCATTTTGAGTTCCTTTTTTGTAATGGATCGTATATTCATATTCTTGAAGTTTCAGTCTCCATCGAACTAATTTGGAATTTGGTTCTTTGATTGAGAATAGCCATTGTAATGGTTTGTGATCTGTTACGATGCTAAATTTTCTGCCGAATAAGTACGGTCTAAAGTACTTTGTTGCCCATACAATTGCTAACAGTTCTTTTTCAATTGTTGAGTAATTGCATTCAGCTGGATTGAGTGTTCGGCTGGCGTATGCAACTGGAAGGTCATTTCCTATTGTTCCTTATGAGAGAATTGCGCCGATATCATAATCTGATGCATCTGTGGTCAGAATGAATGGTTTTGTGAAGTCAGGGTATTGTAGAATGGGTTCGTTCATTAGAATATTTTTGCAGAGATTAAACGCGTCAACAAATGGTTTGTTGTGAATTATCTTAGTGTTTTTCTTAAGACAATGAGTTAATGGTTTCGTTATCTTTGCAAAGTTCTTGATAAATTTACGATAATATCCTACAAGTCCTAGAAAAGATTTGATTTCTTTTGGAGTGTTGGGAATTTTGAAATTTTTGATAGCTTCAATTTTTCTTGGATTTGGTTTAATTCCTTCGGGCGTTATAACGTGTCCTAGGAATTCAACTGTTTTTCTCATGAATTCAGATTTGTCGAGTTGTATTTTCATGTTGAAAGAAATTAGTCTTTCGAAAACTTGTTTTAAGGAACTTAAATGTTCTTGTAGACTGGTTGAGTAGATGATGATATCATCCATGTAGACAAGACAGGTTTTTACTTGAAGTCCTCTAAGTAACGTTATCCATTGTTCTTTGGAATGTGGATGGTGCGTTCTTTAATCCAAATGGCATTCTGGTAAATTCGTAATGTCCATTTTCTACGTTGAAAGCAGTTTTTGAAATACTTTTTGGATCCATTTCAATTTGATGAAATCCGTTGGCAAGATCTAATGTGGTGAAGTATTGACAACGTCCTAATTTATCAAGTATGTCTGATATGTTTGGTAATGGATATCTATCGTCAACTGTTTTTTCATTCAGTTTTCTGTAGTCGATTACCAATCTCCATTTTTGTTGTTGTGATGCGTCTAGTTTTTTCGGAACTATCCAGACTGGTGAACTCCAGGGTGAATTGGAAGGTCGAATGATGTTTGATTGCAACATTTCAGAAATTTGTCTATTTACTTCTTTTTTATGCACATAGGGATATCTGTAACTTTTCGTGTGGATTGGAATTTCGTCAGATGTGTTGATTATATGTTTTACATCGTTGGTAAACGTTAAAGGATCTCCCGGTTTGTGAAGACTTTGCTTATAGCTTTCTATTAGTTGGAATAGCAGCATTTTTTCTTCCGAATTTAAATGATCGTGTCTGATTAATTGATTTAAATTAACATGACAACTTGAACTCTTTGTGTTTTTGAAGAATTTTCTTGTTGGCAAATTTTCATTGTTTTCGAAATCGTATATTTCATAGTTGTTTAATTCGATTGACTCTGGACAAAGTATGTTTTCATTAATATCGCATTCTATTAGAATATTTCGGTCAGAATGATTAGTGACATCAACTATATAACTGTTGTTAGTTATGGTTACTAGTGTTGGTTGAATTTCTAGATTTTTATCTTTGTAATGCGGTATTATCCAAGTAGTGTTATTGGGTAAATTTGTTTTAAAAATTGTTTTCTGGATGCTTTTTGGTGGAAACTCAATTTTGTATTTATCAAAATTGTTTCTGTAGTGAAAAGGAATTTCAAGATATTGGTTTCCTAATATTTGATTGGTTAGATCAATATTTAGGTTTAATTTACATAGGTCTTTTATGCCTAAAATGCCGTCAAAATACTCGTGAAAGGGAAAAAGTATGAATTCAATGGGTTCGGATATTCCGTAGCATAGGAATAAAGGAATTGTTGCTTTATTTGTAGCTTTTTTAGAACCAGCACAAGTTTGAAGGGTGCTTATGTGAGGCTTTATTGAAGTTGGAAAAAGAGATTCAGTCAATGATGGTCTGAGAAGAGATGCATGTGAACCAGTATCGATTAGAAGGCGAATGTTGTATTTAGGGATTTTGATATAGGGTAACTGGTTTGTTTGGAAACTGTTCAAGTTTATCCAGGATTTTCTCTTGGACTGGGTGTTTGAAAATTTTCAATTTCGTCAATTGGGTTCTCTTCCGAAGAAGCTTTTTCGAATTCTTCATATTCATATCTATTTGCATAAGGGTCGTTTATTTCTAATTCACTGTCGTATTGAGGAAAATCGTAATTTTCTTCGTCAATTTCATCTTCAAGATGTCTTATTTCTCGAAAAGAGAAGTTTGGTTTTCCGGTTGTTTGGAAATGATTGAATTGTCTTTGTGGAATCGAGTTCCTATAGAATTGATTATCATTCCTTTGTGTTGGAATTGTACTTACTCCAGACATTGGTTGTGGGAATTGTTGTTTTGGAAATTGTGGTTTGAATTGATTGGGTTGGAAAGGGTTTTGTTTCGTTTGAAAAGGTTGATTTGCTTTCACTTGGAAAGGTTGTGATTGTCTTGTTTGGAAGGGTTGAGTTTGTTGAAATGGGGATTTGAATTGAAATATGCTTGGTTTTTGAAAATTCGTTGGACAATGTGTTGTGTTGTTGGAGAGTTTGAAAAGCGGTTTGTTCTAATTTTGAACAAAATTATTTTTGAAACTATTCTGGCTCATTAAAATTTCGTAATTTGTAATGATGTCAGTAGCTTGATTTAGATTTTGAGGATTTTGTACAATAAGTAATGTTCTCAATTCGGATGAAATGTTAGCTAAAAGATTTTGAGTAGCTGTCAATTCATTTTGTGCAAGTAGTATGTTACGTGCTTCCAAGTTTGGAATTTCTGCACAGATCTTAGTACTAACTTGGGTAACCAAGACTTTGAGCTTGTGAATGTATTCTTGAGTTGATTCATTTTTACGCGACAAAAATATTAATTGTTGTTGCAAATTTGACCTGGTAAGAGGGTCACTAAATTTTTGGCGAAGGGCAATTTTAATTTCTTCCCATGTTATCAGATCTGGTCTGGTTAACAGAAAATCTTCGGCTTGTCCTAAAATTTTCGACTTTATTGCAAGCAGAACATATTCTTGTTGAGATTGATCGTTTGAAAAATATCTGTTGTAAAAGGTATCTATTTGATTAAGAAAAGACTCGAGGCGAGATGGAGTACCATCGAAGGTTTTCAAAAGTGATACTGTAGATCTCAAAGCGTCAGCCATTTTACTTATAGATACTGTATTTGAAATTGGTTCAAATAGACTAGAAATGTTTTCAGAATTATCTGGAAACGATTGCGATTGATCTAGGTCACTACTAGAAGCGTTACTAGCGTTGCTAGCGATTGATAACCTACGTTTTGGATATGTAATATCCCCTAAGATTACTTTTTTGAACTTTTTCATTCAATTCAAAATTCAATTCAATATTCAATATTCAATTCAATTCTTTGTATTGAGAAACTTCTTTGTTTCAAAAATTCTTCTTAATTAACAGGCTGTACGATTATAGGATGAATCGCTTACGATTTTTCCAATCTTGCTCCTGTATCGAACGATGCCGCTGCGGGAAGATAAACTATCCAGGTACGACTTCGTTCGTAGTGGACACTAGCCTTAGGCCAATATGTCCTTACTAGCTGCTTCGTTGTTGGACAACCAAAAGGCGATGCGTTGCTAGGAGTCTAAGTAGAGGGATGAACGATGTAGCTCTGCTGTTGAGGTTATCCTTTCTGGACTGTTGAAACAGACGTGTTGGTCACTGGTTTTTCTCGTTTCACACAGAACTTCTCTGCACGATCGAATTCTCGAAAACTTTCAGAGATCGTGATTGCACAGGAAGGTTTTCACTGTAGATCGATTTTTGAAAACTGTAACCGCACTGAAAGGATCCTACCGACTGCGCGAATTTTGTTTCTGGTTGTAAAAACTTGTTTTTTAAAAACCGTTTATTTTACAAACCAAAATGTTTTACAACAGCGAGATGTTACTGCTGTACCTACTGACTTAAGACTAATTTATTCATGTCGAATGCGCAGCTTATATAGTGATTAAATGCTGGATCGACAGTTATGGTGTAAAATACACAGTGGTCCGCATAAGTGGTCATATAACTATATCATCCATGTAGACAAGACAGGTTTTTCCTTGAAGTCCTCTAAGTACGTTATCCATTGTTCTTTGGAATGTGGATGGTGCGTTCTTTAGCCCAAATGGCATTCTGGTAAATTCGTAATGTCCATTTTCTACGTTGAAAGCAGTTTTTGAAATACTTTTTGGATCCATTTGAATTTGATGAAATCCGTTGGCAAGATCTAATGTGGTGAAGTATTGACAACGTCCTAATTTATCAAGTATGTCTGATATGTTTGGTAATGGGTATCTATCGTCAACTGTTTTTTCATTCAGTTTTCTGTAGTCGATTACCAATCTCCATTTTTGTTGCTGTGATTCGTCTAGCTTTTTCGGAACTATCCAGACTGGTGAACTCCAGGGTGAATTGGAAGGTCGAATGATTTTTGATTGCAACATTTCAGAAATTTCTCTATTTACTTCTTTTTTATGCACATAGGGATATCTGTAACTTTTCGTGTGGACTGGAATTTCGTCAGATGTGTTGATTATATGTTTTACATCGTTGGTAAACGTTAAAGGATCTCCCGGTTTGTGAAGAATTTGCTTATAGCTTTCTATTAGTTGGAATAGCTGCATTTTTTCTTCCGAATTTAAGTGATCGTGTCTGATTAATTGATTTAAATTGACATGACAACTTGAACTCTTTGTGTTTTTGAGGAATTTTCTTGTTGGCAAATTTTCTTTGTTTTCGAAATCGTATATTTCATAGTTGTTTAATTCGATTGACTCTGGACAAAGTATGTTTTCATTAATATCGCATTCTATTAGAATATTTCGGACAAAATGATTAGTGACATCAACTATATAACTGTTGTTAGTTATGGTTACTAGTGTTGGTTGAATTTCTAGATTTTTATCTTTGTAATGCGGTATTATCCAAGTAGTGTTATTGGGTAGATTTGTTTTAAAAATTGTTTTCTGGATGCTTTTTGGTGGAAACTCAATTTTGTATTTATCAAAATTGTTTCTATAGTGAAAAGGAATTTCAAGATATTGATTTCCTAATATTTGATTGGTTAGATCAATATTTAGGTTTAATTTACATAGGTCTTTTATGCCTAAAATGCCGTCAAAATACTCGTGAAAGGGAAAAAGTATGAATTCAATGGGTTGAGATATTCCGTAGCATAGGAATAAAGAAATTGTTGCTTTATTCGTAGCTTTCTTAGAACCGGCACAAGTTTGAAGGGTGCTTATGTGAGGCTTTATTGAAGTTGGAAAAAGAGATTCAGCCAATGATGGTCTGAGAAGAGATGCATGTGAACCAGTATCGATTAGAAGGCGAATGTTGTATTTAGGGATTTTGATATAGGGTAACTGGTTTGTTTGGAAACTGTTCAAGTTTATCCAGGGTTTTCTCTTGGACTGGGTGTTTGAAAATTTTCAATTTCGTCAATTGGGTTCTCTTCTGAAGAAGTTTTTTCGAATTCTTCATATTCATATCTATTTGCATAAGGGTCGTTTATTTCTAATTCACTGTCGTATTGAGGAAAATCGTAATTTTCTGCGTCAATTTCATCTTCAAGATGTCTTATTTCTCGAAAAGAGAAGTTTGGTTTTCCGGTTGTTTGGAAATGATTGAATGGTCTTTGTGGAATCGAGTTCCTATAGAATTGATTGTCATTCCTTTGTGTTGGAATTGTACTTACTCCAGACATTGGTTGTGGGAATTGTTGTTTTGGAACTTGTGGTTTGAATTGATTGGGTTGGAAAGGGTTTTGTTTCATTTGAAAAGGTTGATTTGCTTTCACTTGGAAAGATTGTGATGGTCTTGTTTGGAAGGGTTGAGTTTGTTGAAATGGGGATTTGAATTGAAATATGCTTGGTTTTTGAAGATTCGTTGGACAATGTATTGTGTTGTTTGACAGTTTGAAAAGTGGATTGTTCTGATTTTGAACAAAATTATTTTTGAAACTATTCTGGCTCATTAAAATTTCGTAATTTGTAATGATGTCAGTAGCTTGATTTAGATTTTGAGGATTTTGTACAATAAGTAATGTTCTCAATTCGGATGAAATGTTAGCTAAAAGATTTTGAGTAGCTGTCAATTCATTTTGTGCAAGTAGTATGTTACGTGCTTCCAAGTTTGGAATTTCTGCACAGATCTTAGTACTAACTTGGGTAACCAAGGCTTTGAGCTTGTGAATGTATTCTTGAGTTGATTCATTTTTACGCGACAAAAATATTAATTGTTGTTGCAAATTTGACCTGGTAAGAGGGTCACTAAATTTTTGGCGAAGGGCAATTTTAATTTCTTCCCATGTTAACAGATCTGGTCTGGTTAACAGAAAATCTTCGGCTTGTCCTAAAATTTTCGATTTTATTGCAAGCAGAACATATTCTTGTTGAGATTGATCGTTTGGAAAATATCTGTTGTAAAAGGTATCTATTTGATTAAGAAAAGACTCGAGGCGAGATGGAGTACCATCGAAGGTTTTCAAAAGTGATACTGTAGATCTCAAAGCGTCAGCCATTTTACTTATGGATACTGTATTTGAAATTGGTTCAAATAGACTAGAAATGTTTTCAGAAATATCTGGAAACGATTGCGATTGATCTAGGTCACTACTAGAAGCGTTACTAGCGTTGCTAGCGATTGATAACCTACGTTTTGGATATGTAATATCCCATAAGATTACTTTTTTGAACTTTTTCATTCAATTCAAAATTCAATTCAATATTCAATTCAATTCTTTGTATTGAAAAACTTCTTTGTTTCAAAAATTCTTCTTAATTAACAGGCTGTACGAATATAGGATGAATCGCTTACGATTTTTCCAATCTTGCTCCTGTATCGAACGATGCCGCTGCGGGAAGATAAACTATCCAGGTACGACTTCGTACGTAGTGGACACTAGCCTTAGGCCAATATGTCCTTACTAGCTGTTTCGTTGTTGGACAACCAAAAGGCGATGCGTTGCTAGGAGTCTAAGTAGAGGGATGAACGATGTAGCTCTGCTGTTGAGGGTATCCTTTCTGGACTGTTGAAACAGACGTGTTGGTCACTGGTTTTTCTCGTTTCACACAGAACTTCTCTGCACGATCGAATTCTCGAAAACTTTCAGAGATCGTGATTGCACAGGAAGGTTTTCACTGTAGATCGATTTTTGAAAACTGTAACCGCACTGAAAGGATCCTACCGACTGCGCCAATTTTGTTTCTGGTTGTAAAAACTTGTTTTTTAAAAACCGTTTATTTTACAAACCAAAATGTTTTACAACAGCGAGATGTTACTGCTTTACCTACTGACTTAAGACTAATTTATTCATGTCGAATGCGCAGCTTATATAGTGATTAAATGCTGGATCGACAGTTATGGTGTAAAATACACAGTGGTCCGCATAAGTGGTCATATAACTGTTTCACATCGACTTTCAGCGTTTTTGTGGTGAACGGGATATTTTCTTTGGTGAATGACTTCTAGACTATTAGCAATATTGCCAAGCAGAATGGACCATTTGATTATAATTTTTACACCAATTTTTCCGGGACTAATATCTTACTATACGGTAAAAATTGACTTTCAGCCTTTTTGCGGTGTTGTCTTCAATTTGAATATTGGAGAGGACATTATTTTTCTTGGTTTCATCTTGGTCCACATGTTTTTCATTACTGTTATTACTGGTAGAAGGTTTATCAAGGCTCTTTGTTTGATAACTACATTTTAGCTTCTTATTTGGATAACAATTTTCTTTTACTTTTGCGCTTGACTTGTCATCAGGAACTTTCTTTAATGTTCTTTTTAGTTCAGCAATTTCCTTCTTATTATTTCGTTTAGTATTTGCTTCTTTTTGTTTTTTTCAATTCGCTTATGTTTTCTCTCTTATTTTTGTCTTTCTTCATTTTGCTTTTTCTCTCGCTTTTCTGATTGAACATTTTTCCACTTTTCTGATGTGAGTACGAAAGGTATTATGTTTATATCCCTCTTTCCTTTCCTGGATGGACTCTCAGGCCATACTAGATAATCTTCTATTGATGCACTGTTTAATTCATGTAACACATTTATTTCAGTTTCCTGTAAAGTTGCAATGCTTGGTCCAGGTTCTGAAGTAGTTAATATACCTAAGGGATTTTCATGAGTGTCAGCCATTTCATGCAGTTCTTCTTCAAATATTATAGGTATTTCTTGTATATTAAACAGATTAGACCGATTTACAATTTGATTCATTTTGAAATCCTCGTCCATTTTCAGAATTATTGGGCTTAACGTTAGTAGCTCCAATTCCTGTTCTTTACTTTGTGTTTTAAATAAATCGTTTTCAAATATAACATTTTCATTTTGCTTTCGTTCCTCATTTTCAAATATAATTTGCTGTAGTTCTTCATATTGTTTGGCTTTTGTAATTTGAATTCTTTCCTCACTTTGCCCTATAGAATTATCTTGCCTTATCAGTTAATTTTTTCCTACCATTTCTTCTATTCCTGAATGATTATTGAATTGTTTCCAAAGTTTAAACAAAATCCAGAACTCCGCTGATTGACTGTTGGTAACTTCATCTACCTTATGAAATTTGTGTAATATGTTTCCGCCTACAATTTATTTAAATTTGGAATATGGCAAATCAATTATTTTTGAATGTTGGTTGAATCAGGGTTTACATTTTTTTGCCCTAAGCATTTTCTCTAGTCAATTGCGTCTGGATTCCAAGAACAGAGCCCAGTCGCTACAAAGCCATTTTTTATAACATCGGCTTTCAGATCATTGTCGATTATGGTTTCCAAAATAGTTGCAAATTTGTGCTGTGTCAATGCCTCAGAGTTATGACATCTTCTCCAGCCCATTACCCCTTTTTCCAGTACGATTTTAGTGGTTTAAATGCAGAGACATCCGCTGGTTGTAATATACGAGTTGAGTTTCCATATAGAGAAGTTAGAATAATTTTTGATTGTGAACATAAGTCACTAAGTTTGTAGGAAGTGTGTGTACTGTGTCCGTCGACAAATAGAATTACAGGAAATTGGGTATTTTGCTTAACTAGATAAGGATGAAAAACATTCGCTATGTATTCAAAAAATAATTCCGTTTTCATCCAACCATTTGAGCTTGTACCAATGCACAATTCCTCTGGAACGGAACTAGCTATTGTAGCTGGCAAACGCTTATATGGATAAATTATAAAGGGAGGTGTAAGAGTGCCTTGGGCGGAAAATGTGAACAAGACAGTCAACTTGCACTTTGCTGGAGCATTATCCACTTCGTAGACATTTCGGGCTCCTTTCGGTGCAATCACAGTTTTGTTCTTGGGGCATAGCATAAAACAGGTTTCATCTGAATTAAAAACTCGATTAGGGTATTTGAGTATATCAGAATAGTTTTCGTCCTTTAGGTAAGTTTCTATACCAAGAAACCATTTCCGTATATCTGTTTCACTAACTCTTGAACTGGCCGCAGTAACTGCTTCAGCGACTCTCTTACACAATTCAGAGTGTCTGTTTAAGAAGGCTTTATACCATCCATCGCCCGGGAAATTATTTTTGAAGGGAGTGTTTCTTGGTCTTTCATCCAATAAAGCCTTTACACTGACCTGTAGGTCTTCTTTCCTTCTGGGAAAACCTTTTCGATGGCTCTCTAGAACCCATTTCACTAATGTCTGCTCCTCTTCATTCGAAAGGATCGGATTTGGTCCTAAGTTTGTTTTTTAAATTTGTCACTTAATCTAAATTGAATTGTTACACGTGGAATCCCATATTTCTTTGAGGCTGCTTTCTTAGTTAATCAATTGTTTAAAATGTCTTCTAATGCATTTCAGATAGTTTGTTCATTATATTTTTTTGAGTAGTTTGATCCCTCTTCAACTTTGGGCATGATGATTAACCTATAGAAAATTGACGGTGTAGTTATTGGCACAGATTTCAAACAATTGTTGGCACCAGTGCCAACCACTGATTGTGAAGGTATTTAGTAGAAGATAAATAGTAGTAGATATATTAGTAGTAGTAAACATCTTTATTTCTGAAAAAAGGCTATCGACCTATCGGTCTTTCTGCCCTTGTTTAATACATGTAGTCTCAATCTAAATAAAAAAAAGAAAATTCCCTTATTCTAGGTTAATAATCTTATTAAATAAATTTTCCAATTCTAATGACAAGAAAAAATTATTTTATTGTCCAGTAGTCAGTTGCGTTTGTAAGTGTTCGAGTAGCGTTGATGTAGGGAAACGGAAGCGGGATTGTCTGGTTGGTCTTGCAAGACAAAGGGGATTCAGTATGGTCCAGTTGTAGGGGTTGTTTGTCCATTTTGTCTGTAGATGTATGAGTCTTTCCGAAATCTTTGTCATGTTTGTGCGTTCGTATAGTAGTTGGGTGGAGGGGTTGTGTAGTGAGTTTTGGGGGTGTCTTATTCGTGTTATTAGTCTTAGTGCAATTTGTTCTGTTGTTTGTATATAACGTTTTGTCCTTTCTGTTCCGTTGCTCATGAGTATATGTCCATAGTCTAGCAAGGGTCTACAAATAGCCTTATATATTTTGGTGGCGGTGTTTGTGCTGATTCCTCTGTCTTTGTAGTTAGTGATCGGAAGTGTTTTGTTCTCTTTATTGTTTCTGTCCTCATGTTTCGTATGTGTTTAGCGAATTTAAGTTTGTGGTCAATCGTGGTTCCTAGGTATTTTATGCTATTCTTTGGTTCTGTCGTTTGGCCGTCATTGGCCAATTATTGTAGGGGAGTCAGCGTTGCGTCGGTGGTTTGTGAGTAGAAGTTGATTTTTTGACACGTTTGGTGTTAGTCTCCATTTATAGAACCATGACATTGTATTGTTCGTTAGTGTTTGGAGTCTTTCAGTCGCTTTTTCAGTGGTTTTGTCGTGTACTATTAGTGCAGTATCGTCGGCGTATAGTAATATGTACGCTGATTTGTCTATTTGGCTTTTGTCTGGTAAGTGGTAATTATAGATATCATGGCAGTATATATTATATAGGAATGGTGAGAGCGGGGATCCTTGCGGGAGTCCTTGTTCAGGCGAAAAAGAAAAAGATAATGTGTTGTCAATTCGTACTTGTAGTAGTCTGTTTTCAAGTAAGTTTTTATGATGTGAAGTAGATATGTTGGTGTGTGGAGTTTGTGAAGTTGTGAAGAGTTGTGAAGTAGAGTAAGCCCATATGCTAGACACTATCAAAGGCCTTGTTAATGTCCCTGAATAGACACGCCGACTTTCTGTCAGTTAGATGAGTCGGTTGTATATTGTTGGCCAAACAAAGAGCGGATGAATAGTCGAGTGATGTTGTTTGAAACCAAATTGGTAGGTAGGTATATATTTTCCAATCACTTTTTCAAGCCGCTGCTTTATTATGTATTCAAAAACTTTGCTTAGTACTGGAAGTAGTGTAATTGGTCTGGCGTTGCTCGGTTGTGTATTGTCCAGTCGATTTTTGGGTATAGGGATTAGTAGTAGTAAACATCTTTATTTCTAAAAAAGGCTATCGACCTATCGGTCTTTCTGCCCTTGTTTAATACATGCAGTCTTAATCTAAATAAAAAACAAATATGAAAATTCTCTTATTCTATGTTAACAATACTATTAAATAAATAAGATTTCAGTGGCAAGAAGAAATTATTTTATTGTCCACTAGTCCGTTGCGTTTGTAAGTGTTCGAGTAGCGTTAATGTAGGGAAACGGAAGCGGGATTGTCTGGGTGGTCTTGTAAGACAAAGGGGATTCAGTATCGTCCAGTTGTAGGGGTTGTTTGTCCATTTTGTCTGTAGCTGTATGAGTCTTTCCGAGATCTTTGTCATGTTTGTGCGTTCGTATAGTAGTTGGGTGGGGGGGGGGGGGGGGGGGTTGTGTAGTGGGTTTTGGGGGTGTCTTATTCGTGTTATTAGTCTTAGTGCAATTTGTTCTGTTGTTTGTGTATAACGTTTTGTCCTTTCTGTTCCGTTGGTCATGAGTATATGTCCAAAGTCTAGCAAGGGTCTACAAATAGCTTTATATATTTTGGTGGCGCTGTTTGTGCTAATTCCTCTGTCTTGTAGGTTAGTGATCGGAAGTGTTTTGTTCTTTTTATTGTTTCTGCCCTGATGTTTCGTATGTGTTTAGTGAATTTAAGTTTGTGGTCGATTGTGATTCCAAGGTATTTTACGTCGTTTTTTGGTTGTGTCGTTTGGCCGTCTGCAGTTATTGTAGGGGAGTCAGCGTTGAGTCTGTGGTGTGTGAGCAGAAGTTGGTTTTTTTGACGCGTTTGGTGTTAGTCTCCATTTATAAAACCATGTCATTGTGTTGTTTGTTAGTGTTTGGAGTCTTTGAGCTGCTCTCTCAGTAGTTTTGTCATGTACAATAAGTGCCGTGTCGTCTGCGTATTGTAATATGTATGCCGATCTGTCGATTTGATTTTTGTCTGGTAAGTTGTAATTGTATATGTCATGGCAGTATATATTGTAGAGAAACGGTGAGAGCGGGGATCCTTGAGGGAGCCCTTGTTCAGGGGAAAAAGAAAATGACAGTGTTTTGTCAATTCGTACTTGTAGTTGTCTGTTTTCTAGTAAGTTCTTTATGGTGTGTAGTAGATATGTTGGTGTGTGTAGTTTGTATAGTTTGTATAGTAAGCCTCTATGCCAGACACTATCAAAAGCTTTGTTAATGTCCATAAACAGGCAAGCTGTCTTTCTGTCAGTTAGGTGGGTAGTTTGTATATTGTTGGCCAAAATAAAGGGCGGATGAACAGTCGAGTGATGCTGTTTGAAATCAAATTGGTAGGTAGGTATATATTTTCCAATCACTTTTTCAAGCCGCTGCTTCATTATGTATTCAAAAAATTTGCTGGATGAAAAAATTGTACTGGAAGTAGTGTAATTGGTCTGTAGTTGCTCAGTTGTGTATTGTCCAGTCCATTTTTGGGTATAGGGATTATTAAACCGCTTTTCCATGTTTCTGGGATTCTGCCATTTGTGATGCAGTTGTTCAATTCAAGCTGTTAGGATCAGTTTGTGTGTTTCTTGAGTTAGGTTTTTCAGGAGTTTTGCCTTTATTTTATCTTTTTCCGGTTCTGTGTTTTTGATATGCGCTAGGGCTTCATCGTACTCTGTGTCTGTGATCAGTTTGTAGGTATAGTTTGGTGAGCTGGTAAAATAGTTCAAGTACCAGTCGTTGATCAAGTTCCAGTTGTCATTGTCGAAGTTAAGGTTTGTCGATATGCTGAAGGCCCTTTGGTAGTGTCTGGCGAACGCATCCGCTTTCTCTTTGTCTGTGTAACGTTCTACTCCGTTTTCGTCAATTGTGTCAGTAGTGCTAGTTTTTTCGTATTGCGCTAGTTTCTTAATTTTTCGCCAATATGTTTTGCCTTTGACTTTTTGTATTTCTTTACATGTTTCTAGCCATTTGTCTTGTCGGTATTGTCCAATCAAAGTTTTAATGTTTCTGTTAAGTTGGTTCAGTCTTTTTTAGGTCGTTATTTTGAGTGTATGTATATAGTCTGTACATTTCTCTCTTATGTTTTATGAGTAGATAGATAGATAAAATTTATTAAACATTCACATTACTAAATTCACAAACAAAGTTTAAAACAAAAAACATAAGTCAGTAAAATGTCCCTTGTCTGGCCAGATGTTCGGCCGGTTGCTCTTTGCCCATGATCTAAATAGGCGCGCTAAGTCGTCCATTACCTGGGCAGTGCCCTAACATGGACATTCCCCAGCTAGCCATACGCACGAAAACGTCAGGAGATAGTCTTGAAGTGGCGGTTTTGGTTTTATTCGAGGGGCATTCATTAAGGAAAAAAGGTCTTCCTAGTTACATAGCCATACCCACCTGACTCTGCAACTACAATACTAGGAAACCACCATACTCCAACATTCCACGAGTCAGCAGAAGTGTTTTCCTCATTTGACTGTTTTGCATGAGAACTCATTCTTTGTAACCACGTTGTGGAATTAAGTAGCTAAATAAATTGTCGTTGTAATAATAAAAACTTTTTAAAAACGAATTATATCGTTAAAGTTTCATAATTGGCGCAGTCGGTAGGATTGTGCAGTAGCAGTATCCAAGATTCCGGCTATTTGAGTTCTTCAACTCTTCAGCACAATCTCCAGAACCAACGGCAGAGGCTACTCCACCAAAGAATCGGGAAGGAAGAATCAACGTAAGTGCATTTTCCTTTCAATCCTAATCTATCTTCCGTATAAAGATTTCATTAGGAATAGTAATAGGGCCGTGTATCGCATACACACAATTAAAGTTAGGTCAGTCTATTGAAGACATAGTTTAGTTTGATTTTTTTTCTCTCTCTCAATTAAGAAAATAGAAAGCATAAAAATAGTAATTTTTTAAAGTGAAATATAAAGTTTATGCTTATTTATGAGTGAAGTAGACGATATTGTCAAACAATTAGAAAATATTCGTCTTAGCAAACCAGTAAGTACCAGCGTTAAAATGACTACTGCAAACCAAAATAATATGAATTGGAGTTTATTCAAATCAAAGTTAGATAATATTAAATCCTTTGACGGTGACAGTAATTACCTGAATAAATTTTTAAGTAGGTGCGAGAACCTAATAAGTACATATCTACCACTAAACGATGCTGATTTAAACAAGCATATTTTGGATTGTATTAATGAGAAACTGATCGGAAAAGCCGAAACTATGGTTGGCAATCGATCAGAACTTCTTAGTTGGGATAATCTCAAAACCGCTTTGATTCAGTGCTTCTCTGACCGAAGAGATGTAGATTGTTTAATTCAGGAACTTACAAGGACCCGCCCTCATAGAAATGAAGATTTAATAAGTTTTGGTACTAGGTTGCAATTGCTTAGGAGTAATGTAGTCCAGCGTGTCAGTAACGATACCCAAATGTCTACTAGCGATAAAGTTTGCAACATTAATCATTTTGAGAAAACTTCATTAAATACGTTTATCGCAGGATGCTCAGGCACATTGAAAAATAATATGCATCTGAAAAGACCAGAATCCCTTGAGGATGCGATGGCCTATGTTTTAGAGTTTGAGAATTTTGAGCGACTTTATGGAACTTTACGTAATAGTGAAAAATCCCAAAAATTTAATCCAAGTTTCACTAAGCCTGGATTTAACCAAAATTATTATCGTCAACATTTTCCAAACGCGCAAAGCTTTTTCCCCACCCCACAGTTTAGTAACAGCCAACCGCAATATAATCAATATCAAGCCAACAACCAATCAAATGGTTTTCAACTTAATCAACACACTAATTCAATCACGTCTACTAAACCGACATTTCCCTCTCAACCGGTAAATATTCAAAGTAGACCAACACCCCCTAGACAATGGCCCACAAATAGAGATGTTTTTGGTCCGCCCAGAAATGTATTCAGACCCAATCAGAACTCTCCAAATCAATTTCCAAGGCCTACACCCATGTCAGGAATTTCCAGAAATTCTCTTACCCCCACCAGAAAACATGGATTAAATTCTCAATATAATAACTTCCAAAGACCATTTTATCAAACACCACAGCCAATGATAGTTGAAGAACTATATTCGAACGAATACGAAGATCATTCTACAAACCCGTATTGTCAAAATTTTGAATATTTTTATAACCAAGAATACCTTGACTACCCTCAGTCAACAGAAACATACTCTGATCAATTTGAAGACCAAATCAACTTCCAGGAGCTTCAAGACCCTCGAACTTCCCAAAATACTGTCCTCGAAGAAAATGGAAATTTTTGCGACCCCAGCCCAACGAAAGAACACAGCTAATAGAAATTAACATTTCTTCATACAATGCCCTTCCATACATTGAAATTAGCAGTCTTAACATCAAGCTTTTAATTGACACTGGCAGTTTTCGATCAATTTTAAGACCCACCATTGCCGAGACTTATTTTCCACACTGTATATTTCGGTCAACCAATACTATTAAAACAGCCATAGGTAGCGAAAGCACGCAGTTTCAAGCTAATATTTCCGCGCTCGCAGAAGTTGGTCTCGACTACGAAATCAGCTTTATTTTATTTGATTTTCATGATTATTTTGATGGCGTTCTAGGACTCAATGATCTTATAAATATGAATCTTAACATTGATTTAATTAACAAGCGATTGATTGGAGCAAACATCGAAATTCCCTTTAAGTACAGAACACCTGCAGAAGCTAGTTTTACATTCTCGGTAAACCCATGCAGTAAAATTAAGAAGAAATTACCAGTTAATGTTAACGACGGGGATATTATTATAAATACCCAGAAGATGAACGACCTGATCATTCCGTCAATGGTCACCTGTGCACGCTACGGATTCGCCACCGTTGAAATTCAAAACCCCACAGATAAGACCGTTTCAATAACCTTAACTGAACCACTAAAGGTCGAGGCTTTTGAACCTGTAAAGTATGAAATTTATACTCTTGAGGCAGTCTCGCAAAATCTTGGAAATCGTAATAACAAAACGTTTAATATTAATAATCAAGTTCGAACGAATCACATGAATACCGAAGAAAAATTAGCTATCAATCGATTGTGTACGGAATTTTCCGATATATTCTATAAACCAGGAGACCAACTCAGTTTTACATCAAGAATTAAGCATGAAATCAAAACAACCGACGAGATTCCGGTGCACGTTAAACCATATCGATACCCATATGTTCACAAAGCAGAGGTTAAAAAACAAATAAATGAAATGTTAGACAAAGGAATTATTCGATCTTCCAGCAGTCCATGGTCATCACCAATATGGATTGTCCCCAAGAAAATGGACGCGTCAGGGCAACAGAAATGGAGGATAGTTTGCGATTTCAGAAAAATTAATGACAAATGTGTTCCCGACAAATACCCAATACCCAACATTAACGATATATTAGATAAAATGGGCCGTGCCCAATATTTTTCTACCCTCGATTTGGCGAGTGGGTTTCACCAGATTGAAATACACAAGGACTCGATAGAAAAAACAGCATTTAGCGTGGAACATGGCCACTATGAGTATTTAAGAATGCCATTTGGACTGAGAAATGCTCCAGCGACATTCCAACGTGTAATGGATGAAGTACTCAAAGATCTACAAAACAAAGTTTGTATGGTATCTATGGATGATGTAATCGTGTTCAGTACAAATCTAACAGAACATATTCAAAATTTAAAATTGGTATTTAAAAAACTTCGTGAAGCAAATTTAAAAATTCAACTCGATAAATGTGAGTTTCTGCGACGAGAGGTCGAATTTTTAGGACACATTGTCACACCAGAGGGAATAAAACCAAACAAAAATAAGATCACGGCAATACAAAAATACCCACTTCCAAAAACGCAACGCGAACTAAAATCATTTTTGGGATTGGTTGGATATTATCGAAAATTTATCCAGAATTTTGCAAAGCTAACTAAACCCTTAACACAATGTCTTAAGAAAGAAGGAAAAATCGTGCACACAAAAGAATTCATAGAGTGTGTTAATACTTGCAAAAATGTTCTAACAACAGAACCTGTCTTGGCATATCCAAATTTTACGAAACCCTTCGAGTTAACCACCGACGCTTCTAATTTCGCGATTTCAGGAGTACTATCTCAGGGAAACCATCCCATATGTTACGCATCTAGAACCCTTAATCCAGCGGAGATAAATTACTCAACAATTGAGAAGGAGCTATTGGCAATTGTCTGGAGTTGCAAGTACTATCGCCCATATTTATTTGGAAGGAAATTTATAATCTTCACAGACCATAAACCCTTACAATGGCTCATGTCAATGAAAGAACCAAATTCCAGGTTGGTACGTTGGAGACTAAAATTAGAGGAGTTCGACTACGAAATCAGATATAAAAAAGGCAAATCCAATAAAGCAGCAGATGCACTTTCCAGGAATCCTGTTGACCTCAATGCTCTAGAAACAGATTCATTATACAACAATATAGGAGACACCGATGAAATAACCAATGACTTTATGTTAAATCACGAAGAATTGCCAAGCTTAGATAACTTAACAGTTTCAGAGATTTTAGGGCAAAACACCGAACCCTCAAATTCAAATAAAGGCAAAATTAATATTATATCGAATATCCAGTTAAGAACACCGAACCAAGTTAACAACCAACCGTCCGATTCAGAAACAATACACTCATCATCAGAAAATCCTATTTTTGGAATACCAATATCTGAACGTCCAATAAATATGTACAAGAATCAAATAATTATTACAGATGGAGATATCCTAAATGTTCATATTAAACAGAAACGCATATTCGAAAACATCCGTATGTACTTAACTATTTCAAAAATTAATCCCGCCCCTCACATTATCAAATTTATAAAAGAATACCTCAATCCCAAACAATCATACGCATTATATTTTCGACACGATGGCCTTGCGCGAATTTTTACAGTAACCCTTCAAAATATTTTTAAAAATTCTGCTTATAAAATGCTTCATTGTACAAAAATGCTTGAAGATGTACAAACCAGAGAGGAGCAGCAGGAGAGAATGAAGCTCTATCACACCACAAAGACTTGTCACCGCGGCATAAGCGAGCTAAAATTGAGTTTAAATCAAAGATATTATTGGCCAAAAATGTCTGAAGATATAGAAAACTACGTGAATAATTGTGAAATTTGTCAGAAAAATAAATATGACAGAAGTCCACCTATTGTGAAGTTCAATCTCACTCCTACAGCATCCAGACCATTTGAACACATACATGTCGACACTTTTAGAATGAATTACGATGCTTATGTCACAGTTTTAGATTCATTTTCCAGATACGGGCAGGCATACCCACTTAAAAGTATTACCGGAATTGAAGTTATCGAAAATCTATACACCTTTATTACACATCATGGTTTACCATTGAAGATAACTACAGATCAAGGAACGGAATTTAAGAATAAAGCTTTAGAAGATTTTTGCAAACTCTATAAAATTGATTTACACTACACAACAGCGAAGAATAGTAATTCAAATTCACCTGTTGAACGCTTTCATTCGTCAGTCATAGAAAGCTACAGATGCTTGAAAGAGGAAAATAAAGAACTATCAACTGATCAATTAATCAAGCGCGCAGTTTTGGGTTATAATAATTCTATTCATACTGTAACAAAATTTACCCCTTTTGAAATCATAACTGGTCACATTAAATCAATAAATCCGTTTGATCTCAACGATAACGCAATTATTTCAAGTTATGTGCAATCGCATAAAGAAAATTCGAATAAGTTATACGAAAAAATTAAGCAAAAGAATGAAGAAGCAAAATGTGCAATAATAACTAAACGGAACGAAAACAGATGTGAACCACCAGATTTCGAGTCACAAAATCACGCTTATATCAAAACCAAAAACCGCGGCAAACACTTACCAAAATTTAATAAAATGCAACTAATCGGGCAAACCGATATTAAATTACAAACACAAAATCACGATTATCACAAAAGTTGTGCCCGAAAACCAAAAACTAAGTTTCACTATTATTTGCAGAGAAACCAAGAAAATGGGTCTCAAATGGAAAATCCCGATTGTCCTGTTCCTGGTTCTTCAAACCAAATGGTCAATTGAAACGGAAATACAACTAAAACCCTTAAATAATCCAATACTTCCGATTAAGCTAGGTAATGCTAAGCTAGTTTATAGTAAACATACATTTCTACACTATATAGATTTAATTGAGATAATTACGCAAATGGAAAATTTAAAAAGCAATTTTCTAATACTTAAAGGCTACTTAAAGTCACATAACGGTAATAACGGTATATCATATCATCAGTTATCAGAAAATTTACTAATAAGAACGGACAACTTAATTCACATCGCATCAGGTAAACTTCAAAATTTAATACCAAATAATCGAAAGAAACGAGGCCTTTTGAATATAGTAGGGCAAATTAATAAATGGCTTTTTGGTACACTTGACGCTGAAGACGGTCAACATTACAATGAAGCAATTGCTACTTTAGAGAGTAGTCAAACAAGCGTTAACGATGAACTAAAACTTCAGATGTCGCTATCCAAAGGTTTAATCACTCATTACAATAAGACCATAACTACCCTTAACGAAAATCAGGACAAACTTAGATTAAGTATAAGGTCCTTTCAGCAACTAATGCAACAAACGATATCCAATGTTCAGAATTATCTTGGGTTTCACGGGTCAATAACGCAATTAAACCTAGATTGTCAAAACTTAATTATGTTTTTGGATAATTTAGAGGATGCAATAATGTTTTCCAAACTAAATGCGCTGCATAACAGTATTTTGTCCACTAACGAATTAACAATTATGCTAAAATATTTAGAAAACATGTACAAAGTTGCAGCAATCCCAAAATTTCAAAATATACTCTCGTATTATCAATTTTTTGGAACTCAGGTTAGTTTCTCTCACACGAAAATAATTTTTGCGATACACGTACCTATACTAAGGCCAGAAGATCTAATGTTTTTTTCACCTATACCCTATTATCCTAAATCGAACTATATTCATTCCCCAATACCCTTACCTCGCACAAGAAGAAGTTAGAAACCAGCACACCAGTCAGCCTTGCTCAAAAATAGAAGACACATATTACTGCAACGAAGAGTTTCACCCACAAGATGATTGTACCAATGAACTTTTAAAAGGCAAGACAATACATAATTGCCCAACCTTCAACATTAAGTTAGTAGAGCCAATAGTTGAACAAGTAACGGAAGAATTGGTCCTCGTACTGTTAACAGAACCTGCAAAGTTAATATCCAAATGTGGTACCGATCAGTATCACCTACTTGAAACATCAACCCTTGTCAAGATCCCGAAAAATTGCGAAATTCAAATTAATGAAAAGAAATTCATCAATAACATCAACATACAAAAAGGAAAACCATTTATATTGCCGAAAATCACACTACCTCAAACAATTACTACGAAGTTCTTGGACGCACCAAACATTTCCAAAATTAATCTAGATGAAATTTATCATTTGAAGGAAATAGCCAATCAACTTTTACCAGTGACTTTAAACCAGAAGTCAAAACACCAAGAATACACCTTCTTTGGTATTGTGGGAGTCTGCACATTTCTTCTGATTCTCCTATTGACGAGCCAATGGAACCGAGTCAGAATCTTTTGGCTATCGACCCGAAATGCTTTCCATAAATCTACGGATCTTCAAGTACCAGATGATTACTCAGCAACTACCGCTTCGAAAAAACAGTCCGTTATTTTCGAATCCTGAGGAGGGAGAAGTTACATAGCCATACCCACCTGACTCTGCAACTACAATACTAGGAAACCACCATACTCCAACATTCCACGAGTCAGCAGAAGTGTTTTCCTCATTTGACTGTTTTGCATGAGAACTCATTCTTTGTAACCACGTTGTGGAATTAAGTAGCTAAATAAATTGTCGTTGTAATAATAAAAACTTTTTAAAAACGAATTATATCGTTAAAGTTTCATAATTTCCTGAAGGGAAGCCAAAAACCCCTTTTGCTTCCACCTTTAAGTTTGATACTGTCAGCCGTGGCGTTAACCGCCGGCAGTTTCAACTAGATGACCAAATCCATCCGCCCCCGCCCCGATCGGTGCAAGGACCAGTCAACACCAGCCAGAACGAGGCAGGACGAACCCGTCAAGTCACGTTATGTTGGATTTGTGCGTTTCCAGCCTGCTAGAAACGACTGTCTGCAACTGGCAGGCAATGTTTGTTTGTCGTCACGTACTGTCAGGGACAAAATCCTCATAAAATATGGGAAGTCGCTTATACAGGGGACCATGGGTTGGGCGATCGTTTGCTCTTACTTGGGTGGTATTTCGCGTGAGGACTGAGCCTTGCACTCCGCTATGATAAAATTTTTCAGCGATGGTATCTATATAGTCGGCTATATAGGCCATCCTGTAGCTTCGTGCATTTCGGTTATTCTGTGTATCTGTCAGCCGATAGGACGCCTCTCAGGAACCTATTTTGGGTCCCTTAAACACGTCGTCTCGTGGAATCACAGACAGAGTGCCAGACAGGGGAGCCGTAGGTCAGTATGGGTAAGGCCCATGGCCTGGAGTGGAGGTGTAGAGCAGAAGTTTATTTCGAGGTGATAGGAAAGAATTTGGCGCCAGAAGAGGGTACAACAACAAAAGGCTGGCAGTCTTTTGTACAGCATAGTCAACATGCTTATTGAAATGGAGTCGGGCGTCTAGTTTGAATCCCAGGTATTTCACCTCTTTTGTTGGTTTGATAGGAGTATTTTGGACCACGAGTGGTGATAAGATTTTGTTGTTAGTGAATTTGCGCGAAAAGATAATAAGTTCCGTCTTCCTGGGATTCACTTTAAGTTTCCATTTGTCAAAATACGGCGTCAATAAACTCAGGTGATGTGCAATGCGAGATTTCGCAGCCTGAGCATAAAAAGACGATGCGTAGATAGCCGTATCATCAGCATATAGTGCTATTTTTGTAGTGGGAAGTTTTGGAATGTCTGCTGTGTACAATGTATACAGCAGCGGCGAAATCACTGTTCCTTGTGGTACACCTGCCGCGATGCGTCTTTTGGCAGAAGTGGTATTCTCCACTTTCACCTGGATGGAACGGTTTTTTTAGGTAGGACGCTATCAAGGAAACTAGGTAGAGTGGCAGTGAATGCCAACTTGTACAGCAGGCCTGTGTGCCAGACTGTGTCAAAGGCCCTTTGCATGTCGAGAAGCAGCATAACCGTACTTTGAAGCTTATTAAATGCTGCATAGGCATCCGTTGCGATCCTAGCAGTCTGAAGCGTTGTGTTGTGTCTTGGTCGAAAGCCAAACTGCTCATCCGGGATTAAACTTCGAAGCTCGGCTGCTGCCTGTAATCTCGAATGGATGACCTTCTCGGTTAATTTGCCGAGGGTGTTCAACAGGGAAATTGGCCTATAAGAGGCGGGTTTTTGCCCAGCTTTAAGATGGGGATTATTACAGCGTTTTTCCAGTCCTGTGGGAAGTGCTGCAATTTAAGGACTGCGTTGACTATTTGTACTATTAGCACAATAGTTTTCCGCGGTAAGTTTTTGAGGAGTAGATAAGGGATGCCGTCTGGCCCGGGGGCTTTTCGGCTAGGGAGGCGCCGAAGACACGATTGTATCTCCGACGGGGTTGTTATGTAGGAATGCAAAATCGAGGGTGGTATAGGATACTTCCGTTCTACAAAAACAGCGATCTGTCTTTCAATTTCGTTATCCTGAAGGGCTGGTTGGACCTTGTGTACTTCTGCCAAAAAGTCGGCGAGCAGCTCGCACTTGTCACTGGTGGTAATATAACTCCGCCCCTCTTTTTCAAGAGCGGGGACTTGCTCATAGCCTTTTCGCAGACTTCTCGACAGTTTCCACAGGGAATTGTCACGGGGAGTCAGATTTCGCAGTTTCTCCGCCCAGGTATAATTCCTGTATGCGGAGATTTCGCGCTGTATGTCTCGTGCAAGCTCTGCTGCCATTATGCGATCGGCAGATTGCCTGAATCGCTGCCAACGCTTCCTGATTCGATTTTTCGCCTTAATAAGGTCCAGAATTTCCTCAGGAAGATTGTCGCGCCGCGGTCTGTTCGGAACTTTTTTGGCCAAAGCTTGCTGTGTCCGTTGTATATTCCTGGTCAAACCTTTTACCGCATGCTCTAGAGCTTCGACAGTATCAATCTGGCCCGGAATACACGTCAGGTCTTGTAGTCTTTTTCGATATTCGCGAAAATCGAAATTTTCGTATGAATATCGAAAGTCGTTAGTTTGTGTGCGCTTTAAATCCCTAATGTCGAGGTAAATGGGCAGATGGTCACTGCTGAGGGCGTCTATAACCACCATCTCCGTGAGATTGGTGAGTCCTTTGGCAATTCCGAAGTCGAGGTAGGATGGATTCCCTCCACTGTTCGGGTAATGCGTTGGGGATGAAGTGGGCATAACGAGTAGGCCATTGTCGCGAACGTAGTCGGCTAGAAAATTGCCGGCTGCGTTTTTATGTCCAGGGTTATTGAATAGTGGATGGCGGGCGTTGAAATCTCCCATTAGCAACACCCTATTGGTGTTTATGAAGAATGGATCGACATCAGCGGCCTGTAAGCGTACGGTGGAGAAATAGCCACAGTAGACCAAAACTCCATTAGGAATTCAACGCCGACGTTCTCTATTGCTGACTGCCTGTGTGGCAGTCTCCTGTATGGAATTGACGCTTTGACCGCTATGGCCACCCCTCCCCTTAAACCGGGCCTATCGGCACGTTCGAGCCTGTACCCCTGAATCCTAAGTATATCCCCGGGGCGCAACCATGTTTCGACAATCAACGCCACGTCGATATCCTCGGTCCGAAGGAAGTGCACAAACTCACCGAGACGACTCCGGAGTCCGCATGAGTTCCATTCTCCTATCCTCATAGGGCACAGTTGGCAAAATCAGGGCTTAAAAATCGAAGCTGTTAATATCTTCATTGAAGAACTGCGCTGAGACTAGGAATTTGTCTGTCTTCGAGACGCAACCCCTCAATGCAGCGCTGTAAAATCTTACCGCTTTGATCACCTCGCCCCAAGTTGATTTGCGACGACAGCTCGGCGAATTCCCGCTGGACACTGCCCAGCATGGCCACCGCGTTCCCATTTATACCATGGGCTGGGTGGGCGGAGCTCGTCGGGACAGCTTCGTGCTGCCTCAGCGGAGGAAACTCCGCTAATGAAGGCGGTGGCGGGGGCAGCATGGTCCTGTTGGCGTGACCTGGCGCCATGGTCCTGCTGCTTAGGGATGAAGAGTGGATCGGGCCAGGGGCTCGACTGGTTTGACCCCAGGCTGGCCTCGTTGGAAGAGGAGCAGGGACGAAACGCTGCTTCTCCGCCGGGACTTGCGCCTGTTTGTAAATGTATACTGGGCAAGCCTCGTCAAAGCTACGATGAGGCCCACCGCAGTTAGCGCATTTTAATGTAGCCCCAACGGGGCAGGCCGTGACTTCATGCCCCCCAGCGCATCGGGAGCATTTAAAGTCCCGGTGGCAGTTCCCGGAGACATGACCCCAGCCCTGGCATCGACGACACTGTGTCAGGGTCTTCCGGTTTTTGCGGGTTTCCCACGAAACCCTGACACTGCACACCACCCTGGCCTCGGCGTTAAGCCTTCGGAGGGTTGCCTTGTCGCTGGTGACGACCAGGTAGAGCGTCCTGAAAAGTGTCTTCATTTTGAAGACACTCTTCACTTCCAGTCCCCGGTCTGCCAGATCCTGCTTTATGGCAGTCGGATCGACATTCCCCTCCAGGCCCCTCAGGACGAATGCGTGGGTTTTTTCCGATGAAGGGGCGTAAGTATGGAACTGGCTCTTGTCCTCCTCCAGGGATCGTTTCACCGCCGCCCAGTCCATAATGCTGGTGCAGTACACGATTAACGAAGCCTTCGTGTACTTCAGCGTGAAAGGCTGACTGGTGATTCCTTTTATACCACCAATCAGCATTGTGTGATCGCTGGGTTTTCCAGCGATCACAATTGGCGGCGGCTTTTCTGCCTTCTTGGACTTGTTTGGAGTTGCCGCAGGGCTCTCAACAACTGCTTCCCGTTCAGTCCCTACGATGGTGTTGGGAAGTGTTGGAGGCTCATCTTCGATTGGCGGCTGGATGGGCGCAAAGCGGTTTTTCAGCGTCGTGGAGGCCTCTGGAGCAACAATCAGCGTGCTCCACGCCACAGTCCTTCGCGGGACTGTGAACCCGTCATCCGCTGCGCCCGCTAAAGTCGCCCGCGACACCCCTACAGCCTCCTCCATCGCCGATTTTTTTGGAGCCGGGGTTGGTGACGCTGGCGATGTCGGGTCGGACTTGGGCACCCTACCCCTCTTCTTGGTCCTGGGCCTTAGACAGTAGCTCCTTTGGGAGCCCCGGTCCGACTCAGATTCCAGCGAGCTTCCGGGATTCATTTCATTTATCGCGCAAATCCGGTAGTTGCCCGATAAGGAATGTTCCAAACGTTGTCCCAAAAAAAAACGCACAATACAATAACGAACACAAACACAATTTCCACTCGATTTCAACTGTAAAATATCGCACGATTCTGCCTCGCAGCACGTCCACACTCTGCAAGCAACGATGCGAGACTTGTTTTATGAGTCTCAGTATGTATTTGGGCAGTGTATGTCGATAGAAAGCATTTTTTATTTCCGGGCTAAATTTTCCTATGGCTAGTGAAAGTTGATGTTGTATGGTTTCTATTGAAATGGGCTGTGCTTGCGATTGAATGTAGTCATGTATATGTTGTTTCACTTTGTCTATGTCAGTTTTTGTTAGGTTTAACTTTTTCTCTATAGGAGGTGTACTGGAGGTAGGTTGAGTTTGTTGTAAGTCTATGTTAAACGTAATAGCCAGGTGGTCGGATCCAAGTTCCAGCTCGGCGAATTCCCGCTGGACACGGCCCAGCATGGCCACCGCGTTCCCATTTATACCATGGGCTGGGTGGGCGGAGGTCGTCGGGACAGCTTCGTGCTGCCTCAGCGGAAGAAACTCCGGTAGTGAAGGCGGTGGCGGGGGCAGCATGGTCCTGTTGGCGTGACTTGGCGCCATGGTCCTGCTGCTTAGGGGTGAAGGGTGGATCGGGCCAGGGGCTCGACTGGTTTGACCCCAGGACTCGTTGGAAGAGGAGCAGGGACGAAACGCTGCTTCTCCGCCGGGACTTGCGCCTGTTTGAATATGTAAACTGTAGTTGTAGCGCATTTTAATGTAGCTTCAACGGGACAGGCAGTGATTTCATGCCCCCCGGCGCATCGTGAGGATTTAAAGTCCCGGTGGCAGTTCCCGGAGACATGGCCCCAGCCCTGGCATCGACGACACTGTATCAGGGTCTTCCGGTTTTTACGGGTTTCCCACGAAACCCTGACACTCCACACCACCTTGGCCTCGGCGTTCAGTTTTCGGAGGGTTGCCTTGTCGCTAGTGACGACCAGGTAGAGTGGCCTGAAGAGTGTCTTCATTTTGAAGACACTTCTCAACTCCAGTCCTTGGTCTGCCAGATCCTCCTTGATGGCAGTCGGAACGACATTCCCCTCCAAGCCCCTCGGGAGGAACGCGTGTGTTTTTTTTCCGACGAAGGGGCGTAGGTATGGAACTGGCTCTTGTCCTCCTCCAGGGATCGTTTTACCGCCGTCCAGTCCATTATGCTGCTGCAGTACACGATCAACGAAGCCTTCGTGTACTTCAGCATGACAGGCTGACTGGTGATTAGATTTAGACCACCAATCAGCATTGTGTGATTGCTGGGTTTTCCAGCTATCACAATTGGCGGCGGCTTTCCTGCCTTCTTGGGCTTGTTTGCAATTGATGTAGGGCTCTCAGCAATTGCTTCCCGTTCAGTCCCTAAGTTGGTGTTGGGAAGTGTTGGAGGCTCATCAACGATTGGCGGCTGGATGGGCGTGAAACGGTTTTTCAGCGTCGTGGAGCCCTCTGGGCCAACAATCAGCGTACTCCTCTCCACACTTTTCCGCGGAAGGACTCTATTGTTTTCTCCATCGCTGATTTTTTGGAGCCGGGGTTGGTGACGCTGGTGATGTTGGGTCAGACTTGGGCACCCTACCGCTTTTCTTGGTCCTGGGCATGAGAAAATAGCTCCCTAGGGAGCCCTGATCCGACTAGGATTCCACAGAGCTTCCGGGATTCATCACACTTATCGCGCAAACCCGGTAGTTGCCCGATAAGGAATGTTTTAAATGTTATTTAAAAAAAAACCGCATAATACAGATAACGAGCACAATTTCAACTCGATTTTAACTAGAAAATCTCGCACGATTCCGCTTCGCAGCACGTCCACACTCTGCGAGACTCGGGAGTCACTATGTGTCCTACGAATTCAACGGTTTTTTGTAAGAACTCTGATTTGTCAAGTTGAATTTTCATGATGTATGAAATGAGACGGTCAAAAACTTGTTTTAGGGAGTCTAAATGTTTTTGCAAACTGATGTAATATATAATTATATCGTCCATGTATACTAAGCAAAGTTTTCCTTGTACCGGCGTAAGACGTTGTCCATTGTTCTCTGAAAAGTAGAAGGGGCGTTTTTTAATCCAAAGGGCATTCTTGTATATTCGTAGTGACCATGCTCTACATTGAAAGTTGTTTTGGATATACTATTAGGATCCATCTCGATCTGGTGGAACCCGCTGGCTAGATCGAGGGTTGTAAAATACTGGCATCCAGTATTTTACAACATCCAGTAAATTACAGGCATAATTTGTCTCCAGGTTTATGCAAAACTTGTGAATAATTTTTAATTAGCTTAAAAAGTTGGACCCTTTCTTCCTGATTTAGGTGTTGATGTCTTATTAAATTTTCCAAATTAATTTTTTCGTTTTCAGAAAATTGTTTTTTGTTTGAGTGATATTTCGTTTCAAAGTTGAAAATTTTAAAATTATTAAGATCTATTGATTCTAAAGGAAGATTGTTTTTTTGTGTCACATTCAAGAGTAAGAGTTTTATTAGTATGATTGAGTATATCAAGAGTATAAGTGTTGCCAATGATGGATACTAGTGTTGGTTGAATTTCTATCTCGTTGTCACGATAATGGGGCATCGTCCAAGTCGTATTGTTAGGTAATTCAGTTCTTAATGTTGTTTTCTGAATGGTTTTTGGTGGAATTTCAATGACGTAATGATCAAAATCTCGCCTATACTGAAATGGAATTTCCAGATATTGGTTGATTAATATTTCGTTTTATATGTCAATCGTTTGGACCACAGGGTATATCGAAAAGCCACCCACACAGACAGATATCTTCACAAGCTATCTAACCACCATCCGAGTCAGAAGCAGGGAATCATTAAGACTCTCACGGATAGAGCCAGAAAAATATGTGGACCACTACATCTAACAACGGAACTACAGCACTTGGAAAAAGCTTTTCTTCAGAACGGATATTCCCAGTTGGACATCAAAAAAGCTGTAGGAGTGGGACGTGCTGAAAAAAGTGAGTCCACTCTGAAAGCTTTCCTGCCCTATGTTCCCAGGGTTACGGACAGAATTGGGAGGCTCTTGAGGAAACACAACATAAGAACGGTCTACAAGCCCACAACAAAGATCCGAGAATGTCTAGGGTCAGTTAAAGACAAAAGACCTCACCTAGCAACTGCGGGAATCTACCGGATTCCATGCTCCTGTGGAAGCGTCTACATAGGAACTACTAAGAGATCGGTTGCGACAAGATTAGAAGAACATCGACGGAATTGCAAACTTGGACATGTGGAGAAGTCGGCAGTGGCGGAACATGACCTCAGCGATGGAACACACAACATATATTTCGGAGAGGCACAGGTCCTGGCCACGACAACAGGGTATCGCCCCCGACTAATACGAGAAGCCATTGAAATCTACAAACACGACGACAATTTCAACAGAAAAGAAGAGACAATGGCGCTGAACAGGATATGGTTTCCAGCACTCACCAACGCAAAAACAGCAAGAAAAAGCAACAGCTCAGGACAGGAGAGAAAATCCAGTACACCAGAGGATAGCAACAGACAACAGAATGCGCAAGCTCCGATGACACAGGCCACGTCATCACAAACCACGTCATCGCAACCGGTGCATAAATACGGACTGCGCCCGAGGAATCGCATCAGAACAGTGTAAGCGTTCAAGCAAACCACTTCTGAAGATGCAAGCCACACGTGCATGCGAAACGTCAAGAAGAAATTCTACCGAACGACGGCCTAAAAACCCGAAAAACCCACTTTTTTCAAGGAATGGCCTCGAAAGTCTATCTCTTTTGATACTGATTATTTTGGTTATAAACTATATAAATTATTATATAAATTTTCAACATTACTTTTACTACACATACAATATACTATATTATGGGAAAAACATGCAGGACGTCCCATTTGAAAGCCTGGTGTTTGCTTTTCAACATTCACAATCTCAATCATCAAAACGTTGTAACGTGCCGACGGGAAGGGGTAAACTTTAAAAGTTCGCTACTGTTCGAAAGTGTTGGCGATCGGACAGGGGTCCCGGTGTTTTGCCCGGGATGGAACTGGAGGGGTTCCATCAGTTCTTCGTCCTTGTCTCCTGTAGTGGGTTCCCCACTAGGGGTTTTGGTCGGCTCGGCTTCATCAAGCGGGGCCATTGGCGGAGTGTCCTTAGTCCTATTCATTTTGCTAAGACTTTAGGATTCAAAATAAAATTGGCGAGGGGGGATCCTAGGCCTAAGCCAATTTAACGAATTATTTTACAAGTCCAAATGCAAAAAATAAAAATGGCGAGGGGTGATCCTAGGTAAGCCAATTTAGCAACTTTACTTTACAAGTTCTAAATGTAAAGTAAAAAAATGGCGAGGGGAGATCCTAGGCGAATGATTAATTCCTTTCCTTGTAGATATCTGGAACCTAGGTTGTTCAACAAAAGGGTTGAAAAAGTGGGAGACCTCTTAGCCCCAAGTTTAATCCTCAGAAAACCAGTAATGCCTCAGAGCCTTGTACCTCTAGGGCGACTATGTCATCATAGGCAAACTACTGGGATAATTGAAAGGGGAGAAGGGCATAAAGGACCCAAAAAGAAATAATTTAATTCAATTTAATTGGATTAAAAAAGTGCCAAAGGGCGAAAGTAAACGAATTCAAATTAAGAAAATAGCCAACGGCTAAATTAAACAATTAAACTTCAAAAGTAGCCAACGGGCTCAACAACATTTAACTCTACTCTTAAAATTACAGATCGAATCACGATTTCTACAATTAAAACAAATTCCAGGGATGCCAGACGCTTTTCATAAAACGCCAAATGTTTTTTAAACTAGAAAAGATAATTTATCTCTTAAACGAAGAATGAATTGATTAATTAGATCCTTTAGGGCTTTGAGGGCGGAAAATCAGGATATCCGAATTTCTAGCTCACTAGGGGGGAAGTCCCTAGATGGCAAGGGGAATTACCGAATTTCTTAAACCACCAGGGGAGGAACCTAAGTCCCTGAGTGGCAATAGGATAGGAAAATGGGAATAATCTGACCAATTGACCCACAATTAAAAAGTCCACTAAAGTTTTCTAACACCAAATTAATTTGTTCCCGTACTTACCCAAAGGTTTAGCAGGAGAACCAGACTGCAGCGGGTACGGCCATTGCTTAGAAATCACACCGTGGCGGCAAAAGAATTAGTTTTCAATCACTTAACTAACCGCGGGTTAACAGCGGGAGTTAACAATAGTCGCACTATGCAAGTTTTTTCAACGGCGCGCTACGGAAACTTAGAATTAGCGATGTCTACTCGTCGGAAGACTTCAGCTAATTCCTTCTCTATTCTTGAAACCACGACTCTTTATAGCCGACTGGCTCCCCTCCACTTCACCCCCCATCCAGAGGGGATGTAACCCAAAAAAAGGAATCCCTTTTTTGGGGTTCATTCAACGAAACCGGGGTTTAACGAATTTATTCGTCGACCGTGGAGGCCAGGCTATTCCAAGGCGTCCCTAAAAGTCTCGCGTAAGTGGTAGAGCTGTACGCGGCGGAGAAATATTCTTGGGTATTGATATAATTCATTTCAGGGTGTGAACTTGTATCAGAATCAGTATTCATCCCCTTTGTAGAGGACGCCTTACTCAGTTCGGACGCCCGGGGAGGGTTTGTCTGATCCTGAAGAAGTTTTTCAGTTTGCTCCACGGTTTGGGACAATTGCTCCAATTTCTGGATTGCTATTCGTCTGGCCTTTCGGACCCGAGAACTTCCGTTTGATTCGACGGCGTCCAGACTTAGCATATGCCGAGTTAGTTCCTCCACAGATTTAATAATTCCTTGTGGAGTGGGGGTTTTGGTTAATTCCGCGATTATTTGTTCTTGGTCCTGACTACGGGCCAATACCATGCTAATTTGGGCTAACGCCCCACACTCTGCTTCAGTAGGTTCTAGGGAGGTTTCTGGCTCATCTTCTTCTCTAGGGTTAAGGGGCCTGGGTACCGGTGTTGAGAGCGGGTCATTTGTTCTGGCCATATCTTCAGGAAATTGGTACTCATCTTCGGATTCTGTGTCCGAAGTATAGTTCAGATCATCGTCTGGAGGGGGGTCGAGATTTCCTGCCGGGGCAGGTCGGAGGTCATCCAAGTGGAGGTTCCATTGCCCTCCCGACACCAGCACCTCATACGTGGTTTTTCCAGTTCGGGCCACTATTTCCCAGGGGCCGGTCCATTTGGGCGCAAATGCCCCGGGGTGCCGATTTTTTATCATGACTTTATCTCCAGGGTTAAACAGGACTACGGGTTGTCTTTTAGACAAGTATTCTTGTTGGAAATTGAGCTGTCGCTCAAAGATCTCTCGGTTACGGGCCTTTCGTTGGGGGGGAGCCTAAGTTTCTTCGATATTTTTTATATTGCGTTTCCCATTCCCCTGGGCAAGGTAGCTCGTATCCTAAGATAATGGAAGCCGGTGTCTCCTGAGTGGCTCGATTTTTTCTTGATCGAAGCACCCGAAGGGCGGGCGTTAAATACCTTTCCCATTGAGCCTCGGGTTTTCCCGTTAATAGGATCCTAAGTACCTTTTTCAGTTCTTGGGTCCTTCTTTCGGAGGGATTAGCCCGTTGATGGTAAATGCTTGACGTCCTATGCTCAATCTGATGATTCTGGCACATTCTTTGGAAAGCATTACTTTTAAATGGGGCTCCATTGTCGGTGATTATGCTCCTCGGGCTTCCGTATCGGGCCATAATATCGGTATTCAAGTAGTCAACTATCTCGCGCCCATGTATTTGGGTGAAAGCGTTTGCTTCTACCCATTTACTAAACACATCTTCCACCTGGAGAATGTACTGATATTGGTTAATACTACTAATGGGGTAGGGGCCCAAAATATCTATAGCTAACATTTCAAAAGGGTATTGGGGAGAGCGAGCTGACATGGGGGCTTTGTCCTGTCGGTGTTGGGCCTTAGCGGACGCACAGATTATGCAATTATTTACATATCTTTGAATCTCCGCATGCATATGTCCCCAGAAATATCTTTCTTGTATTTTCCGGATGGTTTCTTTATACCCTGGGTGCGCTTGATCGGACGAATCATGGTAATAGGCCAACACTCGTGGCACTAATTGCCTTGGCACGACCAGTCGATCCCCGTCCTGGTGTCGTCTCCATAATAACCCCTCATAGGTGGTAAATCGGCGTTGCAGCTTTTGCTGGGCCGGCGAAAACTCGGTAAAGCTTGTCATTAGCTTTAACATAGCTATGGTGCGTCGGATATGCCTCACCTTTGGCTGAGCATTTACAATTAGTTGGTAAAGCTGACAAGCGTTTACGTTGGCGATCTTTCCTTCGTTTGGAAGACTCCTTTCCGCCATTATCTCGGGGGGAATTAATCTGGAGTTATCCGGTTCTGGGTTATAATCGGCCTCGTCAGGTTGTCTTCACAAAAGGTCGGGTAGTTCATTATTTTTTGCAGGGACATGTTCAATACTGAATGAATATTCCTAGAGGATTAAGGCCCATCGGGTTAGTTTGGCTCGGGTGTCTTTAAACTTGTTAAGCCAGGTTAAAGCCCGGCTATCGGTTCTTACTAAGAAAGGTTTGTCCTCCAGGTATCCCTTATACATATTTATTCCCCACACCAACGCCAAGCATTCTTGCTCATTAACGTGATACTTTGTCTCGGCTGGTTTAAATTTAGCGCTGGCGAAGGAAATGATAAATCGTCTATCTTCATTGGTTTGATAGAGCACTGCTGACATTCCAATGGATGAAGCGTCGGTTTGTAGAATAAATGGTAGTTCAAAATTTGGTCTTCTCAGGGGTTGTGCTTGTGAAACTGCTATTTTTGTTTTTTCCATTGCGTCTTCGGCTTCAGGGTTCCATTTAAATTTTTTAGCGCCACCTCGTAACAGATTGGTAAGGGGAGCCGTCAAATGGGACAGTCCTGGAACATGCTCTCTGAGCCAGTTACACGTTCCCAGAAATCCTTGGAGCTGTTTAATGGTTCTGGACCGAGGGTAGTCGATTATTTGGGTCAAATGTTTCCCCTGTATTTCTACCTGGTCTCCATTAATATGGTAGCCCAGGTAGTTTAGACGATCGGTCATTAGTTGACATTTTTTTGCCGATATCTTCAGGTTATGTATCCGCAGCCTCTCGAATACTATTCGTAGATGGTCCAGGTGTTCCTTGACATTGGCACTGTGTATAATAATGTCATCTAAATAGACCAAGACGCTTTCCCCGACTAATCCCACCAGTACTTCTGACGTCATTAACTTCTGGAACGTTGATGGAGCATTTTTTAGTCCAAAAGGCATTACCGTGTACTGGTAACTTGCCCCGTCGGGAGTAGAGAAGGCAGTAAATTTTTTACTTTTTTTTTCCATCGGCACCTGCCAATATCCACTCTTAAGATCCAATACCGTGAATATTTTTGATGTGGACAGGGCCTTTACTGTATCTTGAATACGGGGCAAGTTAGCCGTCTCGTCCGTAGTTAGATCATTTATTTTGCGGTAGTCACACAGAATCGGGGTTCCTTTCCTGGTCGACTTACTAACACAGGTGGTGAGGAAAATGCCGAAACAGTGGGTTCAATAACTCCGGCATGCAACATTTCGTCGACTTGTTTATACAGGACCCGTTTCTTTTCGGGAGATAACGGGTAGCATCTAATATTCACCGTAGCGTCCTTTTTCAATATAATTTTATGCTCCGTTGACCGGGTTGTGGGTTGTTGGAGCCCAGTATCGAACAGGTCTATGAATTCCCCAATTAACTGGTGCAATTCTGCCGGTTGTTGATTAGATACTTCCGGGAGCTCAACTAGTGAGTTTGCCTTTTTTATGGGAGGTTTCCAATATATGGTTTGACGCTGTGATGCTCCGATATAGACACATTGCCGGTTAAAATCCATCGTAACTTGGTGTTGTCGACAGAATTGCACCCCTAGGATGATATCGTGGTTCAATGATTCCACTCCTAGGAGTACCACTGGCAATTTATTAATGCCTATTTGTAGGTGACCAGTAACCTGGCCCAAAACCTTGGCCTGATATCCTGAACAGGCCAGTCCTAAGGCCATCAAGTCTGCTGGTTGAAAAGGTCCCCTTTCTATTGAAGTATTAATCAAATTCAGGTCTGAACCTGAATCCAATAAGGCCCGTAAGGTTTGTCCTTTATATTGGACCGATATGACCGGCCTGGACTCCAACTGAACGGCAGCTATCACGAAGTTATTTACTTGATGTACTGGTGGGATCATTGAAGGGATTTGTTCCACAAGCTCGGATCCTGGCGATAGTGGTCCCCTTTCTAGTTTCCCGAATTGTCCCTATTTTGGTTTTCCTTTTCCCTTTCATCGCATAAGGCCAATACTCGAGCGTGGGGGCCTGATCGGGTTTGTTGTTCTCGACCCTGTTGTCTCCATTGAACTCTTGGCCGCTCCTGCGGGTGTGGGTCTCGAAGCGCGATCGTATTGATAGGGGGTTGCGAGTTAACCGAGCGCCGATTCCACATAGATAGATAGATAGATAAAATTTATTAAACATTCACATTACTAAATTCACAAACAAAGTTTAAAACCAAAAAACATAAGTCAGTAAAATGTCCCATGTCTGGCCAGATGTTCGGCCGGTTGCTCTTTGCCCATGATCTAAATAGGCGTGCTAAGTCGTCCATTACCTGGGCAGTGCCCTAACATGGACATTCCCGAGCTAGCCATACGCACGACAACGTCAGGAGATAGTCTTGAAGTGGCGGTTTTGGTTTTATTCGAGGGGCATTCATTAAGGAAAAAAAAGGTCTTCCTGAAGGGAAGCCAAAAACCCCTTTTGCTTCGACCTTTAAGCCTGATACTGTCAGCCGTGGCGTTAACCGCCGGCAGTTTCAACTAGATGACCGAATCCATCCGCCCCCGCCCCGATCGGTGCAAGGACCAGCCAACACCAGTCAGAACGAGGCAGGACGAACCCGTCAAGTCACGTTATGTTGGATTTGTGCGTTTCCAGCCTGCTAGAAACGACTGTCTGCAACTGGCAGGCAATGTTTGTTTGTCGTCACGTACTGTCAGGGACAAAATCCTCATAAAATATGGGAAGTCGCTTATACAGGGGACCATGGGTTGGGCGGTCGTTTGCTCTTACTTGGGTGATATTTCGCGTGAGGACTGAGCCTTGCACTCCGCTATGATAAAATTTTTCAGCGATGGTATCTATATAGTCGGCTATATAGGCCATCCCTGTAGCTTCGTGCATTTCGGTTATTCTGGTGTATCTGTCAGCCGATAGGACGCCTCTTAGGAACCTATTTTGGGTCCTTTGAACACGTCGTCTCGTGGAATCACAGACAGAGTGCCAGACAGGGGTTCCGTAGGTCAGTATGGGCCTTATGGTGGAGGTGTAGAGCAGAAGTTTATTTTGAGGTGATAGGAAAGAATTTGGCGCCAGAAGAGAGTACAACTTTCTTCGGGCCATGGCAGTCTTTTGTACAGCATAGTCAACATGCTTATTGAAATGGAGTCGGGCGTCTAGTTTGAATCCCAGGTATTTCACCTCTTTTGTTGGTTTGATAGGAGTATTTTGGACCACGAGTGGTGATAAGATTTTGTTGTTAGTGAATTTGCGCGAAAAGATAATAAGTTCCGTCTTCCTGGGATTCACTTTAAGTTTCCATTTGTCGAAATACGGCGTCAATAAACTCAGGTGATGTGCAATGCGAGATTTCGCAGCCTGAGCATAAAAAGACGATGCGTAGATAGCCGTATCATCAGCGTATAGTGCTATTTTTGTAGTGGGAAGTTTTGGAATGTCTGCTGTGTACAATGTATACAGCAGCGGCGAAATCACTGTTCCTTGTGGTACTCCTGCCGCGATGCGTCTTTTGGCAGAAGTGGAATTCTCCACTTTCACCTGGATGGAACGGTTTTTTAGGTAAGACGCTATAAGGGAAACTAGGTAGAGTGGCAGTGAATGCACGGCAAACAACTTGTACAGCAGGCCTGTGTGCCAGACTGTGTCAAAGGCCCTTTGCATGTCGAGAAGCAGCATAACCGTACTTTGAAGCTTATTAAATGCTGCATAGGCATCCGTTGCGATCCTAGCAGTCTGCAGCGTTGTGTTGTGTCTTGGTCGGAAGCCAAACTGCTCATCCGGGATTAAACTTCGAAGCTCGGCTGCTGCCTGTAATCTCGAATGGATGACCTTCTCGGTTAATTTGCCGAGGGTGTTCAAGAGGGAAATTGGCCTATAAGAGGCGGGTTCGGTCGGGTTTTTGCCCGGCTTTAAGATGGGGATTATTACAGCGTTTTTCCAGTCCTGTGGGAAGTGCTGCAATTTAAGGACTGCGTTGACTATTTGTACTATTAGCACAATAGTTTTCCGCGGTAAGTTTTTGAGGAGTAGATAAGGGATGCCGTCTGGCCCGGGGGCTTTTCGGCTAGGGAGGCGCCGAAGACACGATTGTATCTCCGACGGGGTTGTTATATAGGAATGCAAAATCGAGGGTGGTATAGGATACTTCCGTTCTACAAAAACAGCGGTCTGTCTTTCGATTTCGTTATCCTGAAGGGCTGGTTGGACCTTGTGTACTTCTGCCAAAAAGTCGGCGAGCAGCTCGCACTTGTCACTGGTGGTAATATAACTCCGCCCCTCTTTTTCAAGAGCGGGGACTTGCTCATGGCCTTTTCGCAGACTTCTCGACAGTTTCCACAGGGAATTGTCACGGGGAGTCAAATTTCGCAGTTTCTCCGCCCAGGTATAATTCCTGTATGCGGAGATTTGGCGCTGTATGTCTCGTGCAAGCTCTGCTGCCATTATGCGATCGGCAGGTTGCCTGAATCGCTGCCAACGCTTCCTGATTCGATTTTTCGCCTTAATAAGGTTCAGAATTTCCTCAGGAAGATTGTCGCGCCGCGGTCTGTTCGGGACTTTTTTGGCCAAAGCTTGCTGTGTCCGTTGTATATTCCTGGTCAGACCTTTTACCGCATGCTCTAGAGCTTCGACAGTATCAATCTGGCCCGGAATACACGTCAGGTCTTGTAGTCGTTTTCGATATTCGCGAAAATCGAAATTTTCGTATGAATATCGAAAGTCGTTAGTTTGTGTGCGCTTTAAATCCCTAATGTCGAGGTAAATGGGCAAATGGTCACTGCTGAGGGCGTCTATAACCACCATCTCCGTGAGATTGGTGAGTCCTTTGGCAATTCCGAAGTCGAGGTAGGATGGATTCCCTCCACTGTTCGGGTAATGCGTTGGGGATGAAGTGGGCATAACGAGTAGGCCATTGTCGCGAACGTAGTCGGCTAGAAAATTGCCGGCTGCGTTTTTATGTCCAGGGTTATTGAATAGTGGATGGCGGGCGTTGAAATCTCCCATTAGCAACACCCTATTGGTGTTTATGAAGAATGGATCGACATCAGCGGCCTGTAAGCGTACGGTGGAGAAATAGCCACAGTAGATCAAAACTCCATCAGGAAGTTCAACGCCGACGTTCTCTATTGCTGACTGCCTGTGTGGCAGTCTCCTGTATGGAATTGACGTTTTGACCGCTATGGCCACCCCTCCCCTTAAACCGGGCCTATCGGCACGTTCGAGCCTGTACCCCCGAATCCTAAGTATATCCCCGGGGCGCAACCATGTTTCGACAATCAACGCCACGTCGATATCCTCGGTCTGAAGGAAGTGCACAAACTCACCGAGACGACTCCGGAGTCCGCATGAGTTCCATTCTCCTATCCTCATAGGGCACAGTTGGCAAAATCAGGGCTTAAAAATCGAAGCTATTAATGTCTTCGTTGAAGAACTGCGCGGAAACGAGGAACCTTTCCGCTTTCGTCTCGCAGCCCCTCAACGCAGCGCTATAAAATCTAACCGCCTTGATTACCTCCTGTAAGTTCACCTGCGATGCCAGATCGGCGAATTCCCGATGTAGGGTGCCCAGAGTGGCTACTGCGCCAGCGTTCATGCCTTGGTTAGTGGGGGGTCTTGGTTGGGGACCATTAAATGCGACGGTTTGACCAGGCTGCGTGGCCCTGCTGGTCATTTTATTTCTGCCAGGGAGCGGCGGAAACTCGTTCGGGCTCGGGATGGGCTGCCTAGTCCTGCTGGTTTCTGGGTGGGGGATCGGGCCTGCGGGTCGGAAGGTCTGCCCCCACGCTGGTCTGGACGGAAGTGGTGCCGCCACGAACTGCGTTTGTGGTTTTTGTGGCTTTTCAACCGGACGCTGGGCCAGTTTGAAAACGTACACCGGGCATGCTTCGTCAAAGCTCCGGTGGGGACCAGTGCAATTGGCGCATTTTAGCGCCGATCCCGGCGGGCACGATGTTATTTCGTGGGGGCCCGCACACTTGGAGCACTTGAAATGTTTGTTGCAGTTGCCCGATACGTGTCCCCAGCCCTGGCATCGGCGGCTCTGCGTCAGGGTTCGTTGGTTCTTCCTGGTTTCCCAGGAGACCCTGACATCGCGGATCACTTTGGCGGTGGTGGCGAGTTTCCGTTAGGTCACCGAATCGTCGGTGACAACCAGGTACAGGGGCCTAAACTGGGTCTTCATACGGAAGACATTTTTTATGGCAAACCCCTTTTCCTCGAGGTCCTCCTTGATTTGAGAAGGCTCCACGTTGCCCTCGAGCCCCCTTACCACAAACGCGTGTGTACGCTGGTTTGCGGGTGCGTAGGTATGGAACTGGCCGCCCTCTGCCTCCAGTGACCGCTTGATCGCCGCCCAGTCTAAAATGCAGCTGCAGTACACTATCAGCGACGCTTTAGTGTATTTTAATGTGAATGGCTTGTTTGTAATTGACTTTAGGCCATTCACTAGCGCGCTGTGGCTGCTGGGCTTTCCCACGATGACAATCGGTGGCGGTTTTTCGGGCTTCTTCGCCGATTTGTTGAGCGAAGCAGCCGCTTTGGCAGCCAGTTCCTCATGCATGGGTTGGGTCCCGCTGGTGGAGGGTTGAGGCTCGATCTCGAAGGGGTCAGTTGCCGGTTGGATCGGCGAAAAGCGGTTTTCCAGTGCTATTGCTGGTTTTGCCGGTGTGGTAAGCAGTGTGCTCCACGGCACCGTTTTCCGTGGCACCATAAAGGCATCACCGCTGTGATCCGACTTATCGTCGGCCACTGTTTGGCGCACGGCTGAGCTTTTTTCAGCCATAGCAACAGCTCCCCGCTTTTCGTTGATCTGCTGACGGTTCGTGGCTCGCTGTGATTGGTCCGTTGACGTTTCTGGGCCAATCTCGATCGTCGCTTTTTCTGGCTGGTGCTTGGGTTTCTTTGTTATGTTAGGGGGGCTCACCTTATCCAGCTTCCGTTTGGGTACGGCCCCTGTAGAGATCTGGGTGGTTAGCAGGGCCCTTTTCCGAACAGTTGGGTGTTCGGCCTTCAAGTGGTTGACCGCCAGCGACCACTTTGGTGGTTTGCCTGCTGTGTAAGCAGCTGTAAAGTCCGCTGTAACCACCTTGCAGCGGTCGCAATTTTTGTTTGTCCTTAGCAAGCGGACAACCTGCTTCAATTTCTGGAGCTTTTGTTCCTCGTCCAGATGGTGGAACGCATCTGCTGACGCAGCGCTACTGGCGAGCGAACTTAGAGACGACAATGAGATTACGGACTCATTGTCGTCTTCGTCGGCGGATTCAAAATTGTCTATTGATTCCACTACGATTACGAAAGTTTATATTTATTCAACGAAAGAAAGCACACAAACTGTGGTTGACAATCCGATAGCACGAGAACAATTTTTCGCTCAAGCGGATCGGACCACGGCTAGTTGATGACTCGCCGATTCCACATTTCTTCCTTAATATCTAACTCGATGCTAGTGGCGATGCGAGTCAGCTCTTCAATGATTTGAAACAAACCTGTCCGCATTCTACTTCTTAACTCTGGTCGCAATAGGGTGATACATATTTCTATTAAGCTTGCTTCGGGTTCGAAGGGGTATAATCTTCTGCCTCTTTCATCCAATATCCGGTTAGATTGACACCAATCCGAAATTGAATGTAGGAATGACGACGGAGATTCATAGCTTTTTCCGCTGAAAGTTAATTTTGGTAAAGGAAGGAGCTTTTCCCGCCTAAGCTCTGTGGCCAGTTTAATAAATGCTTCCGCCAGAGCGGCGATTGGGCTACCGGACATTGGTTGATCAGGGCCAGGCCGCTGATAGGAGCCAGTAGCTTCGTTACTAAATACATTAGCCACGCGAATGGCTTCGTTTAAAAGATAATTCTCTTCCTGGGACGCGCCGTTGGGGTTCGCGATTCTTATAGGTCGCCTGGCATCGTTACTGGGTAACGGGCTCGCGATGGTGACGTATGAATCGGGATTTAAATTAAAATTCCCCACCCGGGATGCCATAACGTGTCGACGGGAAGGGGTAAACTTTAAAAGTTCGCTACTGTTAGAAAGTGTTGGCGATCGGACAGGGGGATCCTAGGCCTAAGCCAATTAAACGAATTATTTTACAAGTCCAAATGCAAAAAATAAAAATGGCGAGGGGGGATCCTAGGTAAGCCAATTTAGCAACTTTACTTTACAAGTTCTAAATGTAAAGTAAAAATGGCGAGGGGAGATCCTAGGCGAATGATTACTTCCTTTCCTTGTAGATATCTGGAACCTAGGTTGTTCAACAAAAGGGTTGAAAAAGTGGGAGACCTCTTAGCCCCAAGTTTAATCCTCAGAAAACCAGTAATGCCTCAGAGCCTTGTACCTCTAGGGCGACTATGTCATCATAGGCAAACTACTGGGATAATTGAAAGGGGAGAAGGGCATAAAGGACCCAAAAAGAAATAATTTAATTCAATTTAATTGCATTAAAAAAGTGCCAAAGGGCGAAAGTAAACGAATTCGAATTAAGAAAATAGCCAACGGCTAAATTAAACAATTAAACTTCAAAAGTAGCCAACGGGCTCAACAACATTTAACTCTACTCTTAAAATTACAGATCGAATCACGATTTCTACAATTAAAACAAATTCCAGGGATGCCAGACGCTTTTCATAAAACGCCAAATGTTTTTTAAACTAGAAAAGATAATTTATCTCTTAAACGAAGAATGAATTGATTAATTAGATCCTTTAGGGCTTTGAGGGCGGAAAATCAGGATATCCGAATTTCTAGCTCACTAGGGGGGAAGTCCCTAGATGGCAAGGGGAATTACCGAATTTCTTAAACCACCAGGGGAGGAACCTAAGTCCCTGAGTGGCAATAGGATAGGAAAACGGGAATAATCTGACCAATTGGCCCACAATTAAAAAGTCCACTAAAGTTTTCTAACACCAAATTAATTTGTTCCCGTACTTACCCAAAGGTTTAGCAGGAGAACCAGACTGCAGCGGGTACGGCCATTGCTTAGAAATCACACCGTGGCGGCAAAAGAATTAGTTTTCAATCACTTAACTAACCGCGGGTTAACAGCGGGAATTAACAATAGTCGCACTATGTAAGTTTTTTCAACGGCGCGCTACGGAAACTTAGAATTAGCGATGTCTACTCGTCGGAAGACTTCAGCTAATTCCTTCTCTATTTTTTTTTTTTTTTTTTGTTTGCCCGGCGGCGGCTGGAGGATAAAAATCTTCTCGAAGACACCCAGTGTCCCGTGACACCGGGTAGTGTTGGATTTCTACCAACTAAAAAACCCCCATTTTTGACTGCAAGTTTCCGGGAGTTATCCTTTAAAACTTGTGGTCTTCTTTAAGAATGGTTCAGCTCTGGCATCCGTATGCCTTCACCTCTCATTCTCTCCATGCTAGCTGGCTGCTAGCATGGGCATCTTACTAATTTTATACAAGCACTATACAACTCAATACTGCCTAATCACACTATCTTAAAATTAGTTATGGCACTCTGCAGTAAACTGCTGTACCTGTTTGTTGCCCTATTGGGCCAGCTGGTGCCTGGGCCTCTTTTTCCGGGGCCCGTTGTCCTCTGGGGAGTATGCTACGGCGTTCCGGAGCTCTTCAAAGGGATGGTTTTCGGCCTTTTCGAAGGTCTTGGCTGCTCTTTGTTTCATTAGATCTCTCAATGGCTCCCATTCTAGGTCCCTGTAAATTTGCCTGTTACGGACAAACCAGGGAGCATCTATGGCCATCCGCAGAAGTTTATTTTCTGTGGCCTGGAGCTGCCTCAGACAGGTTTCTGACGCATATCCCCACGCTGTGGAGGCATACGTCATGGCCGGCCTGATGACACTTTTGATGAGTAGCAGCTTGTTCCTCAAACTCATCTGGCTTCGTCGGTTCAGCAGGGGATACAGCGTTGCCGCTCTTGCCCTTGCCTGGTTTATCGCTGTTTTCACATGTTGCCTCCAGGTCAGCCTCTGATCTAAAACAACACCTAAATACTTGACATTACTTGCCCATGGGACCTCTTCTCCGTCAAGATTGATATTCCCATCAATCTTGTCTTTTTTCCTTCCAATTAGGATGGCCTGGCTCTTTGTTGCGTTCACCTGCACTTTCCATTTGATGAACCACTTTTGTAGTTCGTCCATGGCAAGTTGCAGGTTTCGACGCACGTGCTCTTTTTGCCACGAGGATGACAGCAGAGCAGTGTCGTCCGCGAAAAGCGCCAGGGTCGTATTGGCGGTCCGGGGAATGTCGCTCGTAAAGATGTTGTATAGCATCGGGGAGAGTACCGCTCCTTGCGGCACTCCAGCTTCTGTGCTTCTGTCTTCTGACCTGTGGTTTCCCACTTTGACGCTGAAGGTCCTTCTGCAAATATAGCTGTCGATTAACCGGCACATTTCCTCACTAATACCTGTTTCCAGCATTTTGTAGATTAATCCGTCTCTCCACACTCTGTCGAAGGCTCTTGCGACGTCCAGAGCGAGGATGCCGGTTGTCCTGTTCTGGTTCATTTCCTTGGTACATCTTTCAACAATCCTGAGCAGCTGTAGTTCCGTGGAGTGTTTACCACGGAACCCAAACTGTTCAGGCGGCAGCAGCTCAAGCTCACTCGTTTCCCTCGTAAGCCTCCGCAAGATAACTCGTTCTGCTACCTTGCTGAGGCTGGACAACAGGCTGATGGGCCTGTAGTTCTGGGGAAAGGTCCTGTTCTTCTTGGGCTTCGGGAGCATGATTACGTCCGAGTGTTTCCAGACGTGCGGGAAATATCCAGTTCTGAAAATGGCATTAATGAGTGTTGCGATAGCTACCAGCCCTTTTCTCGGCAGGTTCTTAAGCATCTTGTTGGAGATTCCATCTCTTCCAGGAGCCTTCCTCGTCTTTGAGTTCCTGATGATGGCCGCCACTTCACCTGGTGAGGTTGGTGAGATGCTGCTGTTCACCTCTTTTGTCCGGAATCTCCGAACAACTCGTCTGACGGCAGTTTCGTGCTCGTCGTCTTCGTCTGGGTGAGTGTTTTCTCTGGCCTCTCTCTCGATCGTATCTGCAAAAGTTTCCGCTTTATCACTGTTAGTATATACCAGACCTTGCACTCCGTGTAAAGCTGGTATCTTCGTGTCTTCTTGTCGGAGAGCCTTTTGGAGTTTCCAGATACTTTGGTCCTCTGGCCCTATCTCCCGGATACGTCCTTCCCATTTCTGGTTCCGGTGTTCCCTGAGGGCTTCCTTCAGGATCTGGCCTTGGCGGTTCAAGACGATCCTGTTGTCCTCGGTGGGCTGCCTTCTGTACGTCCTGCGCAGCCGTCTGTGGTTGGCGATTTTCCTGCGAAGGTTTGCTGGTAGTTCCTCACGAGCTACCAGTACCTCCACAGTCACCGAGCTTCTGCTGTATGCTTGCAGGATTGCCTCACCAAGTTTTCCTGCTGCTGTTTCCAGGTCCTCTTCCGTGGTAATCTGTGGAATGATAATCAGATTATGGAGTACCCTCCGTGAACATAGACCAATCGGTGGTAGTCCTTGATCCAAGAAGCGGAGTTGCTTCTTCATCGCCACAACTCAATATAATTGGGTTATGGTCCGAAGTCCCCTCCTCTATGGTCTCAATGGTTAAAACCTGCCGGATGTTCTTGGCAATGGCAATGTCTAACACCTCTGGTATCCCAGTTCCTGTTGGGATCCTTGTCGGAACCTCAGGACCCATGACGACTGCATTGTGGGTTTCAACTGCTTCTGCTAATGCCCGACCATTCCTGCAAGTGAAGGAGCTATTCCACTCCGTGTTCTTACAGTTCAGGTCTCCGATTAGCAGCCTAGCTCGGTTGTTGCCCAGCAGGGTCTCAATGTCCTGTGGTGCCAGTTGCGCCTTGGGGGCCTTGTAGGCAGATGTCACTGTCACTGGTCCCCGGGTGGTGTTGACCTGCACGCTAATGGCATGCAGGTCAGTGTCTTCAATGCCAATGCTATGATGGTCTATGTCCTTCCTTACTAGAATGGCCACTCCTGGTCGTCTCGTTGCGCTGTCGTGCCTGTAAATAAAGTAATTAGTAAAGCTTACTTTAGTCCTAATACCTAGCAGGGTTTCCTGAAGTGCCATCACTTCAGGTTGCCTGCTTTGCAGGAATTCGTCCAGTTCTGGACGTCTGCTTAGCAGCCCGTTTACATTCCACGAGGCCACTTTGAAACTCGCTGGCCGTTTAGCCATTGAGTTTGTCAAGTAGCGCCCGTAGAATGCCTGCCAGTTCCTGCTGGTCCGTTTGGCGGGCTGCTGCGGGCTTGGATGGTCGGGCTTCCCTGCGGGCTACCGGGATCTTCCTTTTGGGGTACTGTGGGCAACCCCTCCAGCTGGCTGGGTGTCCCTCTGCCCCGCAGAGTGCGCACTTGCTGTTGCGCACCTCGCCTGCTCCAGGCTTTGGAAGTGGGCACTCGTTGCTCCTGTGGTTTTCACCACACTTGACGCATCTTGGCGGGTACGTGCAGTTCCTCTGCGAGTGCCCATACCTCTGGCAGCGGTAGCATTGCCCTGGCTCCTTGGACTTCCTCTTTGGCTCCAGCTTGACCACCAGGTTGAACATTCTGGACACTTTCCAAATGTTCTTGCTGGTGGTCTTCACCAAGACCAGTCCCAGTCGCTGTTTAGTACGGCGGCTAAGCATCTGGAACGCTTCCGCGTCCCTGATGCCTTGTCCCCTGAGCTCTTCCTCTATTTCAGCCGCCTCGTAGTCATTAGGGAGCCCCCTGATTACCACGTGCGTCTTTTTCTCCTCTGGAAGCGTGTACGTGAAGTACGGCCTCCGGAGGTTTTCTAGGAGTTGGGTCGTCCTCCTAAAATCAATTGGGGAATTAGTAACAATACTTATCCCCTTTTTAGTCGTGCTGGCTTTGGCTACAGCAATTCCTGCTGCATCCAGGGCCTGGCTTAGCTGTTTCCAGCTATGGCCCTCTACATTTATTGGCGGAATTTTTTCCGCCCTTTTGTTGGTGACCGGGATGTCCGTCTCCATCCCAGTTTCCTTTTCAATTGAAGCCTCCTCGGCTTCCTCTCGCCTACGTTTCCTGTTTTCCTGCTGCCCTGCTATGGCCACCGCTTGCTTTTTCCCAGCAGCAGCCTTGGGGGTTACTGCTGGGGTTTTCTTGGGCTCCTGCTTTTTGGGAACCGCTTTCACCGCTGCACTAAAGGTGGCCGGGGCCCCCTTTGGTGCAGCAACCTCCTTTTTGCTCCCTGCAGAGCCGATGTGTTTGGCGAGCAACTGCGTGAGCTTTCGGACTTCGCCGATGAGCTCAGTTATTTGCTCCTGCTGGGCCTCCACTTTCTGCTGGAGCTCTTTTTCAAGCGCCGTTTTTGGCGCCATGTTTGGTATTAATTAATACCACCGAATTTCTGTCGGTATTGAAAAATACCTTCAAAACCACAAGTATCACTGTATTAAAATCACTACACAATTGCAAGCACGATGTGCACCGTATAGCGACTCGACACAGACTCTGACTGACTGCTTCTCTATTCTTGAAACCACGACTCTTTATAGCCGACTGGCTCCCCTCCACTTCAGTTGCTGAAAAGATCCTTCAGGAATTGGTACTTTTGATGTCTTCTAACATAAATTCGATCCACATCAACTTTTTTCACCCGCTCTGTAAAACCATGGTGGTTGTTTTCCAAATATGATACCTGTCTTTGTTCGCATTGATTTAACTCCCAGAACAATTTTGGTGGTTTTATTACAAAATGTTTGCACCGGTTTCGTTCGAATAAGGTTATTTCTTTTGGAACTATAAGTCTTTTTCCGTTGATATTCTGTTAGAATCTTTGAATATCAATAGTGATAAATCTCATAATTTTGACTATTAAACGTAAATGCGTTCAGGATTTATTTCTATCGTTTGTTTATTTTTATTATATGCAGAAGAGTACAAAGTGAAATTATTCTTAGATATTTTAGCGATTAATTATAGTTACTTATTAGAGCTTACTACAGTTAAAATAATAATAAATAAGAGTTCAGTTTAACGGCAAGTAATGTTACAGTTCAAACAACAGTGTATGTTTATAAATTTATTTTATAAAATCGTCAAAATTATCCAAACTTCCAAAAATGTTGTAGTATTCTAGTTTTGTTTGGATTAATTGGACATTTGCCAATTTATGCACTGCATCAGCCAAGCTTTGAATTGATGCAGCCTTTGCCTTTCGGTTTCTACAGCAATTCCTTGGCCCTCAGCAAAAGTAGAACACGCTTGCTGCAATAGACTAGTGGTGTACCTTGCACTGGTTGGGGTACCGGCGGATCCATGTCCACTATGAAACGCTGAAACAAAATATAATTATATTACAAGTTATGGATATATATAACTATTAAGTGTTTTTGCCTACCTTTTTTTGGAATATACGGCTTTTTTTTTGGTTGCTGCCAAAACAGAAGTACCTGTAGAAAATACATTTGAGCGTTTGGGATAAAAAAATAAATTTAAAATTATTCCGTTAGTTGGAAGTAGATATATAAATAGATAAAAATTTATTGAACATTCCCATTAATAAAATTCACAAACAAAGTTAACAAACATAACTCCCATGTCTAGCCAGATGTTCGGCCGGTTGCTCTTTGCCCATGATCTAAATAGGCGCGCTAAGTCGTCCATTACCTGGGCAGTGCCCTAACATGGACATTCCCGAGCTAGCCATACGCACGACAGCGTCAGGAGATCTGAAGGAGTCTTGAAGTGGCAGTTTTGGTTTTATTCGAGGGGCATTCATTAAGGAAAAAAGGTCTTCCTGAAGGGAACCCAAAAACCCCTTTTGCTTCGACCTTTAAGTTTGATACTGTCAGCCGTAGCGTTAACCGCCGGCAGTTTCAACTAGATGACCAAATCCATCCGCCCCCGCCCCCGCCCCGGTGCAAGGACCAGCCAACACCAGCCAGAACGAGGCAGGACGAACCCGTTAAGTCACGTTATGTTGGATTTGTGCGTTTCCAGCCTGCTAGAAACGACTGTCTGCAACTGGCAGGCAATGTTTGTTTGTCGTCACGTACTGTCAGGGACAAAATCCTCATAAAATATGGGAATTCGCTTATACAGGAGACCATGGGTTGGGCGATCGTTTGCTCTTACATGGGTGATATTTCGCGTAAGGACTGAGCCTTGCACTCCACTATGATAAAAAAATTTCAGCGATGGTATCTATATAGTCGGCTATATAGGCCATCCCTGTAGCTTCGTGCATTTCGGTTATTCTGGTGTATCTGTCAGCCGATAGGACGCCTCTCAGGAACCTATTTTGGGTCCTTTGAACCCGCCGTCTCGTGGAATCACAGACAGAGTGCCAGATAGGGGAGCCGTAGGTCAGAACGGGCCTTATGGTGGAGGTGTAGAGCAGAAGTTTGTTTTGAGGTGACATAAATGAATTTGGCAACAGAAGAGAGTACAACTTTCTTCGGGCCATGAAAGTCTTTTCTACAGCATAGTCAACATGCTTGTTGAAATGAAGTCGGGCGTCTAGTTTGAATCCCAGGTATTTCACCTCTTTTACTGGCTGGATTGGAATATTTTGGACCATGAGTGGCGATAGGATTTTATTGTTAGTAAATTTGCGCGAAAAGATAATAAGTTCAGTCTTCCTGGGATTCACTTTAAGTTTCCATTTATCGAAATACGGCGTCAATAAACTAAGGTGATGCGCAATGCGAGATTTCGCAGCCTGAGCATAGAAAGACGATGTGTAGATAGCCGTATCATCCGCGTATTGTGCTATTTTTGTAGTGGGAAGTTTTGGAATGTCTGCTGTATACAATGTCTACAGCAACGGCGAAATCACTGTACCTTGTGGTACTCCTGCCGCGATGCGTCTTTTGGCAGAAGTGGAATTCTCCACTTTCACCTGGATGGTACGGTTTTTTAGGTAAGACGCTATAAGGGAAACTAGGTAGAGTGGCAGTGAATGTACGGCAAACAACGTACACAGCAGGCCTGTGTGCCAAACTGTGTCGAAGGCCCTTTCCATATCGAGAAGCAGCTTTACCGTACTTTGAAGTTTATTAAAAGCTTCATAGGCATCCGTTGCGATCCTAGCAGTCTGCAGCGTTGTGTTGTGTCTTGGTCGAAAGCCAAACTGCTCATCCGGGATTAAACTTCGAAGCTCAGCTGCTGCCTGTCGTCTCGATAGGATAACCTTCTCGGTTAATTTGCCGAGGGAGTTTAGGAGGAAAATTGGCCTATAAGAGGCGGCATCCGTCGGGTTTTGCCCGGCTTTAAGATAGGAATTATTACAGCGTTTTTCCAGTCCTGTGGGAAGTGCTGCAATTTACGGACTGCGTTGACTATTTGTACTATTAGCACAATAGTTTTCCGCGCTAAGTTTTTGAGGATAAGGGATGCCGTCTGGCCCACGGGGGCTTTTCGGCTAGGGAGGCGCTGAAGACACGATTGTATCTCCGACGGGGTTGTTATATAGGAATGCAAAATCGAGGGTGGTATAGGATACTTCCGTTCTACGAAAACAGCGGTCTGTCTTTCCATTTCGTTATCCTGAAGGGCTGGTTGGACTTTGTGTACTTCTGCCAAAAAGTCGGCGAGCAGCTCGCATTTGTCGCTGGTGGTAATGTAACTCCGCCCCTCTTTTTCGAGAGCGGGGACTTGCTCGTAGCCTTTTCGTAGACTTCTCGACAGTTTCCACAAAGAATTGTCACGGGGAGTTAAGTTTCGCAATTTTTCCGCCCAGGTAAAATTCCTGTATGCGGAAATTTCGCTGTGGATATCTCGTGCAAGTTCTGCTGCCCTTATGCGATCGGCAGATTGCCTGAATCGCTGCCAACGCTTCCTGATTCTATTTTTCGCCTTAATAAGGTTCAAGATTTCCTCAGGAAGGTTGTCGCGCCGCGGTCTGTTCGGAACTTTTTTGGCCAAAGCTTGCTGTGTCCGTTGTATTTTACTGGCCAGACCTTTTACCGCATGCTCCAGGGCTTCGACAGTATCGATCTGGCTCGGAATACACGTCAGGTCTTGTAGTCGTTTCCGATATTCGCGAAAATCGAAATTTTGGTATGAATATCGAAAGTTGTTCGTTTGTGTGCGCTTTAAATCCCTAATGTCGAGGTAAATGGGCAAATGGTCTCTGCTGAGGGCGTCTATAACCACCATCTCCGTGAGATTGGCGAGTCCGTTGGCTATTCCGAAATCAAGTAAAGATGGGTTCATTCTACTGTTTGGATAATGCGTTGGAGATTGTTATGAATTTTACTTCCAACTATATTTATTTTATCTCGGGCGTGAGTTAGAGCAAGAGCTAGTACTTTGTGGCTAGTGAACAATTTTTGGAACGCTCAATGGACAATACAAAATTATGCACACTCAAATTCAACTGCACAACTAATGTATTTAAACAAGTTAACAATTTTACTGAGAGTAATAAAGGTAAAAAAAATATATAAATTTACTTAGAGTGTATCACTCGGATATTTTTGGTAGCACCCTTAATCTATGGATACCTTAACTTCAATCAAGCCTGGATGGTGAAGGGGAAGGACCCTGAGGGGAACCTGCTGGAGTGATCACTTCAGTCAGTGGCCTGGCAGGTCTTCCAATGGGGATCGGTCGTGATCATAAATAAAAATAAAAAAATCCACAGTAAAGGGGTACCAAAATAAATAAGGAAATCACTCAGGTCCGACTGTGAATCGCAATTAAAGTAAAAAGAAACAAAATGAACTGAATGCAGTCGAACTTGAATGTTTCAGCACAAGCAATTAACTATAAAACGTTATTAGTTCCTATCATAAAAAAAAACTGTCATAAAAAAACTGATAAAAAACAAAGTCTTCACCAAAAGTTGGGCGCCAGCATGCTTCCAAGTAGCATGCAACTTCTACCAAAATGGAAAACACCAGAACCAGCCTCCACGTCAAAAATCCAAAGGTCCCGCTGAACTTCCCCAAAAGAGCTGGTTTTGAATTGCTCAACGGATCTCGGATCAATTCCACGTGGTCATAACGGCCATCATGGATTCGTCTATCTGGTTCTTGGGTCTCAAAACTTCAAATCGCCGACTCTTGCAAACCTCTTGCAAACCATCAATCAATCAATACCACCATCAATAAATTTCTTGATTCTTAAACTTTTCAAAAAAACCGACCATGCGGTAGCGCTGAACACAATGAAAATCTCAAAGCCCGACCGTGCGGAACAAACTCAAAAATCGACCTGCCGATCTGACCGGCACGGCCTAATTAATTCTTCAACCACCAAAAATCTACCGCTACACCAGTAGAAGTTTTTCCTCCCCCCAACCTTCCGTTGGAGCAGGAATCAAAAATCACCAATTTCATTGGCCCTAACGGACACGTGATCCCGCAATCTACCAAACATTTTTTTTCACCTGCGATAAGAATCGAAACTGCGATACGAATCGCCAAATTTGCTAGATTCGGATTTTACAGCCAAAATTTAACTCTATGATGAAAAAACCAAAACCGATATGCTTGGCAAATAACTTGCACACGCATGCCGAGGTCGAAAACAAATTAACAGGTTTACGGCAAAATATTTGCACGTAACAAGATGAAGTGGGCATAACTAGTAGGCCATTGTCGCGAACGTAGCTGGCTGGGAAATAGCCAGCTGCGTTTTTCCGTCCAGGGTTATTAAATAGTGAATGGCGGGCGTTGAAATCTCCCATAAGCAACACCCTATTGGTGTTTGAAAAAAATGGATCAACGTCAGTGGCCTGTAAGCGAGTAGAAGTAGAGTACCCACAGTAGATCAATTTTTCTTTCAGAGCTGCGACTACTTTTTGGAATGACTCCATGCTGTGAGGGTATATGGTGAGGTCGACCGTGTCATTTTGGCGAATGTAAAATTCCGATTTAGTTAATTTTACCTGATTGCACATTTTAATTAACGACGTTAGGTCGATACTTGATGTGTGTATCGGCGGTGGTCTACTACGAGCAGTCTCTGTTTTGGTTGGGGTTGGTTTCGCTCTTCTGATCGCTCTGCTCTGTGAGTGACTCTTCGGGATGGTCATCTTACTCTGGTCGGCATTCCAGCAGCTCATATATGTTAATTGAGGGTGAGATCCGCCCTGTGTAGTCCAAAACTGGACGTTTTGCAACTTTTCGAGGTAGGAGTTATAGCTCTTCAGCGTTTCCTGCATTATTAGGCAGCGGAGTGGTAGCCAGGGAACGTTTTTTGGTGATATTGGGCTGGACGGCCGTGTAGTTACGGGGGCCGCCCAACTCTCTCTTGGCCTGCTTGAACAGTTTTTCGAGGGTGGTAGAGCTGGGGTTTCTACCTGCGCCCGGTGTGAGTCTGCCAGATGATGCTGGTGGCATTGTTGTCCTATTGCTAGGCGACAGTGTGCTATTCGGTAACCGGAATCTACCGTTATCTTCCTCGTGTGAGGTCTCAGTTTAGAGGTACTCTTTATATTTAGATAACTGAACTTTGTATCTGTGGCTTAATTTAGTTTCGCATAATAATATGATGTCAAAGTTATTTTCTGCCACAAAGTTATACAGACCTGCGACGAGATCATGTCTCAACGCGTTTGCGTATCTTGGGCGTGTGACTTGCGGGTTGAACGGGGGCCTGGTCGTCGGCCGTACTATATTATTAGATCGTAATGGCGGAAAATTTGTAATAGCTCTTTAATTGACGGTTCTGTTCTGTATGATTTCAAGTCACGACGAACGCTTGTTGCTCCTTTGGGTAGTATTAATTTGTTTTATGTCCTTAGCGAATTTAAACAGTGGACAATCCCGATACGACGCCGAATGCCCGGTTTCTTCGCAATTTACACAGTTTAGAGCGCTTTTGTCACTATCATCTTTTTTATTTTGCATTCACCGGGTTTATGGTTGTCCTTGCACTTGACGCAGCGATATCCTAACGAACAGTTAGAGCTGCAGTGGCCAAGCCTTTGACAGTTTGTACATTGGAATATTGTGTTTTTACGCAGGGGTTCCCAGGTAACCTTCTGGTATGCCAGCGACTTAATTTTTCTTAGGTTATTTACATTGGTGTCATTTGAAAGTTGTTCCATGAAATAGTAACTCACAATTTTTTTTGTAGAAATTTATTTTTGACCCTTTTGTGACTGTGACGTTGGGGAGGTTAAATTCAACAATTTCCCCCTTAATTTCATTCTCTGAAAAATTGCCGCCGACTCCTTTTAGTATGATATTTTTAGGTTTTACATGTTTCGGTGTATAGTGTAAAATTTCACACCATTTTCTTTTAGGGTTTCCGAGATTTTGAGGAACGACTCCATGGTGTGAGGGTAAACTGTAAGATCGACCGTATCGTTTTGCCGTACGTGGAATTCGGTTTTGGTTAGGTTTACCTGGGTCAGAATTTTGATGAGGGACGTTAGGTCTATGCTCGATGAATAGATCGGCGGTGGTTTGCTGCTGGTATTCTGCGACGATTCTTGGGATGGATCAGCTCCCGTAGAGGGGGACGTTGTCGTGGTCGCCGCCGTAGGCGTCCTTGAAGTCCGCGCCGCGGTGGCTGCCTGGACTCTGGCGTTGCGCGGAGGCGCGCCTCCGATGCTTCCTCTCTCCGGCGATTCCTGAAAGTGGGAACGCGCGCTCTATTGATTTAGAGGCCCTGTAGATGGCTCGTCGGGGCGATCGTGTTCTGGCTGGTGTTGGAGCAGCGCATATCTGTTGATATGCGGTGAAAGCGCTGTTTCTGCGTTGTCCGTGGATTGGCTTTTTCCGAATTTTCTTGGGAGAAGCCATTGCTCCTCGCCGAGTCATTGTGCCACGCAATGGCTGTCTGCGGGCGTTTTTTCGTTAAATTCGACTGTAAGGTCGTGGGAGTACGGATGCCGCCTAACTCTCTCTTGGCCTGTTTAAAAAGCCTTTCGAGGACGGTCGAGCTTGGGTTTCTACCTGCGCCCGGTGTGAGTCTGCCAGATGATGTTGGAGGCATTGTTGTCCTATTGCTAGGCGACAGTGTGCTATTCGGTAACCGGAATCCACCGTTATCTTCCTCGTTTGAGGTCTCACTCTGACCACTGCGGGACATCATTTCGTCGGCGTCGCCCATTGTTTCAACTTGCATGCCTTTCGTAATAACTCGCACAGAAGCGCCAAGCGTCGCTTGCCCGCGCCAGCCTTCTGTATAATTAGTTGTCACTTTGTGTTCAATTTTGTCACTTCACCTTTCACTCGGTTAATTTACACTAAACATTTCACCAGCCAAACGGATCGGTTTAAGGGCCGACGGGTCGTGCGAGAGCACGTCTGATGGCAACGGCTGCCGCGTCGGGAATCAAGCAGTGTTTGTGCATATTCGATTTATCCTCATTTTTTGCTTGCGAAAATATATTAATGGTCTTCATATGTCATATATTAGTATTTATATCTGTTTTATTCATAAAAAAATGAAATACTCTTGCAAAAACCGCTCATAAACAGCGAAATTACTAGGCCTTAATAAAAAAAAACGAAAAAGTTTCTCTCCGGCCGGGAATCGAACCTTTTTTTTCTAAAGATTTTATTTATTTACTTAGGTAAATACATGTTGTACAGGTTTAAGCGCAAACAAAACACAAAATAAAAGCCTATTTACTAGTTGCAGATGTCAAACAAACGTCTGGTTCCGTGGAACAGCTCGCGTTTTGACGATGTCATTTAGTTATACTAATCCTAATTATATCTATCGGTAGAATAGGAGCTGTGGAACAAATCCGTCCCGTGTTGCTCGTCAATAAATTTAGTTAATTGCAGGTAAAAATTTACAAAAAGCCTACTATCCTTGTCTATGAAACTTAAGCCTAGTGAAAAAGAAAAAAAACTTATGAAGTTGATATTAAGTTACAGGTGAGGTATGTCATAGTTTAAATAACTTATGCTATTGCACAGTGTATACTATAAACTAGTTAAGCTACTTTATGTCATTGTGACAAGGATAGATTTCACTATATTCTATAGCTCCTCCTGCGAACTTCATCTCGTGCCCTGGGGTTAGCAGCAAGCCACCAGTATTTCGCGTTGGATTTAAATTTACTGTTAATATCTCTGTCCGGAAGTGTTCTTGATTTTTTGAGACTACATTGCCAGGGATTAATGCATAAGTCTATTGATTTGTCGAGAGATGTGATAAATCACCGGGATGTTCTTTTGTGTTGTGATAAACCCTATCGAGTCGAAATACATAAAAGACTGGGGTTGAAGGTAGTCTGAGACCGCCCTGCGTTTACATTCCATTTCATCAAATACGCTTGAAATATACTTGAATAAATAACTATTTTTGCTGTTTTTTAACTTGGCATAGTAGTCACGGGTGAGTTTAATTATGAAGGAGTCTATCCTGGGAATGTTTGCCTTGTTATAAATGCACTTGTTGCTAATAAACTCTTTCGTATCACTGCGTCGGTATGTGTGCAGAGCAGCGCGAAGACATGATCTCTCGAATTTTCTAATTCTCTCCATTAAAGAGGCACTCATGTTCCACCAAATTGGTGCGGCATAAGTAATAATCGGACGGATTAGTGAGAGATAGCAGATTGTTTTACTTCTGGCAGAGAGGTTTTTATTAAAAAATATCCTGTGATTTGCCCTGAATGCATTTTTTGCCTTTGTCAGTTGTTTAGTGACATGGGTGTTCAGTCTTAGTAGGTAATCAACGTGCACCCCGAGGTACTTGACAGTTTTTTTGTGAGGTATTGAGTGCTGACCGTTATTTTGGATTGCGATCTTAAAGTTTCTTATCTCTCTACGTTTGTTGGGATTGTGGTGCAGATCTCCCTCCATTCGCTGGAGTTGCGAGCGGAGGGAATTTCCGGTGATGCTCGACCGGAATTAGAATCGCGACCCTGTCCCTGCATTTTGGACAACTTGATGGATGCGCAACAAAACAATTAAAAGAAAAGTCTAACGCACTGCACCAAAGTCGTTGTAAGTGGCGGTTTGCCACTACGGGATGCCAGGTACTTGTTCCGGGTAGTACCCCCCTGAATCAAAACAATTTTAGTATATGTACCGCCAAAGCGAGTACAGGAAATAAAAAGACAAACAGAAAAAAAACAAACAAAAGGGTCAGTCTATCCATACCATAACACAGAGAAACAAAACAAAGAAAAAACAAACAGGAAAACAAATATTGTCTAGGGCTCCAACTATCTGTGACGCCCACCCAGATGTTTATATCTGTGTCGCGGCTGGAAAAGAGTCTTGTCTCTGACCGCGCACGCTCTTCCCGCGGGGGTTTAGGCACTCTGATCTCGTCTAGGAGCACGGATGCTCCGGAAGAATTTCGATTTCGGTACCGCACTCGGTGAAAAGAAAACAAAGAAAAAATGGCCGCGCGGCGTGGCGTCGGTCTCGGTTCTCTTCTCTCTGCCCTGGCTCCGGACGCGGTTCCTTCGGGGCTGCCGGTACGGTCCCTTTTTTTCCCCCGCCCCTCGCACCGCCCGCTAACTGATAAATGCGAGGGACGTATATGGTGACCACCGGAAAAGTAAAAACGGCCGCTTCGCCACTCGGCACGTCAGGATTGAGGAATCGGAGTGGCTTATGAAAAAGTATTGTTTCGCTTTTTGCAGGGTTAATGCGGAGGTTCCATAGGTTATAGTGTATATTAATTTTTCACAATGGTTTCAAGTTTTTCTCTTACTGTTTCGGGACGGGAATCTGCTACCAGTACGATGAAGAATAGTGTTGGGACGTTATGCGTGTATATGTTGAATAATTCGGGGGAGTTCACCGTGCCCTGCATTAGTCCTTCTGCTATTTTGAAAGCTAGGCCAGATATGTTTATTCCGTCCCATGTGACAAAGGCTCTGTCCCTGGTCATGTGGGGAATAAGTCAGTCCACCTCCGCGTGGTATTCCCTGGGAGATCGTGCATAAGTCTTACGAGCAGCATGATCGGCTAAGCGGCTGACAAGTCCGGCGGGATTGCGGTAGTGGAATGAGCCAGGAAGGCTGTCGGCCACATCCGCAAAAACGGCATGGGAGAGAGGAGTTTGGAGTAGTTGGTCGGGATAGAATGGATGAGTCGGGTACCGCTCATCCATTCGAACTGTAAGGGGTTTTGCATATTGGGACAGTGAGTTAAGGGAAAGATTGATAATGATGGTGTAGAGGGATAAGATGGAAAGGTGTAGCATTAATTGGGAGTAAATTCCAATATATTCCTGGGTTTCAGTCAATTTTACTGTTTATTATTTAAAATGTTACAAAGACGTTTCGGTGTCTTTCTCCACCATCATCAGTTTGTCCGTATGAATTTTGGTACAATCGCCAAATTCTTGCATCTGGTCAAGAAGTTTTTCCTGTTTTTCTCTCTTGCCAATCTTGCCTGCAATCTTCCATACGTCCCCCTCAACATCCCCTCATCCATTAGATCCATCTTGCTTTTGTTCCCAAGCATCTCCATTCGTTTCGCATATTTTCCTGACTGTACTTTAATTCATTCCAATATATTCCTGGGTTTCAGTCAATTTTACTGTTTATTATTTAAAATGTTACAAAAACGTTTCGGTGTCTTTCTCCACCATCATCAGTTTTTCTTGACCAGATGCAAGAATTTGGCGATTGTACCAAAATTCATACGGACAAACTGATGATGGTGGAGAAAGACACCGAAACGTTTTTGTAACATTTTAAATAATAAACAGTAAAATTGACTGAAACCCAGGAATATATTGGAATGAATTAAAGTACAGTCAGGAAAATATGCGAAACGAATGGAGATGCTTGGGAACAAAAGCAAGATGGATCTAATGGATGAGGGGATGTTGAGGGGGACGTATGGAAGATTGCAGGCAAGATTGGCAAGAGAGAAAAACAGGAGAAACTTCTTGACCAGATGCAAGAATTTGGCGATTGTACCAAAATTCATACGGACAAACTGATGATGGTGGAGAAAGACACCGAAACGTTTTTGTAACATTTTAAATAATAAACAGTAAAATTGACTGAAACCCAGGAATATATTGGAATGAATTAAAGTACAGTCAGGAAAATATGCGAAACGATTGGGAGTAAAGTAAACGGACCGCTTTTTGGGTCAGAGAAGTTTTGGAATTTTCGGGAAGTCGTGAGAGCAATGATTAGTCTGACCTCGAGCACGCCCGCCGCCACCCCCCATAGATACTGGAATTGACGGAGATGTAAAAGCCAGGAAGTAGAAAGAACATGGATTGGAAAACTCATGGCTAACTGGTGCTCCCCATCCTCCCCGCTAATTGGTTGGGTGGATGGTCCAAGGAACGGAGATGGGCTTCCGTGATAGTGTTTTTGGAAGGTAGTAGTGTCCTAACGGATGGATGGTTATGGACCTAATGGCGAGAGCTGGGAAGGTCGCCGCAAGGCAGCACATACATGTCCTTGGTCATGTGCCATATTATTTGGATGAAATCTAGTGGGAACCCCAGTTTCCACAGAACATATAGAAGACCATCGATCCAGACCGAGTCAAAAGCTTTTTCCAGATAAATAAGACATGCGCCGACTGTTCTGTCGTTATGTAGATGGGTGTTGACGTCGTTAAGGACCTTGTGTGCGCGTGTGTGGATGCGAGATTCTGTCCAAATCCGAATTGGTTGTCCGTTATCGCGTTCCTGCTGGCTGTATATAGCCGAAGCGATTTGTTGATGATCGCTTCGTAGGCTTTACTGATTGCCGGGGTGAGACATATGGGGCGGTAGCTAGAAACTTCTTCAGGGGCTTTACCTTTTTTAAGAATTGGCAATATTTTGGCCTTTTTCCATTTTCCCGGAAAGAATCTATTGTTGATGCAGTTGTTAAATAGAATGGTGTACTCTTGTATGATTTTGATAGGAAGATGTTTTAAGATGATTGGAGGGATATTATCAAGCCCTGACGAGGATTTGTTAGGTAGTTTCCTAAAAATGAGTTTTGTTTCAGGTACTGATGTGAAGCTGATGGCGTTTTCCGGTTGATTGGGGCTATAGGCTAGATTTGTGTTATCGAAATTAGTGATCGCGAGATTCGTTGAAACATTATGATCGAAAGTTAGTTTCAGTTCGGCCACTTTAGAGTCGACAAGCTCTTTATTCGCTGTTCGGATGTTTGAATAGCGGGGGGAATTAATAGTTTCATAATAGGCCCCAACGGTGTTCAGAATGTCTTTGGGATTTTCAACAATGATTTTATTGTTGGCAGTCGGTAGGGAGGGGATGTCGCTTTGTGCTCGAACTAGCAGGGTTGTTTCGCTTGGCTTGATTTCCAGTTTGTCTATTTTTATCTGTTCCTTATGGCGAAAAAAATTGTTTATTTTGGGAAAGAATGATTCAGGGTTGCGATGGTCTATCGATTTGTGTTGGGAGTCCCAGTATTTATTGTATGCCTTTATATATTCTGCTTTTAATAATTCCTTTACTTCGCTGATTAAATTTTTAATGTTTGCAATGTGATTGTTACTGGCTGGTGGGTGGATATTAGCTTTATGCAGTCTGTTAAGGGTGGAAATCAGGTACGACTTGTCTTTATGTAGCTTGGTCTTGAGGTTTATATCTCGGAACAGTAGACTCAATTGTGCTTGTTGCTTGCTTCTTGGATTATTGTTAGGTGATTATCAATTTCATCGTTGGTGAGGTTCCTATTGGACGGTATTTCATTGACATAGGCATTATTTAGGTTTTTTTGGAAAGATGACCATTTTGTTTTCTTGTACATGAATCTATGTGCATTGCGTGGGTTGACATATTTTATCGATATGCGCAGAGTGACGGTGAAAGAGAGTGCTTTGTGATCGCTGTTGAAATCAAGAGTGGTAATTTTACCGTTGTCAAGATCTGTTATTTCTAGTCGATTGTCTATGAGACAGAGATCTAGGAAAGTGTTAGCAGAAGGGTAGCTTGGAACGTCAGTTGAGATAACTTTTGTTCTATAGCTTATGCCTTCATTATCTACCCACTTTTTCAGCAGCGTGCCTTTTGTTTTATTGACTGAGTCGCCCCACGCTGTGTGCCTGGCGTTAAAGTCGCTTGCTACAATGTAGTGGTTATTAGGAGCGTCCAAGTTGAGTTTCTGAAAAAGTTTATTTAATTCGTCTGTGAAAATTCTGTTTTCTTTTTTGTTGGTGTACATAGCAATGATAAAGAGGTTATTTTGTGCTATTTTCAGATTAATGATCGTAAACTCGATGATACTGTTGTTGCTTGTTGGTGTGTATATTTCGGTGATTTGAATATTATTTTTAATCAACACGGCGGTGCCTCCACCTTTTTGCCCTTTAGTGCGATCGGTTCTAATTAGGTTATATTGAGAGAACTGTATTTTGAATCTGTGGCTTAATTTAGTTTCACATAATAAGACGATATCGAAATTATTTTTTGTCACAAAGTTGTAGAGATCGTTTCTCTTGTTGAGGGATATCAAGGATCAATTCCTTGTGACGCAATTTTGAGGGAGTCGGAAAACGATTCGGTCATGTGGGTCTCGGGGTTGTTGGTTGCCTTATTGGCTAGTAAATTCATTATTGAAATTAAGCGTTTCGTATATTTGATCTATTTTTGCTGCGTTAATATTGACTATTTTGAAAAGGTTCTTGATTTGCGTGTTGATTGTGCTGAATAATTGATTTTTGAATTCTGCGAGAACCGATTCAATGCTGCTATTGATGCTATTATTTGTGTAAGATTCCGCGACAGGATCATGTCTCAGCGCGTGTGAGTAGCTTGGGCGCTCAGTTCGTGGGTTCTGCGGAGGGCCCGTAAACGGACGTACTGTATTGTTGGTACGTAATGGCGGGAAATTTTCGCTAGAGTTGTAGTTGACGATTCTACTTTGTATACTGTCAAGTCGCGCCGTGCGATTGTTGGTCCTTTGAGAGATGTTTGTCGCTTTTATGTTTTTTGCAAATTTGAAAAGAGGACAACCCCGGTACGAAGCCGGATGCCCGGTTTCTTCGCAGTTGACACAGTATAATGTGCTTTTGTCATTATCCCCTTTTCCGATTTTGCATTCGCCCGGTTTTATGACTGTCTTTGAATTTAACGCAGCGATACCCTAACGAGCAGTTCGAGCTAGAGTGTCCAAGCCTTTGGCAGTTTGTGCATTGGAAAATTGATTTCTTCCGTAGGGGTTCCCAGGTAACTTTTTGGTATGCCAGCGATTTAATTTTCCTTATATTTTGGACGATCGTGTCATTTGTGAGTTGGATTAGGAAATGATAACGATCGCTATTTTTTTTTATTAAAATTGATTTTTGTCACCTTATTGACTGTCACATTAGGAAGGTTAAATTCCTCAATTTCCGCTTTTACTTCGTTCTCCGAAAAGTTACCTCGAACCCCTTTAAGAATAATATTCTTTGGCTTTAGGTGCTTCGGCGTGTACGTGTAAAATTTCACGCCATTTTCTTTTCGAGCTGCAACTACTTTTTGGAATGAGTCCATGCTTTGAGGGTATACAGTGTGTCCAGTATAAAATGATGTACATGGGGATATTGGAAACCGTTAAAGATACAGACAGGACCAAATGGGGAAAAAGTTGCGCAATCAAGTGCCTATAAATAATCTGTCATCAACTTCTTTGAACTCGGAATAGCAACGGATATACAGGGAAAAAAAGAAAAAAGTGCGTTTTATAAAATCCTTTATATCGTGTTTATTATAAAAGATACAATAACGAAATTTTCAGGGTGGGGGTACGAAATGAGCGGCAATTTGAAAATAAAGTCAAAAATAATCTAGGCCCACTATGTTCAATGAGGCCGAAGTCAACTTTTGTTTTTCTTATGGGCGCCATATTGAATTTCTGCATTAAATATGCTCTTCAACCATGTATAACATGTTTATGTTCGGTCAAGATAAATAGTTAAAATTAACAAAATTAAGATTTAATGGTAGTAGGCATTGATATTTCTCTTCAATTTCCCCATAGTGACGTTCGTTGTCTGTTTTAATTACCTAGGTAACTGTCAAAGCAGAATTTATTGTCAGTGTCAAGTGTTTATAATTAATTGTGTTTCAAAATGAATCACTTTTCAAACTATAAAAAATACGATATGTTGGAGTGTTTTATTCTCTGTCGTCGAAATGAAGCGAAAGCTGAAGAAATGTATTTAAATAAATATTCAGAAAGGACAACCTGGAAGAACTATGTTTAGGCGTCTGAAAGACAACTTTGTATCTTACGGGAGTTTTGCTGAGGTAAAGAAAAACAAACTTCCAGACGAAAATAAAGAAAATTTGGTAATGCAAAGCATGGTTGAGACACCTCGTACGTCTTTACGTCAAATTGAAGCCACAACAGGTGTAGCGCGATCATCGGCGAATAGTATTTTAAAGCGTCATAAATATCACCCCTATCGTGAACGGCCCTGCCAGGGACTCCAGAATGGCGACTCCAGAATGGCGATGGCGATGGCATTTTGTCAGTGGTTTATTCAAAGAAACAACGAGATACCAAACTTTTCCTTAAAAGTCCTTTGGTCAGATGAGAGCCAATTTACTAAATGTGGACTATTTAATCGTAAAAATGCCGTTTTTTGGTCAGATGAAAATCCACGGCTAGTTCGTCAAGTTAGGCACCAAGTTAGCTTTGGATTTACCGTCTGGTTAGGTATTGTGGGTACCCACGTGATTGGACCATTTTTTTTTTAATGAGAACTTAAATTCCGAGAGATATTTGAACCTCTTACAAACTAACGTAGCGGAACCACTTATGGATGTTCCAGTAGCTACCCTGCAAAACTTGTATTTCCGACAAGACGGCGCGCCGCCACATAATGGACGTATTATCACAGAATTTTTAAATCACGAATTTCCCAACAAGTGGATAGGCAACCTGGGACCAGTAAGATGGCCTGCGAGATCCCCTGACATAACACCGCTTGATTTTTTACATGGGGCAATGCCGTTAACAGAATTACCCCAGAAATGATCAGAAAATCCTGTGAAGCAGTAATGAGACGACGTACGTTGTTCGTGCGAGAAAACGGTGGCTTATTTGAACACCTACTTTAATCCTAAAATGTTTCTTGTTCTTTTGCAGTGTTCGATGTATGATAAATAATAATTTAAAGTAATAATTAATAGAAATATCAATGCCTACTACCATTAAATCGTAATTTTGTTAATTTTAATTATTTATCTTGATCGAACATAAACATGTTATACATGGGTGAAGAGCATATTTAAAGGGGAATTTAAAAATGCATAAATTCAATATGGCGCCCATAAGAAAAACAAAAGTTGACTTCGGCCTCATTGAACATAGTGGGCCTAGATTATTTTTTACTTTTTTTACAAATTCACGCTCATTTCTTACCCCCATCCTGAAAATTTCGTTATTGTATCTTTTATAATAAACACGATATAAAGGATTTTATAAAATGCACTTTTTTCTTTTTTTCCCTGTATATCCGTTACTATTCCGAGTTCAAAGAAGTTGATGACAGATTACTTATAGGCACTTGATTGCGCAACTTTTTCCCCATTTGGTCCACCCTGTAACTCTAACGGTTTCCAATATCCCCATGTACATCATTTTATACTGGACACACTGTATAGTAAGGTCGACCGTGTCATTTTGGCGAACGTAAAATTCCGTTTTAAATATTTGTACCTTATTGCACATTTGAATTAACGACGTTGTGTATATCGGTGGTGGTCTTCTAGGAGCAGTCTCTGTTTTGGTTGGGGTTGGTTCCGCTTCCATAGATTGGGTCGATAGCGGAGTCGCCGCCGCGGTTAATCTTGGCTTCTTCGCTGCCGCAGCCTGAGCCGCAGCGCTGCCTGTGTGTGTAGGGACGCATCTGGAGCTTCCTCTCTCCTGAGGTACTCGGAAGTGGGAACGCGTTCTCTGCTGATCGCTCTGCTCTTCGGGATGGGCGTCATACTCTGGTTGACGTTCCATCAGCGCATATCTGTTTATTGACGGTGATATCCGCCCTGTGTCGTCCAAAATTGGACTTTTTGCGACTTTTCGCGGTAGGAGCCAAAGCTCTTCAGCGTTTCCTGCATTATTCTGCTGCGGAGTGGTAGACAGGGGACGTTTTTTGGTGATAATGGGCTGGACGGCCGTGTAGTTTCGGTCGCCGCCCAACTCTCTCTTGGCCTGTTTGTAAAGCTTTTCGAGGGTGGTAGATCTGGGGTTTCTACCTGCCCCCGGTGTGAGTCTACCTGATGTTGGAGCCTTTGTTGCCCTTTGCTGTTGTAGCGACCGTGTGCTGGTTGTTTGCCGGGATCTGCTATGGTCGACCACGTGTGTGGTCTCACCCTGTTCACTGAAGTTGGTTTCGTCGGCGTCGCCCATTGTTTGGACTTGCCTGTCTTGCCTTATGACTAGCACAGAGGCGCAAAGGGTCGCCTGCCCGTGCAAGCCTTCTGTATGATAGTGGTCACTTTGTGTTTCAATTTTCTCACTGTCACTTTTCACTCGTTTAATACAACACTAAACTTTTCACCCGCCAGACGGATCGGTGGTCTAAGGGTTGAGGGATCGTACGAGAACACGTCTGATCGCTTCGGATGCCGCACTCAGAATCGCCGGGAATCGAGCCCGGGTCTCCCGCGTGACAGGCGGGGATACTTACCACTAGACCATATCGGACTACCGTTGAAAGCAGACGTTGAGCGTGAAGTTCCGAGCAATCGCCGATTCGTGTGATTTAAATCGGTTTTTTTAACGCGAAAACGCGACGGTAGTTAATTACGACAGCCTGGAGAAGCACAAAATAGTGACCAGCAAATCAGACTGTCCAGCCGAGTGTTGATGCCAGCAGGCGAAAACACCGGCTATCCAGAAGGAGTGAGAAGTAAAATTGTACAACTTACCGAGGACCTGCCCAACACCAGGTGCGGGTATTTAACCCCCGATAGTGCCAATTCTGTTGTAACCCAGTAACACCATAGAAGCAACGAATAATATCTAAAATTAAACCAGTGCCAGTGACCCTTTACCTGTCGAGCAGACAAATTTACAAATTTCTTCGAAATTTGTACTAAATTCCTCTGAGGAAAAAACTACTGCAGATAACACCAGAAAGTATGTCGACATGGAAGCAGGACGAAATACACACTTTGCGCGAATTTATTCAGGGCCGGACTGTGATAACAAAGGGAGACTTGGAGGAGGCACACGTGTTATTGCCAAGTAGATCGGTGGCAGCAATTAAGAAAAAATGTCTAGAGATGAAAAATAACACTGAGACCAACAGACGACCTGGTAGCAGCAAATGGGAACGCACTGAGCTGGATGACTTAATAAGAGCCTATAAGAACAGGCCAGAAACTCTCGCGACAGCTCGTATTAGAGCAATATGCGATGACTTCCCCGGCAGATCTCAGAAAGCAATTGCAGCAAAACTCCGAGAAACCTGCCCTGATGTGTACTACATGCGCGACGTCGGCCCGCAGGAGCAACCGGATATTGTTCCTGAGGGAAATGCGTTCTCAGAGCCCAGTAGCGTGGCCACACCAATGCGCGACCACCGCTCGCGAATAGATGAGGAACAGAGCGAGGAGGGCGACCGGCGGGAGTTGCCTGGCCAGGAAGACCAGGCGCACTCAGACCACCAGAGCGCAGCAGAACCAAGACACAGCATCGATCATACAGAACCGGGGTCCAATGATTCTGAGGGCGACGTCCAACCTCCAACATCCAGAACGCCCCAATCTGTAAGACAAGGGCCGCTGTACTCCAAAACAAAGGCAGCCTTTAACAAGCTGCTCGGACACGTGGGCGACAGGAAACCTAAAATCAAAAAATTCCTGACAAGACCCCAGAACAGCGAAACCGTCAGGCTGGTGGATGCCATCCTGGAGGAGAGAATCCTCGAAATTCGGAGCGAAACATCAAAAACCGAACTAGAGAAGCGGAAGTCCATCAAAACCGCAATCTATGTCGCAACCAGGGTACTGCGGGATGCACTGGTCACCAGCAAGCCAGTCAGACAGGCCCACAAACGAACGGAAGACCAGATGATCAAGTTGCGGACAAGGATCGCCAGCGCGAACGAAATCAGAAGCCTGCATGGACAAAGCCTTCCAAAACAACTATTTAAGCAAGCAAGAATAATCCGGAGGCTTAAAATGACTATTAAAGATTACATAGGGTCCATGGAAGAAAAGCTGGCCATATTGGGAAAAAAACTTGACAGGCAAAAAGCCCGTGATGAAGCAAGTGCCCTCAGGCGAAGATTCTATGAGCGGCCAAACATTGACGTGCTGCGGGAGCGATCCAGTGTCGGGAGAGACATGAGGCCGGATGATGCGGAGGAATTCTACCGGGGACTCTACAAAAAAAGCCAGAGCGATTGCCGCACCCCTGTGTTCACCGAGTGGCTAGCGAAGATGAGGAAGTTCTCAAAACAACAGAACTTGGAACATCAAGCCTCATCAGAGCAGGTCAGGAGGAAATGTGTTGAGGCCCTGGCCAGGGCGGCACCGTGGAAAGCAGCCGGAGAAGACGGGATCCCATACTACTCCTACAAAATCCTACCAGCAGCAAACAAATATCTAGTAGACAGTACGCAGAAAATACTTGCTGGTAGCCAAAAGCTGACGGAAACGGACGTCCGCGCGAGGTTCGTGCTTATCCATAAAAATGGAGACCGACGTAACCCTGAAAACTACAGGCCAATCTCCATTCTCAACACGGACTATAAAACCGTTACGGCAGTAATCACGGCCACTCTTAGAGAGTCACTCCCGGACTGGGCTATCCCCCCGAACAGTTCGCCCAGTCAAACATCTGGGCTACCACTCATGGCCTCCTCGAGGATAAGAGCATCACCACCCTGGCAAGAAAGCGGAATGCCACAAACTGTTCGGCGTGGTACGATTTCCGCAAGACGTTCGATTCCGTCCACCACTCCGCCCTCAAGAGGCTGATTGATGCCCTGCCTTTGCACCGCAACATCAGAACGGCCACAAAATTGGCCATTAAACTTTGGTCCCGTCCGTATCCAGACTGGAAACAAGCGAACCGCGCCAATTCCGGTCCGGAGAGGAGTGCTGCAGGGGGGACTCGATGAGCCCGCTCCTCTTTACGCTAATGACGGCGGCATTGATCAGCCATGTGAACTGTAGCCCCATGATCGCTAAACAAACCAGGGGAAAACACCGAATCCTCGCCTACATGGACGACATTAAATGTCACGCTCCATCAAAGTCCAGTTTAAAAGCGATCACAATTGAGCTAACCAAGGCTGCTAGAGAAATCGGGCTTGAGCTAAACATGGCTAAATGTGGGCATTACACGAGGGCGACAGGGGCGGGGGGCGGAGACCTGGAGCCGTTCCTCCCACAGGTCCGACAGGGCTATAAGTACCTGGGCCTTGTTCAGCTGGAGAAGGACACGGAGGAGAACTATACCAGAATCGAGGAGCAGATGTCCGAAAGGCTTGACCTGGTGCTGAGCTCGCAACTCACGTCGGCGCAAAAGGTCGCCCTTGTGAACTCTTCGGTCATCCCTGCAGTGACTTATGTGACGGCAAATGTCTTCTCAGACGAGAAGAGAACCACTACCCTGAAGCGATGCCGACAGCTAGACAAGACCACCAGGAAGATGCTGGTTGAGCAGAAACTGAAGGGCAAATCCTCCTCCAACGCGTCGGTATACCTCCCAATGAACATGGGAGGATTGGGGCTCACTTCTATAGAGCACACTACCGAAATAAGCTATGCAAAGAAAGGGATATATCTCCTTAAACATCCTAAGCTAGAGAAATGTCGCGACCGCTACCGAGCACTCCAGAAAGCTGGTTGGAGGAACCCGATCACAGACATGGAGTGGGTCCTCCAAAAGTACGAAGTAGAGGTTCCGGAGGAGGAGGACATCAAGAAGTGCTGTCACCGGGTCTCGGAGGACATAAAGCGGAGGATGCACCGACGGCTGCGGGAGGACTGGTCGCGCAATACGCACTACGGCAGACTGATAACGCAGGAGACAGCACAAATCACCATCCCAGCGAATGCCTCTCCAAGCCTGGATACCTGGCGACGAACCATGCTCCTCAATGCCGCAGAAGAACAACTACATGGGCTGTGCGTCGGTATGGAGAGGTGGAAATGCAGAAGAGGATGCAGAGCGGACGAAACATCGTAACATGTGGCGGCGGCCTGCGTGGAGGGTGCTTACACCTCCAGACACGATTGTGTGGTGCACTGGCTTCTGAACACCCTGTTTGCCAGTCTCAGGGCACCCAAAAGCTGCTCCAGGCGACTGCAATTCGGAAGAGCCAACTGCCAGGAAAATTTCCGGTGTGGCCAACGAAAGATTACCATAAAGGCAGGAAAGAAGATCCTTACAGACACGCCCCTCTACCACAACAAGCCAGACGTGGTTGTATACCTCACTAATCCAGACGAGGTTTTTGTTATTGAGGTGGCTGTGTCGCATTTGCAGAACGTTAGAAGCCAGGAACAGCTAAAAAGAACCCGATACACCATCAACTCTGTCATTAAGACCGACGGATTTGACGTATCGAACATAACGCGCGACCTCAATCTGGTGAACGAATTGAGGCTGATCCACCGGTGTCCTGTGACTTTTGCGGCCTGTGTTGTGGGATGCTACGGCGAGATTCTGGCCACGGAAGACTTCCTCCACTTCCGGGATGTGATGAGGACAAACCTTAAAGTCACAGCCAGAGAGTGGCAAGTGCTGCTGAACCGAGCAAGCAACAGCGTAGCAGTCTCCACGACCAACATCCTCCTGAGGAGAATCGACAGGCAGCAGCGGGTCCGAGCACGACCGCTTCCCACAGTGACCGGGACTTGAAGGGGGTTTCATCCCAAACCCAAGGGTACCAATAATTTTATGTATATTTATTCAGTTATATAGTTTTAGTTACGTAACTTGTAAATATGTGTAAATAAAGAATTTTATAGACCATATCGGACTACCGTTGAAAGCAGACGTTGAGCGTGAAGTTCCGAGCAATCGCCGATTCGTGAGATTTAAATGGGTTTTTTAACGCGAAAACGCGACGGTAGTTAATTACGACAGCCTGGAGAAGCACAAAATAGTGACCAGCAAATCTGACTGTCCAGCCGAGTGTTGATGCCAGCAGGCGAAAACACCGGCTATCCAGAAGGAGTGAGAAGTAAAATTGTACAACTTACCGAGGACCTGCCCAACACCAGGTGCGGGTATTTAACCCCCGATAGTGCCAATTCTGTTGTAACCCAGTAACACCACAGAAGCAACGAATAATATCTAAAATTAAACCAGTGCCAGTGACCCTTTACCTGTCGAGCAGACAAATTTACAAATTTCTTCGAAATTTGTACTAAATTCCTCTGAGGAAAAAAACTACTGCAGATAACACCAGAAAGTATGTCGACATGGAAGCAGGACGAAATACACACTTTGCGCGAATTTATTCAGGGCCGGACTGTGATAACAAAGGGAGACTTGGAGGAGGCACACAAGTAGATCGGTGGCAGCAATTAAGAAAAAATGTCTAGAGATCAAAAATAACACTGAGACCAACAGACGACCTGGTAGCAGCAAATGGGAACGCACTGAGCTGGATGAGTTAATAAGAGCCTATAAGAACAGGCCAGAAACTCTCGCGACAGCTCGTATTAGAGCAATATGCGATGACTTCCCCGGCAGATCTCAGAAAGCAATTGCAGCAAAACTCCGAGAAACCTGCCCTGATGTGTACTACATGCGCGACGTCGGCCCGCAGGAGCAACCGGATATTGTTCCTGAGGGAAATGCGTTCTCAGAGCCCAGTAGCGTGGCCACACCAATGCGAGACCACCGCTCGCGAATAGATGAGGAACAGAGCGAGGAGGGCGACCGGCGGGAGTTGCCTGGCCAGGAAGACCAGGCGCACTCAGACCACCAGAGCGCAGCAGAACCAAGACACAGAGCCATCCTAGAGGAGAGGATCCTCGAAATTCGGACCGAAACATGAAAAACCAAACTAGAGAAGCGGAAGTCCATCAAAACCGCAATCTATGTCGCAACCAGGGTACTGCGGGATGCACTGGTCACCAGCAAGCCAGTCAGACAGGCCCACAAACGAACGGAAGACCAGACGATCAAGTTGCGGAAAAGGATCGCCAGCGCTAACGAAATCAGAAGCCTGCATGGACAAAGCCTTCCAAAACAACTATTCAAGCAAGCAAGAATAATCCGGAGGCTTAAAATGCCTATTAAAGATTACATAGGGTCCATGGAAGAAAAGCTGGCCATATTGGGAAAAAAACTTGACAGGCAAAAATCAAGTGATGAAGCATGTGCCCTCAGGCGAAGATTCTATGAGCGGCCAAACATTGACGTGCTGCGGGAACGATCCAGTGTCGGGAGAGACATGAGGCCGGATGACGCGGAGGAATTCTACCGGGGACTCTACAAAAAAAGCCAGAGCGATTGCCGCACCCCTGTGTTCACCGAGTGGCTAGCGAAGATGAGGAAGTTCACAAAACAACAGAACTTGGAACATCAAGCCTCATCAGAGCAGGTCAGGAGGAAATGTGTTGAGGCCCTGGCCAAGGCGGCACCGTGGAAAGCAGCCGGAGAAGACGGGATCCCATACTACTCCTACAAAATCCTACCAGCAGCAAACAAATATCTAGTAGACAGTACGCAGAAAATACTTGCTGGTAGCCAAAAGCTGACGGAAACGGACGTCCGCGCGAGGTTGGTGCTTATCCATAAAAATGGAGACCGACTTAACCCTGAAAACTACAGGCCAATCTCCATTCTCAACACGGACTATAAAACCGTTACGGCAGTAATCACGGCCACTCTGAGAGAGTCACTCCCGGACTGGGCAATCCCCCCAGAACAGTTCGCCCAGTCAAACATCTGGGCTACCACTCATGGCCTACTCGAGGATAAGAGCATCACCACCCTGGCAAGAAAGCGGAATGCCACAAACTATTCGGCGTGGTACGATTTCCGCAAGGCGTTCGATTCCGTCCACCACTCCGCCCTCAAGAAGCTGATTGATGCCCTGCCTCTGCACCGCAACATCAGAACAGCCACAAAATTGGCCATTAAACTTTGGTCCCTCCGTATCCAGACTGGAAACAAGTGAACCGCGCCAATTCCGGTCCGGAGAGGAGTGCTGCAGGGGGACTCGATGAGCCCGCTCCTCTTTACGCTGATGACGGCGGCATTGATCAGCCATGTGAACTGTAGCCACATGATCGCTAAACAAACCAGGGGAAAACACCGAATCCTCGCCTACATGGACGACATTAAATGTCACGCTCCATCAAAATCCAGTTTAAAAGCGATCACAATTGAGCTAACCAAGGCTGCTAGAGAAATCGGGCTTGAGCTAAACATGGCTAAATGTGGGCATTACACGAGGGCGACAGGGGCGGGGGGCGGAGACTTGGAGCCGTTCCTCCCACAGGTCCTACAGGGCTATAAGTACCTGGGCCTTGTTCAGCTGGAGAAGGACACGGAGGAGAAGTATACCAGAATCGAGGAGCAGATGTCCGAAAGGCTTGACCTGTCGCTGAGCTCGCAGCTCACGTCGGCGCAAAAGGTCGCCCTTGTGAACTCTTCGGTCATCCCTGCAGTGACTTATGTGACGGCAAATGTCTTCTCAGACGAGAAGACCACCACTACCCTGAAGCGATGCCGACAGCTAGACAAGACCATCAGGAAGATGCTGGTCGAGCAGAAACTGAAGGGCAAATCCTCCTCCAATGCGTCGGTATACCTCCCAATGAACATGGGAGGATTGGGGCTCACTTCTATAGAGCACATTACCGAAATAAGCTATGCAAAGAAAGGGATATATCTCCTTAAACATCCTAAGCTAGAGAAATGTCGCGACCGCTACCGAGCACTCCAGAAAGCTGGTTGGAGGAACCCGATCACAGACATGGAGTGGGTCCTCCAAAAGTACGAAGTAGAGGTTCCGGAGGAGGACGACATCGAGAAGTGCTGTCACCGGGTCTCGGAGGACATAAGGCGGAGGATGCACCGACGGCTGCTGGAGGACTGGTCGCGCAATATGCACTACGGCAGACTGATAACGCAAGAGACAGCACAAATCACCATCCCAGCGAATGCCTCTCCAAGCCTGGATACCTGGCGACGAACCATGCTCCTCAATACCGCAGAAGAACAACTACATGGGCTGTGCGTCGGTATGGAGAGGTGGAAATGCAGAAGAGGATGCAGAGCGGACGAAATATCGTACCATGTGGCGGCGGCCTGCGTGGAGGGTGCTTACACCTCCAGGCACGACTGTGTGGTGCACTGGCTTCTGAAAACCCTGTTTGCCAGTCTCAGGGCACCCAAAAGCTGCTCCAGGCGACTGCAATTCGGAAGAGCCAACTGCCAGGAAAATTTCCGGTGTGGCCAACGAAAGATTACCATAAAGGCAGGAAAGGAGATCCTTACAGACACGCCCCTCTACCACAACAAGCCAGACGTGGTTGTATACCTCACCAATCCAGACGAGGTTTTTGTTATTGAGGTGGCTGTGTCGCATTTGCAGAACGTTAGAAGCCAGGAACAGCTAAAAAGAACCCGATACACCATCAACTCTGTCATTAAGACCGACGGATTTGACGTATCGAACATAACGCGCGACCTCAATCTGGTGAACGAATTGAGGCTGATCCACCGGTGTCCTGTGACCTTTGCGGCGTGTGTTGTGGGAGGCTACGGCGAGATTCTGGCCACGGAAGACTTCCTCCACTTCCGGGATGTGATGAGGACAAACCTTAAAGTCACAGCCAGAGAGTGGCAAGTGCTGCTGAACCGAGCAAGCAAGCAACAGCGTAGCAGTCTCCACGACCAACATCCTCCTGAGGAGAATCGACAGGCAGCAGCGGGTCCGAGCACGACCGCTTCCCACAGTGACCGGGACTTGAAGGGGGTTTCATCCCAAACCCAAGGGTACCAATAATTTTATGTATATTTATTCAGTTATATAGTTTTAGTTACGTAACTTGTAAATATGTGTAAATAAAGAATTTTATAGACCATATTATTGATGCCCTGCCTCTGCACCGCAACATCAGAACGGCCACAAAATTGGCCTTTAAACTTTGGTCCCTCCGTATCCAGACTGGAAACAAGCGAACCGCGCCAATTCCGGTCCGGAGAGGAGTGCTGCAGGGGGACTCGATGAGCCCGCTCCTCTTTACGCTGATGACGGCGGCATTGATCAGCCATGTGAACTGTAGCCCCATGATCGCTAAACAAACCAGGGGAAAACACCGAATCCTCGCCTACATGGACGACATTAAATGTCACGCTCCATCAAAATCCAGTTTAAAAGCGATCACAATTGAGCTAACCAAGGCTGCTAGAGAAATCGGGCTTGAGCTAAACATGGCTAAATGTGGGCATTACACGAGGGCGACAGGGGCGGGGGGCGGAGACCTGGAGCCGTTCCTCCCACAGGTCCGACAGGGCTATAAGTACCTGGGCCTTGTTCAGCTGGAGAAGGACACAGAAGAAAACTCTTGCAGAATCGAGGAGCAGATGTCCGAAAGGCTTGGCCTGGTACTGAGCTCGCAGCTCACGTCGGCGCAAAAGGTCACCCTTATGAACTCTTCGGTCATCCCCGTATTTAACCCCCGATAGTGCCAATTCTGTTGTAACCCAGTGACACCACAGAAGCAACGAATAATATCTAAAATTAAACCAGTGCCAGTGACCCTTTACCTGTCGAGCAGACAAATTTACAAATTTCTTCGAAATTTGTACTAAATTCCTCTGAGAAAAAAAACTACTGCAGATAACACCAGAGAGTATGTCGACATGGAAGCAGGACGAAATACACACTTTGCGCGAATTTATTCAGGGCCGGACTGTGATAACAAAGGGAGACTTGGAGGAGGCACACGTGTTATTGCCAAGTAGATCGGTGGCAGCAATTAAGAAAAAATGCATAGAGATCAAAAATAACACTGAGACCAACAGGCGACCTGGTAGCAGCAAATGGGAACGCACTGAGCTGGATGAGTTAATGAAAGCCTATAAGAACAGGCCAGAAACTCTCGCGACAGCTCGTATTAGAGCAATATGCGATGACTTCCCCGGCAGATCTCAGAAAGCAATTGCCGCAAAACTCCGAGATACCTGCCCTGATGTGTACTACATGCGCGACGTCGGCCCGCAGGAGCAACCGGATATTGTTCCTTGAGGAGGGCGACCGGCGGGAGTTGCCTGGCCAGGAAGACCAGGCGCACTCAGACCACCAGAGCGCAGCAGAACCAAGACACAGCATCGATCATACAGAACCGGGGTCCAATGATTCTGAGGGCGACGTCCAACCTCCAACATCCAGAACGCCCCAATCTGTAAGACAAGGGCCGTTGTACTCCAAAACAAAGGCAGCCTTTAACAAGCTGCTCGGACACGTGGGCGACAGGAAACCTAAAGTCAAAAAATTCCTGACAAGACCCCAGAACAGCGAAACCGTCAGGCTGGTGGATGCCATCCTAGAGGAGAGGATCCTCGAAATTCGGACCGAAACATCAAAAACCGAACTAGAGAAGCGGAAGTCCATCAAAACCGCAATCTATGTCGCAACCAGGGTACTGCGGGATGCACTGGTCACCAGCAAGCCAGTCAGACAGGCCCGCAAACGAACGGAAGACCAGATGATCAAGTTGCGGAAAAGGATCGCCAGCGCGAACGAAATCAGAAGCCTGTATGGACAAAGCCTTCCAAAACAACTATTTAAGCAAGCAAGAATAATCCGGAGGCTTAAAATGCCTATTAAAGATTACATAGGGTCCATGGAAGAAAAGCTGGCCATATTGGGAAAAAAACTTGACAGGCAAAAAGCCCGTGATGAAGCATGTGCCCTCAGGCGAAGATTCTATGAGCGGCCAAACATTGACGTGCTGCGGGAACGATCCAGTGTCGGGAGAGACATGAGGCCGGATAACGCGGAGGCATTCTACCGGGGACTCTACAAAAAAAGCCAGAGCGATTGCCGCGCCCCTGTGTTCACCGAGTGGCTAGCGAAGATGAGGAAGTACACAAGACAACAGAACTTGGAACATCAAGCCTCATCAGAGCAGGTCAGGAGGAAATGTGTTGAGGCCCTGTCCAGTGCGGCACCGTGGAAAGCAGCCGGAGAAGACGGGATCCCATACTACTCCTACAAAATCCTACCAGCAGCAATTAAATATCTAGTAGATAGTACGCAAAAAATACTTGCTGGTAGCCAAAAGCTGACGGAAACGGACGTCCGCGCGAGGTTGGTACTTATCCACAAAAATGGAGACCGACTTAACCCTGAAAACTACAGGCCAATCTCCATCCTTAACACGGACTATAAAACCGTTACGGCAGTAATCACGGCCACTCTGAGAGAGTCACTCCCGGACTGGGCAATCCCCCCAGAACAGTTCGCCCAGTCAAACATCTGGGCTACCACTCATGGCCTACTCGAGGATAAGAGCATCACCACCCTGGCAAGAAAGCGGAATGCCACAAACTATTCGGCGTGGTACGATTTCCGCAAGGCGTTCGATTCCGTCCACCACTCCGCCCTCAAGAAGCTGATTGATGCCCTGCCTCTGCACCGCAACATCAGAACGGCCACAAAATTGGCCATTAAACTTTGGTCCCTCCGTATCCAGACTGGAAACAAGCGAACCGCGCCAATTCCGGTCCGGAGAGGAGTGCTGCAGGGGGACTCGATGAGCCCGCTCCTCTTTACACTGATGACGGCGGCATTGATCAGCCATGTGAACTGTAGCCCCAAGATCGCTAAACAAACCAGGGGAAAACACCGAATCCTCGCCTACATGGACGACATTAAATGTCACGCTGCAACAAAATCCAGCTTAAAAGCGATCACAATTGAGCTAACCAAGGCTGCTAGAGAAATCGGGCTCGAGCTAAACATGGCTAAATGTGGGCATTACACGAGGGCGACGGGGGCGGTGGGCGGAGACCTGGAGCCGTTCCTCCCACAGGTCCGATAGGGCTATAAGTACCTGGGCCTTGTTCAGCTGGAGAAGGACACAGAGGAGAACTATTCCAGAATCGAGGAGCAGATGTCCGAAAGGCTTGGCCTGGTACTGAGCTCGCAGCTCACGTCGGCGCAAAAGGTCACCCTTATGAGCTCTTCGGTCATCCCTGCAGTGACTTATGTGACAGCAAATGTCTTCTCAGACGAGAAGAGAACCACTACCCTGAAGCGATGCCGACAGCTAGACGAGACCATCAGGAAGATGCTGGTCGAGCAGAAACTGAAGGGCAAATCCTCCTCCAACGCGTCGGTATACCTCCCAATGAACATGGGAGGATTGGGGCTCACTTCTATAGAGCACATTACCGAAATAAGCTATGCAAAGAAAGGGATATATCTCCTTAAACATCCTAAGCTAGAGAAATGTCGCGACCGCTACCGAGCACTCCAGAAAGCTGGTTGGAGGAACCCGATCACCGACATGGAGTGGGTCCTCCAAAAGTACGAAGTAGAAGTTCCGGAGGAGGACAAGTGCTGTCACCGGGTCTCGGAAGACATAAAGCGGAGGATGCACCGACGGCTGCGGGGGACTGGTCGCGCAATACGCACTACGGCAGACTGATAACGCAGGAGACAGCACAAATCACCATCCCAGCGAATGCCTCTCCAAGCCTGGATACCTGGCGACGAACCATGCTCCTCAATGCCGCAGAAGAACAACTACATGGGCTGTGCGTCGGTATGGAGAGGTGGAAATGCAGAAGAGGATGCAGAGCGGACGAAACATCATACCATGTGGCGGCGGTCTGCGTGGAGGGTGCTTACACCTCCAGGCACGACTGTGTGGTGCACTGGCTTCTGAAAACCCTGTATGCCAGTCTCAGGGCACGCAAAAGCTGCTCCAGGCGACTGCATGGAGGAGGAAATACTACGGGCAGTAAGCCGCTACACATCGGGCAAAGTACAATTTAACAGGAGGACAGGGAGACCGTGATAACAAGGGTGAATGAATTGACGGACATTGTCCTCAGACTCCTGGAGGAGATCTGCGAAGAAACTAGGAAGGAAACCAAACCAAAAATGTCATTCACCCAAATTGAAAGGCAAATAGAGGATCAAAAGCGGAAAATACAAGCCCTAACCAAGGAAATTCGAGAACTGCAATTCGGAAGAGCCAACTGCCAGGAAAAAAAAGGCCAACGAGAGATTACCATAAAGGCAGGAAAGAAGATTCTTACAGACTCGCCCCTCTACCACAACAAGCCAGACGTGGTTGTATACCTCACCAATCCAGACGAGGTTTTTTGTTATTGAGGTGGCTGTGTCACATTTGCAGAACGTTAGAAGCCAGGAACAGCTAAAAAGAACCCGATACACCATCAACTCTGTCATTAAGACCGACGGATTTGACGTATCGAACATAACGCGCGACCTCAATCTGGTGAACGAATTGAGGCTGATCCACCGGTGTCCTGTGACCTTTGCGGCCTGCGTTGTGGGATGCTACGGCGAGATTCTGGCCACGGCAGACTTCCTCCACTTCCGGGATGTGATGCGGACAAACCTTAAAGTCACAGCCAGAGAGTGGCAAGTGCTGTTGAACCGAGCAAGCAACAGCGTAGCAGTCTCCACGACCAACATCCTCCTGAGGAGAATCGACAGGCAGCAGCGGGTCCGAGCACGACCGCTTCCCACAGTGACCGGGACTTGAAGGGGGTTTCATCCCAAACCCAAGGGTGCCAATAATTTTATGTGTATTTATTCAGTTATATAGTTTTAGTCACGTAACTTGTAAATATGTGTAAATAAAGAATTTCATACTACCGAAGACTGAAATATTTCCGGAAATACGTGAGATCTAAACTGTGGAACTCGTGGTGAGTTAGCAGCTATCATGAATAAAAACGATTTATAAATATTCATTAATTGAAGGTTGAAGCCAACAATTGTAATACGTATTTGCAATAAAATTTCAAATTTGTTGTATTTCAAGTTCTACACTAGCTTTTTGGTTTCCTTGATGCATCCGCAGGCTTTCTTCCATTAATAAAAATACTGTTTAAAATATGTTTAAACCATTTCCTATATGCAACAATATTTGATTTTACCCAATATAAACCACAACAGCAAGCCGTTTTTCGTGTTACAAATGCAACACATACATGTGCTTAAAGCATCATAGCATTATGTCACAGGTGCAGGGAACCTGTATAAAAGCTCCTTTGCAAAGAGTTTTCATATGGTGCCAATTTATTACCCTTTTAGAATTTGCTTTGTTTTTTACTTCAAGCTTTAGTGTTTTTAACTAAAAGCGATAAATTGACGAATGTATTTTTTCTTATCATTTATTTTTTGTCCCTTGTTATATTCGTATTAACCCTAGAATACTTACCTTATTAAACCACATTTTAATACTAACCATTGTCATATTTACGACGAAAAAAACACACACACTTTATGCAAATATCTATAATTATTAATAACCTCAATTTTTTTTAAATAAACAACTTATTTACTGATTATTTCTAATGGCAAAAGGACATTTTTCAAACCTGCTGGTTGCAGTACACACAACAAAGCGCGCGATGTTCCCCGTAAAATGGCTGTTGGCAATAATTGGTTGGAAATAATTGGAAACGCACAAATCCAACATAACGTGACTTGACGGGTTCGTCCTGCCTCGTTCTGGCTGGTCCTTGCACCGATCGGGGCGGGGGCGGATGGATTTGGTCATTTAGTTGAAACTGCCGGCGGTTAACGCCACGGCTGACAGTATCAAACTTAAAGGTCGAAGCAAAAGGGGTTTTTGGGTTCCCTTCAGGAAGACCTTTTATCCTTAATGAATGCCCCTCGAATAAAACCAAAACCGCCACTTCAAGACTATCTCCTGACGTTGTCGTGCGTATGGCAAGCTCGGGAATGTCCATGTTAGGGCACTGCCCAGGTAATGGACGACTTAGCGCGCCTATTTACATCATGGGCAAAGAGCAACCGGCCGAACATCTGGCTAGACATGGGAGTTATGTTTGTTAACTTTGTTTGTGAATTTTATTAATGGGAATGTTCAATAAATTTTTATCTATCTATCTATGCAAATTTAAAACATTTTCAATTAGCAGCTTAATAGGAGGGTTCAAAGTGGGCCATTTTACGCGCTGCTCCAACCAAGGCTTCATAAGCTGATCCGAAAGAATGGACATAAACGTTTTTCTGGAAATAGTTTCACATCCCTTTTTTCTTTGATTATGATTGTATATTATCCAAGCGTTTATACAGGTAATATTAATCATGCCGTAAAATAGACAAAATGGCCACCGTCTTGTTTTTCTGGCAACTTTTATATTTCCACACATTTGGTCAAAGGTATCTACGCCATATTTAGTTTTGTTGTAAAAATTTACAATACCTGGTTTCCCTGATGTTTAATTTTTTAGGCCTGAACCATCATGCATCGTAGACAGGAAAATAACTGTTTTTGACGCTTTAGTTTTGTAGGACACCATAGTTGTTTCATTATCAAAGCAGTGTAATGAACTTCCAATATTTCGATTTTTACAGTCTAACAGTTCTGGGGGTATCTCTTTCTTGTTTTTCCGCAATGTGTCTACTAAGGTCAATTTATAGAGAAGTTCTAACAGTTCTTTTGCTAGGGATATACTGGTGAACCAGTTATCCACCGTCACGTTTCTGTTACTGCCATGCACTTCTTTAGTTAATTTCTTAACGTAATATTGTCCTAACGGTTGTTCCCCTGTTTTAGTTCCTTTTCCCAAATATACCTCAGCGTCAAACATGTATTTAGTGCTCACGTCACATATCATTAAAATTTTTAGCCCATATTTTGCCGGTTTATCCGGAATGTAAATCCAAAATTGGCATCTTCCCCTGAAAGCAAGCAGTTGTACATCAATGGTCAAGTATGAACCAGGTTTATAAGACTTCCTACAGTTGTTTATTAGTTGGTCCCAAATTTCGCGAATAGGGGCTAATGGATCCACTTTTTTTCTTTCAGGTCTACTTAGCTTGTCATCAAAGCGAAGGCAGTTTATTAGAAACTCGAATCTCTTCCGGCCGTCTCTCCTAGCTCGGGAATGTCCATGTTAGGGCACTGCCCAGGTAATGGACGACTTAGCGCGCCTATTTAGATCATGGGCAAAGAGTAACCGGCCGAACATCTGGCTAGACATGGGAGTTATGTTTTTTAACTTTGTTTGTGAGTTTTATTAATGGGAATGTTCAATAAAATTTTATCTATCTATCTATCTCTTCCGGCTCATAGTGGCTTTGTACATAGATCCCGATATTTTCTCGTCAAACATCTCTCTTGAAGACAAATGGTTATCTTTTTGAGTTCCGGAAAAATTTTAAGTCCAAGTAGAGCCTGTTACTCTTCCTAAATTCGCTGGAGATTTAGTAATTTTTTGAGTTTCATATTTTTGTGAACGATGAGAAATTTCAGCGTTTGTGTGATCTACTATTTTTTCCAGGACACTTGGATTCAGGAAAGATAAAAAAACATCTAATGCAGTTCCCCTTGTTTAGCATCACCCACAGGACCTTGCACAATACGTAAGATGCTACGCTTTGGTACTTTGGTGGCTGTTTTCGACACTGAGGACCACACTGGCCGTCTTTTTCCTTTAGACTTATGGTAATTTCGGGAGAGATGAACCACCTTTTTTAATTCGAAGCTATCTTCACAAAAAATAGATTTATTGAAGTAAAAAAATTGTTTTCACAAATATTTTAACTAACTGCAATCAGAACTGTAACTAAAGACTAAAAACTCGGACACATTTGCTAGCAAAAAAATTAAATAAAAAACCGTTATATGGTCTAACTAACCCGAAATGTGCGGGATAGTTGGACCACCAATTTGGGACAGTTGGACCACACAGGGAGAGATGAACCGTAACAAAGGATAACAAAATGAAACTTAATTAATTTTCTTTTTTAAAATTTTTTTATTAATAAGTTTTTTTTGCGACATTCATTGCACATTTTTTAAAGTTGGTACATGACTCATGAAGCCACCGGGTACATATAATGCATTGAACGCAATGGTCCGTCTCGCCACAACCGACGCAATCATTTTCGTCACATTCCTCTGCCATATCACTATCATCTAGAGATAACTTTCCCTCTGATCCGGAAGTGCAGTTTTTTTCTTGAGGTTTTGTTTGCAATTTTTGTTTTTTTAACAACTTCGCTCAATTTCTTCTTACTAGCGATATTTGTTTGTGTTTTTCTAACCGCGCAATGCTCGGGTGATGTCAGCACTTGGGCAAGTGCCCGCCCTCGCTTTTTTACATTAGAAACGTTTTCACAAGTTTTAGATATTGCACTGATGTTATCTAACATTTTCCCTGGACTTAAGTCTTCATCTTCCTGATTTATACAAATGGGTAATACCGCTATATTTTCCACTTGTGGTGATACAGGAACAGACGAGCGTATGTTTGTTGAGAAGAATCCCCAATGAGAACAGCCTGGCTGATCAAGGGCATGTCTAGCAGATGTTATGGTTCTGGTTGTGTCCTGAAATAAGTGAATAAAGTTAAATAACGTAAAAACAAGTACAGTTCAGGTTGAAAGGGTTGACATTTACTCATATACAGTAACTAACCTCATTGTATCTGGCATCTGTTGACTGCCGATCTGTTTCTGTTCCATTCCCATCGTCGGATAAAAAAGCATAATCGGGTATCCTGGGACAAAGGAAAAGTTCCAGTAACTCGAAAACCGGATATTGCATTCTTTGCTACAGCTGCTTTTGCTCAGGATTCTGCCAACAGTTGACCAAATTGGAGCCTTCCAATTTTTCTGCTTGGATTTGTTTTCATAAAATTATGACAAGCTGCATAATAATGTGTTTTTAGTGACTTAAATACAGCCCTATCAAGAGGCTGTAGATAGTGGGTGGTGTGAGGTGGAAGGCATAACATAATTCTTCCATTTTCTTCTGCGAATTCAAGCATCTCGCAAAGATTGCAATGAGACTTATGTCCATCTAGGATTAAACAGACTTTCCCTAAGGGTTTCCTAGGCATAATATGTTCTTTTAGCCAGGAAAAAATATCTGTATTTACATTTTGGCAGATTTTTGGGACAACAAAACCTGGTGGCATGCCCGATGAGAATTCAGCTTTTAGGTTTTTCCTTTTGAAAATACAATAGGGCGGAAGAAAACTGCCCTCAGCATTACAACAAGCGATTACACTAATTGGCTCGCCCTTTTCTCCAGACGTAATAAACGCCACCGATCTGCTGCCTTTGGCTGCTATAACTTGCCTGGCCTATTATTCTGCTGCAACTATTATTCCGTCTCGTCAACATTACAAATATTGGATGGTTTATCAAAGAGCTGATTATCATCGAGTATAGTTTCTAACAATTGGAAGTCGTTTTTTACAGGATCCCGACATAATGCATTTGACCGGTTTACTGAAACACCTTCAGCAACTCTAATGCTTAGATCGAATGGCGGTTTATGAAAAGATGTAGCCATTCGTATGCTGCCATTTTGGTGATTTGGTTAAAACGATTCTTCAACTTTAACTGTTCAGCAAGAGGAAAGTCATCTGCCACACATCATTCCGCTTTGGAGCATAACCAATTTTTTGCAGCTTTTTGACATGTGCTACTAATTTCGCTTCATTTTCTACTCCTAAAGTAGACGAAGGACCCAATGACCCAGTTTTTTTATGTTTTCCAGACGCCTTTCTTCTAATTAGAGTAGCTTTGGGAATATTAAAGTGTCTGGCTGTGGCGTCGACCCCCATTGTTTTTGTATCTATAGCCTCTACAGCATTTTTGAGGTCTTCTATCTAGCTCTTTGTGAGCTCAACTTCCGTTGGTATTTGGTAGGCATTCTATAAAAGAGACAAATTAAAACCGGTTCAACTGACCCGATTTACTCTGGTCCATCTATCTCTAATTTCGGGGGTAGAGGGACCACCCAAGTGTATGGATAGCAGTGATATTTTTAAAGTCATTTAGTTGGAAAATGGTGCGTCTGAGCGAAGTAAATTAAGCGTACCTTTTCTTCGTAAAATACTTCATATTTCCAGAATTTGTAGAAAAAAGATTAATTTAAATTCTCAGAAAAAAGTTAGACCTTTTTTTGTACTTCTACTTCCCCAAATGATATGTCTATGATGAAATTCTGACAGTATTAATTTAAGATCTAATTTCAGCATATCAAAATTACTAAAGTTCATAAAATTTACGTTTTGAAGTTCAGAGAGATAATTTAATATCTGTTAAGAGATAATTTGCAAATAACCCTAGTACTGGGCTCCTTTTCAAGAAGGCGTAGCTCCGTTAGGGAGCATTTTTCGACAAATGTTCATTTCAAAAATTAATATTATTTTTGAGAGCAGATTTCACTGTTTCAGTTTGGCCACCTAATTTCGGGACACCTTGTATATTTTACCACAAATCGCTCCCGTTGAATTGTACTAACAAATTTGCTACTTGTACTAAAAATTGTACTAATGAATTGTGATACTTTCAAATAGAAATGTTGCCTAATCTTTAACAAATCCTACAATGCGAATATACTAATGGTGTGCCAAATGATCATTAAACTACTTGAAAATATTGTCAATAGCAAAGTGGAACGTGGATTTTAGAGAGCTGATATTTTCGAGAAATAAACTTAAATTTGATTAGAACGGTTTTCCATCCTCTCCAAATGAGAGAAAATGTTTAAAATGATGGACACCCTTTTGGGCAATACCATGTACTGTTTAAGACCATCTTGTGAGGAGTCAGTCATATCTTGGTGAACCACGTTGGAGGCTCGTAGCTGAATTTGATATAATTATTTATTCTTATAATCATCAATAATTTCTATTTCTCGTTGAACTGGTTACTCAATTACTTTTTCTAAATTGTTTTCAGATGTCATATCTCGATCGACCACCTGACGAATTGCAATTAGAAAAGTATTGTTTACGTAATGTAAGTTGTAATTATCACAAAGTGGTTGATGTTTATTTATAACAATTATAAAACAACGCCCTATAAACTATTTTATTTTCAATCAGTTTTAAGCAACTTTGGTTATCTTCAAAAATTGTAGTTTTGACTTCTTTATCATGTGAAAACTCTTTAATTAATCTTTGTAGCCATATACCTTACTGACAAGCTTCCGCTATTGAGACATATTCTGCTTCTGTAGATGACAAAGCTACACACGTTTGTTTTCGACATGCCCAACTGATTGTCGCATTCATAAACTGGAATAGGTAACCGCTGTTTGATTTACGGTTATTTCGATTTTCTGCCCAATCTGCATCTGCATAGCCAATTAGTTCTTTTTTACTGCCGCCGAGTATGAGCTCGTAATCTTTCGTACCTTTTAAGTAATCAGCTACTCTTTTTACCTCGGTCCAAGCGACTGATGTGGGCTGTTTGTTCGATTGACTAAGTATAGTCACACTTGCGCTTAGATCTGGTTTCGTATTTACGGCTAGATATAACAATGCTCCAATTCATTTCTGATATTAATCTTGATTCTCCATTAATGGCTGAGCTTCTGTCAATTTTACGTATCCTACATCTAGCGGTATGTGTGATATCTTCGCATTTTGCAAACCAAATCTCTGTACTGTCTCTGTCTATTCGCCGTTCGCTGGAGGTAATTTTGGTAGCACAGTCGATCACTTGAGCAGCTGACGCATGCGCATTTTAAAGTTGTTGGGCTTTGCGGTGGAAATTTGTCGGAGATGGTTGTAGGCATCTCCAGACGATCGCCAAAGTTCTCAACTTCTCGTGTTTTCTATACTATTGTTGTTTTCAAAATATGAAGAAGGATCTTGACGGATTGTACAGTGTTAATCGGGATAATTCGGACTTGGAATTAGATCTGAACATACCACGAAGGTACGTAGAGAAAACATCGGCAAGCGTGATATGCAATTCAAATAATAATTATATTATTTTCAGTTGTATTCGAGATATGGAAAATACCTTAGAGAAATTTACTGAATCCAATTTTAGAAAGCGCTTTCGTTTCTCTAAGGAAATTATGCAAAATGTTTTGTTGCCATTAACCAATCACCAGGAATAAATCACACATCGAGACCGTCCTGTTCCCTTGATAATGGATATTTGTTATGAATTTTATTGTCAGTACTTGGTGAAGACAAAAATTTCAAGCATGTATGTATGTGTTGTTGAAATAATAATAATGATAAACAAAGTTATTATTGCATTACATTTTTTATTGTTTAGAAAAGAGGTTTCGGAATCAATGGGTTGATTTTCTCAACGTTAATACCGGCTTCCAACGTTAGTATGTCTTTTCCTAGAAAAACATAGTTATTTTGTGATTTATACAATATTTTATCCTTTGAGGCAACTAGCCGCAATCCTAACCTAAATCAGCAATTCACCAAACCTAAAAATGAACAGCTGATAGCTGACCGTCCGCACATGCGCATTAGAGGGATTCGTATTCCATCGTTTAGCCGCCAGTCGCAAAAGTGAACGTAATGACACCAGAACAGTCATATTGCGCATGCTCATTCTATGAGAAAATGCACCTCCATCATTGCACAGATGACAGAGTGTAGATTGGACAGTTTGGCTTTCCCGCCAAAACAGATTTTGCCGGAATCATCCACAGAGAGTCATCTGTCAAAAATCCAGAGGATCAGCTGATCGTTTACATGCCTTTGTTTTGTACATATGTCCGTAAGAGGGCTCTGAGCCATGGTTATTGTTATGTGTCACTTGTCCTTATCGATGTGGTTCTTTACACAGTTGAAGATTTGCAATGGCTGGATGGTAATGTGGAAGGAGTTTTAGTGAGTAAACAGCTAGGCTGGAGCCCCACACAACCCAGAGCCGCAGAATACCAGCTCTGTAAGAGAGCGTTTCCTAAACCTCATCGATAACAAAAAAAACGAAGACGAAAACAACCATCAGGTAACTGAACATAAATAGCAGGTAATAATTGGTTGCTTTTCGACACTTCTGCATATTTGTCCTACATATTTATTATTTAATGTGAATCAACGTTATTTCAAATGTGTTTGTACATTTTAGCTCGTTTTCGAAAACGTAACGATCTAACTCATGTAACTTCAATACTACTACTAACTGAATCTCTAGGTTTTTTAGTTTAATAAATACCTATTGTAAAGGGAAATTCATGTGCATTATTTTCCCAAATAAGTCTGGCTTTTACACCAACAAAACTTCAACGGGAGATTTGAATTCAATTTATGATGTCAAATCTCGGCCTAAGTTCCAATAATACGTTAGGCATCTCATAATGCTCTTTAATTGTAATGTTAATTGAAGCACTACTATAAAATTATAATTAATTGAGATAACAATTAATTGAGAGAGAGAACCCTAGAGGCGAGTGCTGGCTGTGTGCTGATTCCAGCAGTATGGCCAATATTGAGACTATTTATCAGGATAAACGCGGATGACTAGGAAGGCTCTCCTGAGGAGGTATACTGCGCGGTTTCCCCTTTATATCTCTTAACAACTCAGGAGTAGCGGTTGTTAGATTCTTTTCCTGGGGAGGTATTTTGCGCGGTTTCCCCTTAATACCTCTTAACAACTCAAGATTAGCGGTGGCAGGATGCAACTTCGGTTGTAGTTCTGCGGGGTTCACAGATAGTGAAAGAGAACATCAATTAAAGTTTCCATAAGAATTATGGGTAGATAACTGTTGGCTCCAAGTGGGGACTCTCGATTGAGTCATATCTTGTTGAGGTACGTTTGATGCTTGTAGCTGAACCTGATATATTTACAAGTTTTTATAATTATCAATAATACCGCTTTTGTTGCTGAACTGGTTACTCAATTAGTTTTTCAAAGTTGTTTCAGATGTATTATCTAGATCGACCACCTGACGAATTGCCATTAGAAAAGTATTGGTTTACGTAATGTAAGTTTGTTGTAGGTGTGACTATCTGATCATCAAAGTAGTTAATGTTTATTTATAACAATTATAAACTAACGCCCTATACTTAAAAGTTTATTTATTTATAGCTTTTTATTTTTTATAAAAAAAGGATAAAAGTTTTTTCAAGTATTAAAAATACCTATTAAATGAGATAAACTACATTAAAATTCAGTCATTTGTTTACTCCAAAATTTATATAAAAATACCCGCCTTGTAGTTCCTGGTTAACCTATTCTTTATCATTATAGGACCCATGTAGTCCACTTCGGTCACAAGGAAAGGTCAACTGGGAGTTAAACGTTCCTTTGGTAAGTTGCCCATTAAATATTCAATTTTTGAAGTATTGACTCTGAAACATCGCGAACATTCCCTTAGAACCTTTATTACTAGACTTCGACCAGAAAGTGGCCAAAGCCGCTCTCTTAATGACGCTCAGAGGTGCTGAGGACCAGCATGAAGCAAAAGGTGATCTTCATGTTTGATGATTAGTAATGTTAATCTATGTTTAGCCGGGAGAATTGCGGGAAACTTCTTTTCCTCAGAAAATGCGAAGTGGGTCAAACTACCACGATCGCAAATAATGCCCTGTGTATCTAAAAAAGGGTTAAGACTTATTAAGAAGCAATTTACTTTTGCTAGAAATAGCCCTATTATTTTAAACTAAGTAAGATATCTCCTCGCTAAACTCATCATGCTGTGCGCACCTCGCCAACTGAAGTAAACTTGACCTTAACTCAGTCACTTGTGAAGGACCAAATTGTCTAAAAGAAGACTTTAATTTGCAATTATTAATGTAACGTTTCACATACCCGACAACTCTTTGTAACTTAAAGTTGAGAACATCTCAAAAATGTCTGAGTTGCTGATGGCCGCCGCCAGATTAACAAACTTTGTCTTACGTTTTTCCGGCAAGTTATTTGCTTCTAGATGAGGAAGTGCTTCAGGCCAAAAATCAACTGGTTGGATCAACCACGTAGGACCATTCCACGATAAATTACTACTAATTAAGCTGCCAGGGCTAACCCCACGGGATAAGAGGTCTGCGTCAGAATATCCAAAGGAACCGATTCATCCCAACCTATTTTACATTGCCAAAGTTTCTGAATTAGTATCTTTGTTAGTATGACAACAGGGGCAAGAAGGCCTCGTAGATCGAAAATTTGCGCAATACACGACAAAATCGTTCACTTTGTGAATTTTTGAAATAATTGCACATTTATGAGTCTTAATCCGAGCTTCGTGGTGATAAGACGTGTCAGTGTTAGCATATTTAAAGCAAGGTCGTTTACAATACGGCAAAGAATTTAAAGAATCCAACCGCATTTATCGTAAAGCGAGAATATACGGGTCGAATTCAAACGAAAGGATGAACCCTGGGAGTTCGCAAGAATCCGAATCGGATTATGCCTCCCAGGATGGTGTGTTCAAAAAGCCACAATCAAAAAAACGGGGCAGAAAACCGAAGATGACCCAGCCAACCCCCACAACTCCAACACCTGAGACCAAACGAATAGCGTTGGATCATCAGGCTACAACACATAAAAACCAAACAACAAACAGCAAGACAACATCAACAAGATTTCCAACATATTCGCAAATATTCACAGCGAACGCAATGCCGACCATCACCAGAGTGCAACTTGCAATCAGATGGGAGGAACTCAACCCTAACAACAAGGATGTGATTATCAGACAAGATAATCACTTTCTAATTAAAACCAACAATGATGACAAAGCAACACAAATTTTACAACAACTAATACAAGAGAACGTTATAACAACGTTCAAACTGCAGAAAGGTGCTAAACTGCCAACAACCCGACAACAAAGATCAAACCACCATATTACTGCCACATATTCAGTGGTTGCTACTGGAGTGGACGTTGAGATCACGGATGAAATGTTCCTGAAACATTTGGAGTAATCAGGTCTAACAATTAGGTTCTGCAAAAGAATTATCTCCAGAGCTAGAAATAGTCCAACCCTGCTGATGAGGCTGATAACGGGCGACCTGGAGACGTACGAGAGGCTGATGAGCGACCGCGCAGTGCACTTCCTTGGGCGCGTGTTCAGGATTGTCGAGAGCAAGCCTCCAGCTCCGATTCCTGCTCCGTGCGCCAGGTGCAACTCTTTTCAGCACCGAACCGAATCCTGCAAAACACCTGCGAAGTGCAACAAGTGCCTTGGCCCTCACTCAACATTTGGGTGCAGTTCTCCACTTCCCGTCAAGTGCGCTGCCTGCAACTCGGACGAACATGCGGCATGGAGCGTAAAGTGCCCCAAGAGACCAACAGCACCTATCAGTGGTATCCCCAACGTAAAAATTAAGTGTCTGAACAAGAGAACGTCTGAGGTGTCTGATTCGATAACTAAAGGTAACAGAATACACTCACCAATAACATCTCACGATTTCATACTAAACAAATATAAACATCAAATCAACAAGTCTACCAACACTAACAGAGAAGATCTGCTTAAAAAAATGCGAAAACAATATATAGAAGATTTTGACATTGACACCTCGGTCGTCTTCGTTGGTAACCATATGTATGTGTTGATGTTCGACATGCTCCTACCTAACCAAAACACCTCGACAGAACCCCATGAACAACTAAAACAAACAATCACTAACATAGACCGTTCAACATGAGACTACTTTACGCCAACATCAACGGACTTAACAGCAAAAAACCACTTATTTACAATTACATAGAACAAAACGACACAGACTGCTGCATATTTGTAGAGACTAAAACCAAACTAGGACAAACACCATACCATCAATAATGCCAGGGGCGGGGTCGCAGCTCTCCTAAAACCAACATTTAAACTTGGAAGAGCAAATCCTCCTTCCCTCAACAACCCTTTGAACGACTGTCTACATTTTACCATACCCTACTTAAACGACCTGATACACATATTTCTGACATACATACACCCATACTCCAACCTAGAACAAAACATACTGACTAAGGCGAGCATCTATAAATACGCAATAATTATAGGCGACTTTAACTTGAATAGAAACAAAACGAAACAACTTAAAAGATTTTTGCAAAATTCCGACTTTATAAAACAACACACCCCACCAACTTTTCTGATGCCCGCAAACCCAGACTCAACACCAGACGTTCTACTGCACACAAGAAACTTGACAAACACCATCAACAACATAAACTTAACCAACGAACTTGGATCCGACCACCAGGCTATTACGTTTAACATAGACTTACAACATACGCAACCTACCTCCAATACACCTCCTATAGAGAAAAACTTAAACCTAACAAAGACTGACATAGACAAAGTGAAACAACATATACATGACTTCATTCAATCACAAGCACAGCACATTTCAATAGAAACCATACAACAACAACTTACACTAGCCATACAAAAATTTAGCCCGGAAATAAGAAATGCTTTCTACCGACATACAATGCCCAAATACATACTGAGACTAATAAAACATAAGAGAGAACTGTACAGACTATATACAAACACTCAAAATAACGACCTAAAAAAGACACTGAACCAACTTAACAGAAACATTAAAACTCTGATTGGACAATACCGACAAGACAAATGGCTAGAAACATGTAAAGAAATATAGAAGGACAAAGGCAAAACATACTGGCGAAAAACTGGCGCAATACAGGAAGACTGGCACTACTAACACAATTGACGAAAAAAAAATAGAACGCTACATAGACAAAGAGAAAGCGGACGCATTCGCCAGACACTATCAAAGGGCCTTCAGCATATCGACAAACCTTAACTTCGACAATGACAACTGGAACTTGATCAACGACTGGTACTTGAACTATTTTAACAGCTCACCAAACTACACCTACAAACTGATCACAGACGCAGAGTACGATGAAGCCCTAGCGCACACCAAAACCACTGCACCGGGGAAAGATAAAATTATGGCAAAACTCTTGAAAAGCCTAACTCAAGAAACACACAAACTGATCCTAACTGAATTGAACAACTGCATGGCAAATGGCAGAATCCCAGAAACATGAAAAAACGGCTTAATAATCCCTATACCAAAAAATGGACTGGACAATACACAACCGAGCAACTACAGACCAATTACACTGCTTCCAGTACTAGGCAAGATTTTTGAAGGCATAATAAGCAGCGGCTTGAAAAAGTGATTGGAAAGTATATACCTACCTACCAATTTGGTTTCAAACAGCATCACTCGACTGTTCATCCGCTCTTTATTTTGGCCAACAATATACAAACTACCCACCTAACTGACAGAAAGACAGCTTGCCTGTTTATGGACATTAACAAGGCTTTTCGATAGTGTCTGGCATAGAGGATTACTATACAAACTACAACTACACACACCAACATATCTATTACACACCATAAAGAACTTACTAGAAAACAGACAACTACAAGTACGAATTGACAAAACACTGTCATTTTATTTTTCCCTGAACAAGGGCTGCCTCAAGGATCCCCGCTCTCACCGTTTCTCTACGATATATACTGCCATGACATATACAATTACAACTTACCAGACAAAAATCAAATCGACAGATCGGCATACATATTACAATACGCAGACGACACGGCACTTATTGTACATGACAAAACTACTGAGAGAGCAGCCCAAAGACTCCAAACACTAACAAACAACACAATGACATGGTTTTATAAATGGAGACTAACCCCAAACGCGTCAAAAAACCAACTTCTGCTCACAAACCACAGACTCAACGCTGACTCTCCTACAATAACTGCAGACGGCCAAACGACACAACCAAAAAACGACGTAAAATACCTTGGAATCACAATTGACCACAAACTTAAATTCACTAAACACATACGAAACATCAGGGCAGAAACAATAAAGAGAACAAAACACTTCCGATCACTAACCTACAAAGACAGAGGCATTAGCAGAAACACCGCCACCAAAATATATAAAGCGATTTGTAGACCCTTGCTAGACTTTGGACATATACTCATGACTAACGGAACAGAAAGGACAAAACGTTATACACAAACAACAGAACAAATTGCACTAAGACTAATAACACGAATAAGACACCCCCAAAACCCACTGCACAACCCCCCCACCCAACTACTATACGAACGCACAAACATGACAAAGATCTCGGAAAGACTCATACATCTACAGACAAAAGGGACAAACAACCCTACAACTGGACCATACTGAATCCCCTTTGTCTTACAAGACCAACCAGACAATCGCGCTTCCGTTTCCCTACATCAACGCTACTCGAACACTTACAAACGCAACTGACTAGTGGACAATAAAATAATTTTTTCTTGTCATTGGAATTTTATTTAATAATATTGTTAACCTAGAATAAGAGAATTTTCATATTTGTTTTTTATTTAGATTAAGACTACATGTATTAAACAAGGGCAGAAATAGATAGCCTTTTTTAGAAATAAAGATGTTTACTACTACTTGCACATTTATTGAAAATTTTAAAGTGTCATCTGCTGTATCCCAATAGAGACCCACTGTCGTATTGCTTGATGATTCTCCAATCTAAACCCTCGCTTCAAGAGTTCTCTCTATCACCTCAGCGATATTGCAGTGAAATTTTCGTAGTTCAAAACCTGCAGACACCAAGACCTTTGAGACTTGTTGCTTTATATTAAGTACTTCCTGAACAGTACTGCCGTCAGTACAAAGGTCGCCTACATGATGATCCTCTGTCTTCTGCAATGATTCTAATTATCATAGGGTTTTCCTGACTTCATCGAACAGACAATTCCTTTAAGCATCTGGTCGCCAAGTAAGAAGCAGGGGCTGTTCCATATGTTACAGTCTTCAGCATATAAGGCTGAATGTCAAGCGACAGACGACAAACTTTAGGTTGTTGAATGAATTGAATTGTTATATGCTAAAATAGCGTATACCATTTTGTGGGATATCGGTGTATTTAAAAATTGTTGATTGTTAAGTAGGCGTATGTGTTCAGTTAAAGTAGAATGGAGTCGTTCAATTAGTCCATTTGATTGGGGATGGTTTGGTGAACAAAAATTAACTTTAATCTTATGCAAACTTAAGAGTTCAGTGACTACAGTATTTTTAAATTCTGTGCCATTGTCAATAACAATTTGAGTGGGCACGCTGTGATGAGAGAAAAATATTAGAAGTTTGTCTACAATTTCGGTAGCAGAAAGGGAAAAAAGTGGGTATGCCTGAGCATATTTTGAAAAACTATCTATGATGGTCAAAAAGTTAGTCTTTTCAAGAGTATAAGTGTCCATATGAATAATCTCAAACGGCCGCAATGCTGTTGGTGTAATATTCATTTGCATTCTAATTGGGTGACGCTCATACTTACTTTTCTGACAGGTTTCGCAATTGTTAATAAAATTTTGGATAGAATCTTTACTGTAGGCCAATAGTATTTTGATTCATGATATTTTTGAATAATTTCGGGAATATCCTGTTTTTCGGTAACATCTAATAATTATTTAAGGCATCGTTTGAATTTAAATGAGGGAAATTTAAAAGTTTTTCTTATTACTTCGCAAAATGGTTCGTACATAGTTGGTTCTTCAAAATACAAATGGTACTGTTTATCTGAAGTAATAAATTCTTTTACAAAACCAATAATATTTTGATCAAAATTATCTTTGGAAATTTGTGTTAAGAGTCTACGTTTTATATCGAACAAAATGATCATTTTTGCTTTCGCCGGTGAATGTAATACTGAAGATATAATTCTTTGGCTGGCTCCATAATTTACTGGGGTGTCAGATATTGGAATTCCCACAATAGGATTTTCACTTACATACGTGTGCACTGTCATATTATCCTCTACTGGCTCGAGGTCGGCTGGTATTTCTGCTGGAGTGTCAACGACTTGTACAGGCTCGGTGTTATCAACTTGTGCGACAGTAGATATTTGATCTAGGTTTTCGTTCCTTCTTTCGCGATCTTCTTCTAATTCTTGATTAAATTGTTTCATGTAATATATGAAGGAAAAAGGCTTTTCTGGCTCTTCTATTTCTTTAGTATGCAGTTCGATTCTAGATAATGCGTCTGCATTGGTGTTAGCTTTTCCTTTCTTGTACAAGACAGTATAATCAAATTCATCAAGTTTTATACGCCATCTCATTAATTTTGAATTTAGGTCTTTAAGTGAAAAGAGCCATTGCAATGGTTTGTGATCGGGGATTAAATTTATGTTTCGTCCAAAAATATACTTTCGAAAGTATTTTGTCGCCCATACTATCGCTAAAAATTCTTTTTCCGTTGTAGAAATGCAATAGGTAAATCATGTCCGATTGGTCCCTGAGAACGGCACCAAGGGCAACATTACTTGCATCAGTTGTTAAGTTAAATGTTTTTCCGAAGTCTGGGTATTGTAAAATTGGTTCGTTGATCAATAAATTTTAGCAATGTTCAAAACATGAAACGAAGTCTTGGTTATGTTCAATTTTTGCGCCTTTCGTTAGATATTTCGTTAAGGGTTTTGTGATTCTTGCGAAATCCTTGATAAATCTACGGTAATAACCTAGTAATCCTAAAAATCCTTTGATCTGTTTGGTTGTCTTCGGAATTGGAAATTTCTTAATTGCTTGAATTTTGTCGGGGTTCGGTTTAACTCCGTCTGCTGTTACAACATGTCCTAAATAACATACTTCCTTCCTCAGAAATTCGGACTTATCTAACTGAATTTTAAAGTTAGATTTCCGTAATCGTTAGAAAACTGCTTTTAGTCTATCTAGATGTTCCTGGAGCGATGTAGAAAACACAATGATGTCGTCTAAGTATACTAAACATTTCTCATTTTGAATCCCTCTGAGAATATTATCCATCATGCGCTGGAAGGTTGCTGGAGCATTCTTCAACCCGAATGGCATCCTAAGAAATTCATAGTGTCCGTTTTCGCTGCTGAAAGCAGTTTTCTCTATGTCGTCTTCGTGCATTTGAATCTGATGGAACCCGCTTGCCAAGTCCAAAGTTGTGAAATATTGGCATCGACCCAATTTATCAATTAGATCAGTTATGTTGTGTAGGGGGTACTTATCATCTGGGGTTTTAGCATTCACCCCTCTTAGGTCAACAACTACTCTCCACTTTTTTACTCCTGAAGCATCTTCCTTTTTCGGTACTACCCAAATTGGAGAACTCCAAGGCGAGTTGCTTGGACGTATGATTTGCTGGGCCAACATTTTATTGATTTGACTATCGACTTCCGCTTTGTGGATTTGGGGGTATCTATATGATTTGCAATAGACTGGAAGTTCGTCGGACGTTCGAATTCGATCTTTAATTTTGTTGGTCAATGTCAGTGGTTCGTTTTCATTGTAAAATATGTCTGAATATTGTTTTATTAAATCTATAATTTTATTTTTCTCTTCTGGGTTAAGATGGTTAATTCTAAATTTAGAAAAATTTTATTTCGATGTTTTTGGAGTATCGTCAAAGTTGTTGAAATTTATCTCTTGAAAATGTCTGTTATTAAAACGTTCTACATCTATGGGATGTGAAAAGTCTAAAGTTACAGGTTCACAAGTGTTATTCAGAATTTTTGCAGGGCAAAACCATTTCGAGCTACTGATAAGCATTCCGGAATGTCACAATTGTGAATTTTTTGATGAGGAATGATAATTTCGCCATTTTTAATAGACGTTTTAATTTTTATTTCTTGCTCAACTCGTGGGCAATACTGTTATGTTGTATAGTTCACTTTGAGTTTTGTAGAATTGTAATGGGATACGAGCAACCGGTGTAATTAGAAATCCATTCGCAAAGTGAAGGTTTGCTTGTAACAACTTTAGATTATCTAGTCCTAGAACTCCGTCGAACATATTATGAAATTTGAAAAGGTAGGATTTCAGATTTTGATTTTTAGGTAATTTAAAAATTTTTGAAGCTGGCAATAAACTACTATAATGGTGAGCTGATTCTTGAAAAACAGTTGACACTATAAAAGGGTCATTCATAATTCGATCTGGGTAAAATTTTTTTGCAATGTTAGGATCAATAAAAGATTTTGTGAAACCCGAATTAATCAATATTTTTATGTGGGTTTCTGGAAAAACAATATACGATAATTCACTGCAATTAGACATGTTAAATGAAATTATTGGAGGTGTTAAGTGTTGTTTTCTGTTTGAGGTGTTACACAAAAATTTTCTTCATCATCAAGCTGATTTTCGTCAGTATTTTGGAAAAATTCTTGGGTATTTGAAGGTGTGTTTTGAATTTCGGATTCATCGTATTCGTAATATTCGTTACTTGGATACTGATAGTGATTGAATTGGTTTTCATCATACTGAGAATTATTTTGCGTTTCAACACGATAAATTTCTTGAGTTCCATTTTTGTTGGTCGATAGTTATTAGACAATTGTGTTGTGAGTTTAATGGTAGATGATTCGATACCAGACATTGGTTTTGCTGGCGGCAATAGTCTTTGATTTACTTGATTGGGCCTAAAGACGTTTGTTCTTGGATTAGGTCTGCCAAATAGTTGCGAAATAGTAAAATATCTGTTGTGGTCGATTAAAATTCGGTCTCACGTTTACAGGTTGTGATGGGAATTGGGGTTTAAAGGGATTATTATTTTGGTGCATTGGGGCACTGAAATATTGTGGTCTACTTCCAAAGTTTGGTTGACCAGAAGGGAATTGTCTAGTAAAATTGTTAAAATTATTATTATGGCTTGGTTTGAAATTGTTGAAAATATCAGATTCTTTTGGAAAAGTTTGGACAGGTTTTATTTGACTTTGAAAGTAATTAATATTATATTCTTGAGTTACAAAATTTGTTATACAAATTACGTTTTAGAGCTTTCGCTTTATTGGTTATTTCATGAACAACAACAAACGAGCATAGTAAATTTGAAATGTGAAGTACTCTATCATAAAATTGGTTTGGCTTTTCGTTTGGAAACTGTTTCATCATAACCAAATATCGGTTCAAACAAGCTTCATCTCTTTGATCTGCAAAATTTTGGCGAATAGTTTCTTTTAACTCGTCCCAAGTAGTAACTTTTTGAATATTAATGACAAGTTTCGCTTGACCAACAAGTTTGCCTATCAGAGAGTTTATTAAATAAACATTTTGAAAACTGTTTGGATTAGCTATATTATAGAAAGCATCAATTATCGATTGACAAGTACAAAGATATCCATTTAAATCATTTGAGTTTCCGTCAAAACTCGGAAAACAATTCAGAAATTCTGGTTTAAATTGTGCCATTTTAGGTGAAGCAGAGATATCAAAAGGTGAATTAGTTATACTTGAATTATTTCTTGTCCTTAGATTAAGAATTGAAGCAGAGTCAGTTGAAGGTGCAAGGTTTAACCTTTCGATTTCGACAGTTAATTGATCAATAAGTGACATATAGTAAATCAATCACACTTACATTACTAGTAGTGCTACTCTGGTCATGATATAAGGTCGAAGTTTCAGTTCGGCAATGTTGTCCTCCCCAAAATCTACGTCCTTGCAAAGACAAGCAATTTGTGGTCTTGTCTCTCGATGTTCAGCTGGTTGTTGCAATCTGCAGATTCTTAGATATTAGGATGATCCCGACAAATGCACTGCCAACGTCACAACTTGTAGTTTCTTTTCGGTAAATCGTTGAAACGAACAATCGATTTCGCGATGAAACCGGTTTCCAAAAATAATCTACCGACTGCGCCAATTAACTAATGATACCGGAGTGAGCTTTTTTTAAAAAAAAATTATTTCGTTAGATTACAAATAGTTCATAAAAATTACTGGTTGATTGCCTACTTCTGACTGACTGACCTCCGCCCATCTCCTTGTTAGTTATTGTCTCCAAACGGACATATGATCTGCTAGTTCATCAATTTATGGGGATAGGTGGTCAGTTAACTCATGTGTTTTGAGAATAAAATGGGCACAGGCTCACTACCTTTTCCATCAGTTACTATTCTTTTAAAACTTTGAGTCAATGTTCTTTCTGACTCTGAAAGCACTTGCATAAATTCTTCTTGTGTATGTTTTAAAGGTGGGCATGTATATGTTTTTAAAGTTAAATGCTGTACTTTACCGATTCTCTTTCGATTCAATAATAGTGTCAAGGCTACAATACATTCCGACAATCGTTTATATTCTGCTTTTGTCCGAGTTTCCGAGTGTTTTAATTTATTCTGGGCCTCTTCAGTTTCTTTCATAACGTATTGCTGAAATTTAATAACGTCACCTGTCAGTAGCATCAATTTAGGTTTATTGTATTTTTGTTCATTTAGATCTTCTAATGCCAGGATAGAAATTTCTGAGTTCCAGTGGTTCTCTATTAAATATCTAAGTCGTTTAATTTCTGTCAGCTTTTGCTCTTGATCATCATAAATTAATATATTATCTTTTTTTATTAGAAGTTTAGAGGCGACATCACACACCTGTTTTAATGTTGTACTCATGTGAAGAGCTAAACTTCCTGCTTTAAATGTGCGCGTTTCATTATTATACCCACTAATAATTTTTGTTGCAGCAACAAAGTGATCAAACACCTCTGGTTTCAGTGTTTCAAATAAAATATGTGCCCCAGTTAGGGATTTTATAGCAATTAGGAGACGTCCCAATTCCCTCGTTTTATTAGAGATAACGTTTCAAATTTGAGGTCTCTTATGCTTACGCAGTAAACTTCAGATGTAGTTACAGATGAGGATATCACCCATTGCTGTTTTTGAAATGTCATCGTTCCTCATGATGGGAAACATTTCATTTTTTAGTCGAAAAGATTCAAAATATTTATCTCCAGAACAAACTGCAAAAAGTTGTGCTGTAGATAAATATGTTTCTCGTGCTCTTGAAGTTTAATCTGTTCTCAAAGAACATCTTATATTATTATATTCTTATATTCTTTTGGGAAAAATACCCCAAATAGCTTTGACACAACGTATCTTTCTTTACCATCCTGTGAATTTGCAACTAAATCTTTATTATATTCACCTTTGGGACGTCGAATTGGACGAATGATTTTTACTTTAGAATTTGAAGCAAAATTTCCTTGACGACGTATTGCATCCAACAGCACTTTACGTTTAGGATCTTTGAAAGTCATCGATAGCAGTTTCTTTACTGCACCTTCATTTTTAAGATTTCGTTGTAAATAGCGAGGGAAGTGTGATACATCTCAAAGGCTTTAAGCACATGTATTCTCTTTAGTTCAAGGTCTGATATTTGAAAAATGTTCAACTTTTGATGTGGATGCAAAGATCTTACCAAATGCAGCAATAGTTTCATCTATGTCACTTCTTGCTTGAATACTTTTGGTAGTATTACCTGCAATAAAAGAGTGCCAGGTTTGAATAAACATGAGCTACTTTTTAACTATACAGAGTTTTATTCAAAAAACTTTATAATTGCAAACTAATACAAAACTACACTACTTCTATCACACTAGCTTAACTAAGTTTCACACTTACGGCACTTTGCAGCTTACTGCTTTACCTAGTCCCCTGTTCGGCCATCTCGTGCCTGGGCCTCTTTTTCCTGGGCCCATTGTCCTCTGGTGAGTAGTCTACGGCATTCCGTAGTTCCTCAAAGAGGTGGTTTTCGGCTTTTTCAAAGGTCGAGGCTGCTTTTCGTTGCAGAAAGTCTCAGTGGCTCCCACTCTAGGTCCCTGTAAATTTGACTAGATAGATAGATTTTAAATTAAAATTTATTAAACATTCACATTACTAAATTCACAAACAAAGTTTAAATCAAAAAACATAAGTCAGTAAAATGTCCCATGTCTGGCCAGATGTTCGGCCGGTTGCTCTTTGCCCATGATCTAAATAGGCGCGCTAAGTCGTCCATTACCTGGGCAGTGCCCTAACATGGACATTCCCGAGCTAGCCATACGCACGACAACGTCAGGAGATAGTCTTGAAGTGGCGGTTTTGGTTTTATTCGAGGGGCATTCATTAAGGAAAAAAGGTCTTCCTGAAGGGAAGCCAAAAACCCCTTTTGCTTCGACCTTTAAGTTTGATACTGTCAGCCGTGGCGTTAACCGCCGGCAGTTTCAACAAGATGACCAAATCCATCCGCCCCCGCCCCGATCGGTGCAAGAACCAGCCAACACCAGCCAGAACGAGGCAGGACGAACCCGTCAAGTCACGTCATGTTGGATTTGTGCGTTTCCAGCCTGCTAGAAACGACTGTCTGCAACTGGCAGGCAATGTTTGTTTGTCGTCACGTACTGTCAGGGACAAAATCCTCATAAAATATGGGAAGTCGCTTATACAGGGGACCATGGGTTGGGCGATCGTTTGCTCTTACTTGGGTGATATTTCGCGTGAGGACTGAGCCTTGCACTCCGCTATGATAAAATTTTTCAGCGATGGTATCTATATAGTCGGCTATATAGGCCATCCCTGTAGCTTCGTGCATTTCGGTTATTCTGGTGTATCTGTCAGCCGATAGAACGCCTCTTAGGAACCTATTTTGGGTCCTTTGAACACGTCGTCTCGTGGAATCGCAGACAGGGGAGCCGTAGGTCAGTATGGGCCTTATAGTGGAGGTGTAGAGCAGAAGTTTATTTCGAGGTGATAGGAAAGAGTTTGGCACCAGAAGAGAGTACAACTTTCTTCGGGCCATGAAAGTCTTTTGTACAGCATAGTCAACATGCTTATTGAAATGGAGTCGGGCGTCTAGTTTGAATCCCAGGTATTTCACCTCTTTTGTTGGTTTGATAGGAGTATTTTGGACCACGAGTGGTGATAAGATTTTATTGTTAGTGAATTTGCGCGAAAAGATAATAAGTTCCGTCTTCCTGGGATTCACTTTAAGTTTCCATTTGTCAAAATACGGCGTCAATAAACTCAGGTGATGTGCAATGCGAGATTTCGCAGCCTGAGCATAAAAAGACGATGCGTAGATAGCCGTATCATCAGCGTATAGTGCTATTTTTGTAGTGGGAAGTTTTGGAATGTCTGCTGTGTACAATGTATACAGCAGCGGCGAAATCACTGTTCCTTGTGGTACTCCTGCCGCGATGCGTCTTTTGGCAGAAGTGGAATTCTCCACTTTCACCTGGATGGAACGGTTTTTTAGGTAAGACGCTATCAGGGAAACTAGGTAGAGTGGCAGTGAATGCACGGCAAACAACTTGTACAGCAGGCCTGTGTGCCAGACTGTGTCAAAGGCCCTTTGCATGTCGAGAAGCAGCATAACCGTGCATGGGCATCCGTTGCGATCCTAGCAGTCTGCAGCGTTGTGTTGTGTCTTGGTCGAAAGCCAAACTGCTCATCCGGGATTAAACTTCGAAGCTCGGCTGCTGCCTGTAATCTAGAATGGATGACCTTCTCGGTTAATTTGCCGCGGGTGTTCAAGAGGGAAATTGGCCTATAAGAGGCGGGTTCGGTCGGGTTTTTGCCCGGCTTTAAGATGGGGATTATTACAGCGTTTTTCCAGTCCTGTGGGAAGTGCTGCAATTTAAGGACTGCGTTGACTATTTGTACTATTAGCACAATAGTTTTCCGCGGTAAGTTTTTGAGGAGTAGATAAGGGATGCCGTCTGGCCCGGGGGCTTTTCGGCTAGGGAGGCGCCGAAGACACGATTGTATCTCCGACGGGGTTGTTATATAGGAATGCAAAATCGAGGGTGGTATAGGATACTTCCGTTCTACAAAAACAGCGGTCTGTCTTTCCATTTCGTTATCATGAAGGGCTGGTTGGACCTTGTGTACTTCTGCCAAAAAGTCAGCGAGCAGCTCGCACTTGTCACTGGTGGTAATATAACTCCGCCCCTCTTTTTCAAGAGCGGGGACTTGCTCATAGCCTTTTCCTCAGGAAGATTGTCGCGCCGCGGTCTGTTCGGAACTTTTTTGGCCAAAGCTTGCTGTGTCCGTTGTATATTCCTGGTCAGACCTTTTACCGCATGCTCTAGAGCTTCGACAGTATCAATCTGGCCCGGAATACACGTCAGGTCTTGTAGTCGTTTTCGATATTCGCGAAAATCGAAATTTTCGTATGAATATCGAAAGTCGTTAGTTTGTGTGCGCTTTAAATCCCTAATGTCGAGGTAAATGGGCAAATGGTCACTGCTGAGGGCGTCTATAACCACCATCTCCGTGAGATTGGTGAGTCCTTTGGCAATTCCGAAGTCGAGGTAGGATGGATTCCCTCCACTGTTCGGGTAATGCGTTGGGGATGAAGTGGGCATAACGAGTAGGCCATTGTCGCGAACGTAGTCGGCTAGAAAATTGCCGGCTGCGTTTTTATGTCCAGGGTTATTGAATAGTGGATGGCGGGCGTTGAAATCTCCCATTGGCAACACCCTATTGGTGTTTATGAAGAATGGATCGACATCAGCGGCCTGTAAGCGTACGGTGGAGAAATAGCCACAGTAGATCAAAACTCCATCAGGAAGTTCAACGCCGACGTTCTCTATTGCTGACTGCCTGTGTGGCAGTCTCCTGTATGGAATTGACGTTTTGACCGCTATGGCCACCCCTCCCCTTAAACCGGGCCTATCGGCACGTTCGAGCCTGTACCCCCGAATCCTAAGTATATCCCCGGGGCGCAACCATGTTTCGACAATCAACGCCACGTCGATATCCTCGGTCCGAAGGAAGTGCACAAACTCACCGAGACGACTCCGGAGTCCGCATGAGTTCCATTCTCCTATCCTCATAGGGCACAGTTGGCAAAATCAGGGCTTAAAAATCGAAGCTGTTAATATCTTCATTGAAGAACTGCGCTGAGACTAGGAATTTGTCTGTCTTCGAGACGCAACCCCTCAATGCAGCGCTGTAAAATCTTACCGCCTTGATCACCTCCCCCAAGTTGATTTGCGACGACAGCTCGGCGAATTCCCGCTGGACACTGCCCAGCATGGCCACCGCGTTCCCATTTATACCATGGGCCGGGTGGGCGGAGCTCGTCGGGACAGCTTCGTGCTGCCTCAGCGGAGGAAACTCCGCTAATGAAGGCGGTGGCGGGGGCAGCATGGTCCTGTTGGCGTGACCTGGCGCCATGGTCCTGCTGCTTAGGGATGAAGGGTGGATCGGGCCAGGGGCTCGACTGGTTTGACCCCAGGCTGGCCTCGTTGGAAGAGGAGCAGGGACGAAACGCTGCTTCTCCGCCGGGACTAGCGCCTGTTTGTAAATGTATACTGGGCAAGCCTCGTCAAAGCTACGATGAGGCCCACCGCAGTTAGCGCATTTTAATGTAGCCCCAACGGGGCAGGCCGTGATTTCATGCCCCCCAGCGCATCGGGAGCATTTAAAGTCCCGGCGGCAGTTCCCGGAGACATGACCCCAGCCCTGGCATCGACGACATTGTGTCAGGGTCTTCCGGTTTTTACGGGTTTCCCACGAAACCCTGACACTACACACCACCCTGGCCTCGGCGTTAAGCCTTCGGAGGGTTGCCTTGTCGCTGGTGACGACCAGGTAGAGCGGCCTGTAAAGTGTCTTCATTTTGAAGACACTCTTCACTTCCAGTCCCCGGTCTGCCAGATCCTGCTTTATGGCAGTCGGATCGACATTCCCCTCCAGGCCCCTCAGGACGAACGCGTGGGTTTTTTCCGACGAAGGGGCGTACGTATGGAACTGGCTCTTGTCCTCCTCCAGGGATCGTTTCACCGCCGCCCAGTCCATAATGCTGGTGCAGTACACGATCAACGAAGCCTTCGTGTACTTCAGCGTGAACGGCTGACTGGGGATTCCTTTTATACCACCAATCAGCATTGTGTGATCGCTGGGTCTTCCAGCGATCACAATTGGCGGCGGCTTTTCTGCCTTCTTGGTTTGGTTTGCAGTTGCCGCAGGGCTCTCAGCAACTGCTTCCCGTTCAGTCCCCACGATGTTGTTGGGCAGTGTTGGAGGCTCATCCACGATTGGCGGCTGGATGGGCGCAAAGCGGTTCCTCAGCGTCGTGGAGGCCTCCGGAGCAACAATCAGTGTGCTCCACGCCACAGTCCTTCGCGGCACTACGAACCCGTCATCCGCTGCGCCCGCTGAAGTCGCCCGCGACACCCCTACAGCCTCCTCCATCGCCGATTTTTTCGGAGCCGGGGTTGGTGACGCTGGCGATGTTGGGTCGGACTTGGGCACCCTACCCCTCTTCTTGGTCCTAGGCCTCAGACAGTAGCTCCTTTGGGAGCTCCGGTCCGACTCGGATTCCAGCGAACTTCCGGGATTCATTCCACTTATCGCGCAAACCCGGTATTTGCCCGATAAGGAATGTTCCAAATGTTATTCGAAAAAAAAACGCACAGTACAGATAACGAACACAATTTTATCAAATGTCGCACTATTTCGCTCCGCAGCACGTCCACACTCGGCAAACAACGATGCGAGACTGTAAATTTGACTATTACGTACAAACCAGGGGCATCTATGGCCATCCGCAGAAGTTTATTTTCTATGGCCTCGAGCTGCCGCAGGTAGGTTTCTGCCGCGTTTCCCCACGCTGTGGAGGCATACGTCATTGCCGGCCTGATGACACTCTTGATGAGTAGCAGTTTGTTCCTGACCCTCATCTGGCTTCTTTGGTTCAGAAGTGGATACAGCGTTGCGCATCTGTAGTATTTGCCTTGTTGATCGCTGTGTTCATATGTTGCCTCCAGCTCAGCCTCTGATCTAAAACAACATCCAGATACCTGACATTACTTGCCCATTGAACCTCTTCTCCGTCAAGATTGATGTTTCCATCAATCCTGTTTTGCTTCCTTTCAATAAGGATGGCCTGGCTCTTTGTTGCGTTCACCTTCACTTTCCATTTGATGAACCACTTTTGCAGTTCATCTGCGGGAAGTTCAGTTTTCGACGCACATGCCATGCAGATGACATTAGAGCTGTGTCGTCCGCAAAGAGAGCCAGGGTCGCATTGGCGGTCCTTGGGATGTCACTGGTAAAGATGTTGTATAGCATCGGGGAGAGTACCGCTCCTTGCGGCACTCCAGCTTCTGTGCTTCTGTCCTCTGACCTGCAGTTCCCAAATTTGACGCTGAATGTCCTTCTGATTTCATAATTTTATAGATGAGTCCCTTTCTCAACACTGTCGAAAGCTCTTTCGACGTCCAGAGCTAGGATGCCGGTTATCCTCTTCTGGTTCATTTCCTTGGCGCATCTTTCTAGGATCCTGAGCAGTTGGAGGAGTTCAGTGGAGTGTTTACCACGGAACCCAAATTGCTCAGGCGGCAGTACGTCAAGGTTTGCTGGTAGCTCCTCACGAGCTACCAGTACCTCCGGAGTCACCTAACTTCTCGCTTGTGCGTGTAGGATTGTCTCACCGAGTCTTCTTGCCGTTGTTTCCAGATTATAGTATTGGTGGTAGTCCCTGATTCAAGAAGCGGAGTTGTTTCCTCATCGCCACAACTCATTATAATTGGGTTGTGGTCCAAAGTCCCCTCTTCTATAGTATTAATTTATACCACCTGCCGGATGTTCTTCACAATGGCAATGTCCAACACCTCCGGTATCCTACGTCCTGATGGGATCCTTGTAGGAACCTCAGGACCCATGACAACTGCATTGTGGGTTTCAACTGCTTCTGCCAATTTTTGGCATTTTGGTGGTGGAAAATTAGCGATTTCGGGAACAATTGTTGGTTGGGGAGCTTTTTGGGTTGTTTCCGTGGATTCAACCGGAGAATTTAGGGCATTGAATCTTTTTGTGAGGGCTTCTACTTGGGAGGTGAGCGGAAGGATTTGAGAATGATACAAGGCATTTTCCTCTTTGAGGAGGACAATGTCCTTGTCTCGGGCTTCGATTTAGCGGGCTAGGCCTTCGGGGTCTAGTCCCAATAGGCACTGTTAATGGAGGTGACGGAAATGAATCAGTTTTCCAGTTCTGGAGGGATTTTTAAGGGTTCAGAAGAGCTTGAGGTTGAGGGCTTTGAGACTTTAGACTTACTTTGCTCGTCTGTAGTGTTGGCGGAGCGTTTACGCTTTGGTTTGCCTTCGGGGTCTAGTCCCAATAGGCACTGTTAATGGAGGTGACGGAAATGAATCAGTTTTCCAGTTCTGGAGGGATTTTTAAGGGTTCAGAAGAGCTTGAGGTTGAGGGCTTTGAGACTTTAGACTTACTTTGCTCGTCTGTAGTGTTGGCGGAGCGTTTACGCTTTGGTTTGATCTTCGACATCTCTCACTTAAACTTTTCACTTGCACTGGAACGTAGGGCTGCATCTCAAGAGCGACACAGGTGAATTTCTTTCTTTTAAAGCACGTGTTTGCAAACACTTCTTGAATATGATTCATGATACCTTGGAAAATCCTTATTTCCCGATTCAAGTGCCTCTTCTGAATGAAAACATTCCGATTGGAAGAGGTGCTGCTTTTCTAATGTTTGGCCCATGAATGAATATACAAAATAGAAGGCATGTAAAACCATGGATAAGATTTCACAAACAATTTGGCTGTTGCCATGCAATACTGAGTAAACGCGTCCACGGCTATTTCATACCGGGAACACATTGCTGTCAATATGACGTATAATCGCTCCTGTTATTACAGAAGCAACGGAATATTTTCGAAAAAATTTTCTGGTGGTATTTCCGTCATTAGTAGTTTGTTTCGTGTGTTAAGATTGAAACCAGTATTCCATCAATAGCAACAATTGTTTGGGTCTTTATTATTAATCAAGTGCACATGTGTATGAAAAAGCGTCGTTTCTGTTCGCGCGTGTTGCCTCTTCGCCTTCTTGGTTATCTTGTCCCGCATCGCCACCCTGTCACCCATCATCCCTCTGGTCGACCATCGACATATACGAAACATGCCCCCGGCCTTGGAAAGTCTAACTGACAATTGGTAGAGGGCAGAGTCGGATAACAGCCCGTGTCAGAATCCCGTCAGCCGTCTTCAGTTTTGCCACTCTGGATACGCCGTCTCTTCCACTGATCAATTGTAGGATTCGTCCAATTCGCCATTTGACTGGAGGAAGATTGTCGTCCTTTACGAGCACAAGTTGGCCAGGACTCAGACCACCCTCGTTCGTCCTCCATTTCTTGCGTTGCTGCAGCTCGCTGATGTATTCTCTACTCCAGCGTTTCCAAAAATGCTCGTATAGCCTTTGCACATGTTGGTACTGCGAAAGACGGTTAACCGGGATACTGAATACGGATCCTTGTGGCGTTGTCGTGATTACTCTTCCGATCAGAAAATGAGCGGGGGTAAGAGGGGTGAGATCATCGGGATCAGCACTGAGAGGAGATAAGGGTCGGGAATTGAGTATTGCTTCAACGCGAGTAAGTAATGTTTGAAAATGATAGAAGAATAGAGTATTATTACCCATGACCCGTTTCAGATGATGCTTAAGACTCTTAACACCCGCCTCCCAAATGCCCCCGAAATGTGGGGAGTTTGTTGGGATGAAATGCCACTTAATACCTAAACTGGTTACTGATGCACAAAGATTCGAATCATTGTTTTTTAAGAACTCGCCCATTTCTTTAAGATCTTTATTTGCCTTAATAAAATTTGTTCCGTTATCAGAATAAACCTCGGTCGGTTTTCCTCGACGGCTGATAAACCGATTGAAAGCCTGTAAAAAATCGTCAGGGCTAAGAGATAGTATCAGCTCTAAATGAATCGCACGCGTAGAAAAGCATATAAACAAAGCAACCCAGCATTTGATGGGCTTACAACCGCGGCCAGGTTTATTCTTCATCATGAATGGTCCAGCATAATCCACGTCAACTGTGGAGAAGGGACTGCTTGGTTGGACTCGTGCCTTCGGCAAATCACCCATGATGGGGTGAACTGGTCGAGCATTAAATCTAGCGCATCTTACGCAATTTTTAATAATTTTTCGAGCAAAATTGCGACCGGATATGGGTCAGAAGGTGTCACGAATCGATGCTAAAAGCAATTGAGGGCCGGCATGTAGCAGTTTTAAATGTTCGCATTCAAAATATAATTTTGTGAAATGATGCTTAGTAGACAGCAAAATTGGGTGTTTTTTTCGAATAAGGAAAGTCCAGAGGTTGTCCAGAGAGGGAACATGCCTCCACTGATATGACTGAGTCGAATTCTGAATTTCTGCAACGCGATTGGATACAAATGGCTGCAATGTGCTTGGGCTTGTTTGAAGCCACGCTAAAACAATGGATGAGTCCGACCAACAATAAGTTTGGTCAATTTGAATATTGAGAGATTGCCTAACCTTTGAAATAAGCCTGTTGTTAAGCCACAATGTTAAGGCGGCACAAAGCTCTAACCGAGGAATTGTTAAAGACTTTATTGGCGCGACCTACGATTTTGCACACAATAAATGAGATATGATAAGTTGCGGGTTTTTGGAGACGATGTAGATGCAGGCTCCGTAACTAGCTTCGGAAGTGTCCGCAAAGCCGTGCAATTCGATACGTGTTGGATTGCTGCAAATAATTCGCCTGGAAATGGTCAACTCATTTAATAAATACAGGTCTATTTCTAAATTCTAGCCACGATTTAAGAATGTTTGGCGGCAAGGCTTGATTCCAGCTTAAGCTTTCCTGCCAGAGTTTTTGCAAGAATATTTTTGCCACTATTACGCTCGGGCTAATTAACCCGAGGGGATCAAATATGGAAGCAATTCTAGAGAGGATCATGCGTTTGGAGATTGTCTCCGGTTTTGAGTATTTTACGCCTTGAATCTCGTATGAGAGCGTATCCTCTTTGCACTGCCACAAGACTCCTAACGTTTTTGAATTATTTTTTCTTATTGGCACCGAAAGACACTTCATTTGAAGTGGTATCGATATCTGTTTCGGATATGATGTGAGCATTATTCGATTTCCATTTACACAATTCGAAGCCTCTTTTTTTCAAGATCTGCGACACATTTTTGTATACGTATTAAGCCTCTGAGGGAGTATCTACACAAGTTAATAAATCATCGACGTACATATCATTTCGAATGATGTGTGATATGCCAAGGTGTTCCTTTTCGCATTCCGCAGCGATTTCGTGAATACAGCGTACCGCTAAAAATGATGCGGCTGTCGTTCCGTAAGTGACCGTATTTAATTTATATGTTTTTATGGGCTCGTTTGGGTTTGAACGCCAAACGATTTTTTGTAAGCTCCGATCTTTTGGGTCCACGAGCACCTTCCTATACATTTTCTTTATGTCGCTTGACAAAACATGGTGAATGCGACTTCGTGTTCCGGAACTAACGTCATATGACCCAATCTTTCGTATTCGTCTAAAAAATCCGTATAAAGTTTTCGCGTTGTCTCGTTTGACATTAGTCTCCGTTCCAATGCTAAAAACTGTTTTAGTGCAATGTTGAAAGATTCCCCGAGTTTAGTTGCAGGTTCCTTGAGAGGCAAGGAAACCAGGAATCTATTGTTTGAATCGAATGAAAAATTGTTAACAAAATGTTCCTCGCACAATCGCTCCTCTGCAGACCACGGCTGTCTGATTTGCACTTCTTCAACTTCCCAAAATTTTGTCAGTTGTTCTTGAAGGGAAATTGTTTGACTTAAATGACACCGCGATTTCGGAATAGGAATGCTCAATGGACCGGCAACGATCCAGCCCAAAAGAGTTTTGTGGAGACTTGGGTTAGGTGGATTCAACTCACCCAAATTAGGGCATAAAATCTGCCAAAATACCTCAGCACCGATTAAAATATCTATTGAATCCGGAATGTGAAATTTTGGGGCATCAAGCTCTATGTTTACTGGTATATTTAATTCCTGTATATTTATACGCGCATCCGGTAAGTCGCTTGTAATTTTATCAAGTACATAACAAGATAGGTTGAAGGAATGTGAATTATGAATCGATTGTATGGTTATGTTACATTTATAATCGGAAAATGAAAGTCTCTCGCTTGTGGTGCACACCTGGCAACGCTGTTAAACAACCATGTAATAAAGGAACTACCCCAGTTGATTCGTTGAACGGCGTTGGCAACCCTGACCATGGGTTGGTAACCAGGACGACCAACTATAAAAGGGGCGCAATACCAGGCCCGAGACACAGTCACGCTTTCGCGCGTCTTTTTGGTGGTAACCACGTGCTCACCTCCAGAGCCCTTTGTGATAATACAACCGATTGACTACAGTCTGTGTCTTATTACTTATTGGAGGAACGCATCCTCCATAATTGGTGACCCCGACGTGATCAAGCAACGAAGACATCTAAAAATGAACACGGGAGAAACAGCATGCAGACCAGAATACTCCACATCCGCCCGCGTGGCCATTAAAGCGCCACCCTTTTGGAAGGCAGAACCGAGACTGTGGTTCATACAACTCGAGGCTCAATTTGAGCTGTCCGGAGTAACGTCGGACACCACAAAGTACAATCACATGGTCAGCGCGATCGACACGTGCATCCTGAGCCAAGTAAGTGACTTCGTCTCAGCACCCCCAGCAACAGGCAAGTACAAGGGGATCAAAGAGAGGCTTGAAGCTATCTTCTCAGAGAGTAGCGAAAAGAAACTTAGGAAGCTTCTCTCTGAGACATCATTGGGCGACCAAAAACCGTCGCAACTACTAAACGAAATGACGAGACTCGGAGGAACGTCAGTTTCACAATAAGAAAACATTATAAATTTCCTAGTAAAAAAAGGTTTCCAAATAATCATGGCAAACAAGCTGACATGGAAAGAGAAAAGGCCTTTAAACATGTTTATGTTAACTTTCGAAAACGGCGAGCATTGAAAAAATTCATAAAATTACACACATACTTGGATGTAAAGTAGAGATTGAGGCAATGAAGGCATCAAAACTGATCCCCCAATGCAAAAAATGTCAGGCATATGGAGACACCCAGAAATTCTGCTCAAAGGAACCGAGATGTGTTAAATGTGCTGGCAGGTACATAACACCTGAATGTGATAAGTCGAAAAGTCAAGTCCCGAAATGTGTGAACTGTGGAGAAGGCCATCCAGCCAATTACAGGGGATGTGTTGTAGCAAAGGAGCTACAAAAAATTAAAAATAAAAAACTCACCGAAACCAAACCAGTTAAAAATCATAATGAAAAAAAAATGGTGACACAACAAGAAAAAGTGAACTACGATGGTAATCGTAATAATGGACAAACATATGCCTCGATCACTCGGCAGGCAGATGACCGTCAAGAAAAACATAAGCCTGGAAATAACGATGCCAACCAAACCCTACAATTGATCCTCAACAAAATAACTAACCTAGAGGGTACGCTTTCTGGCATGAAACAACGAATTTGCAAACTAGAGAGCAGTGCTAATAAAACTTCTCCTAATTAAATTAAAAAAAAAATCAAAATGTAATAAAATGGCTAATACACTAAAAAACAACTACAAGTACGAATTGACAAAACACTGTCATTTTCTTTTTCCCCTGAACAAGGGCTCCCTCAAGGATCCCCGCTCTCACCGTTTCTCTACAATATATACTGCCATGACATATACAATTACAACTTACCAGACAAAAATCAAATCGACAGATCGGCATACATATTACAATACGCAGACGACACAGCACTTATTGTACATGACAAAATTACTGAGAGAGCAGCGCAAAGACTCCAAACACTAACAAACAACACAATGACATGGTTTTATAAATGGAGATTAACACCAAACGCGTCAAAAAACCAACTTCTGCTCACAAACCACAGACTCAACGCTGACTCCCCTACAATAACTGCAGACGGCCAAACGACACAACCAAAAAACGACGCAAAATAACTTGGAATCACAATTGACCACAAACTTAAATTCACTAAACACATACGAAATATCAGGGCAGAAACAATAAAGAGAACAAAACACTTCCGATCACTAACCTACAAAGCCAGAGAAATCAGCACAAACACTGCCACCAAAATATATAAAGCTGTTTGTAGACCCTTGCTAGACTTTGGACATATACTCATGACCAACGGAACAGAAAGGACAAAACGTTATACACAAACAACAGAACAAATTGCACTAAGACTAATAACACGAATAAGACACCCCCAAACCCCACTACACAACCCCCCCACCCAACTACTATACGAACGCACAAACATGACAAAGATCTCGGAAAGACTCATACAGCTACAGACAAAAGGGACAAACAACCCCTACAACTGGACCATACTGAATCCCCTTTGTCTTACAAGACCAACCAGACAATCCCGCTTCCGTTTCCCTACATTAACGCTACTCGAACACTTACAAACGCAACTGACTAGTGGACAATAAAATAATTTCTTCTTGCCACTGAAATTTTATTTAATAATATTGTTAACCTAGAATAAGAGAATTTTCATATTTGTTTTTTATTTAGATTAAGACTACATGTATTAAACAAGGGCAGAAAGACCGACAGGTCGATAGCCTTTTTTAGAAATAAAGATGTTTACTACTACTACTACACTAAAAATCATGTGTTGGAATGCAAACGGATTGCTCAAGTGTCAAGAAGAACTTCAAGTAATCGTGGGCATAAATAAAATTGACGTGTGTCTGATCCCGGAAACTCATTTCACCAAGCAATCCTTTATCAAAATAAAGGGTTACAAAGAATACCACACCATTCACCCCGACAATGAAGCAAAGGGAGGAAGTGCGGTAATAGTAAAGGAAAGCATCCATCATTATGAACAGACAAAATATGAATCTGAATATAAACTACTGCAATGAATGTAAAAACTAAAAACTTTGACATAACAATAGCAAGCCTTTATAGTCCACCGAAACACAACATTAAGACAGAAAGATACATCGATTTTTTTAAGGCCATTGAAAGTAGATTCATCATAGGAGGTGACTACAATGCAAAACACACCCAATGGGGATCAAGACTGATAACAACGAAAGGAAGGGAACTACTGAAGGCAATTCAAAAATGCAAGTGTGCACAGATCCTGACAAAATTCCTGATTTGATAGATTTTTACATCACCAAAAACATATCTTGCAACTCTATGCTAATAGAAGACAACTTGGAGCTAATTTCAGACCATACCCCAATAGTTTTAACCTTAAGTGAAAGTATCGTCGAAAACTTCTGCAATCCCATGCTAGTCAATAAAAAAAACAGATTGGGAGTGCTTTAGGTTAACCTTAGAAGAAAAAATAAAATTAGTAACCCCACCACTACAAACTAAGGAACAACTGGATACTGAAGTGGAAAAGTTCGTCAATGACATTCAAAAATCTTCATGGAAAAACACGCCTGAAATTAGAAGGAAATTGAAAGGTAATAACTATCCTAGAGAAATTTTAGAATTGATTGCACAAAAGCGAAAGGCAAGGAAAAAATGGCAACACACCAGATCCCCGCAAGATCAAACTATTTTAAATAAGCTCACCGCTCAATTAAAGGAAGAAATTAAGCAGCTTAAGAATGATACCATTAGTGAATATTTGAAGAAACTAACAAATGATGCCAATACTGATTATTCACTATGGAAAACAACAAAAAATTTAAAAACTCCCATCATGCCAATATCCCCCATCAGAAACATGGACGGCAGCTGGGCTAGAAATAATGAGCAGAAAGCATTTAGATTTGCCGAACACCTTGATAAAATCTTTCAATCAAATCCAACAGACAGTACTGCGGCTCTACCCACTATAAATAACCAGGAAAGTGAAGAGATTCCATTAACCACAGTAGCGGAGGTAAAAAGAGAAATCAAACAAAACATAAATCCAAAGAAGGCTCCGGGATTTGACTTAATCACTGGTCAGATCCTCAAGGAACTACCGAGGAAAGGTCTATTGAAACTTACTAACCTGATCAACGCATCACTTCGACTAAAATATGTTCCCCAATTGTGGAAAGTTGCTGAAGTTATCATGGTACTCAAGTGTAGCAAGCCACCCCACGAAGCATCATCATATAGGCCCATATCACTTTTACCGATTATGTCAAAACTTTATGAAAAACTCCTTTTAAAGAGAATAACACCAATTATAGAAAGAAAAAACCTCATCCCGCCACACCAATTTGGGTTCCGGAGTCAGCACTCCACAATTGACCAGGTTCATCGAATAACGAGTGTTATCGAGAAAACATTAGAGGAAAAAAAAGTGTGCTCTACAATATTCTTGGACGTTGCCCAGGCCTTCGACAGGGTCTGGCATGAAGGCTTGGGACACAAACTTCAAGTGTTCCTACCTATCCAATATTCAACGCTGCTACTGTCATACATAACTGAAAGGTATTTCTGGATAAAGCAAGGGGATGAATTGATAAAGCAAGGGAATGAATGAAAAGTTGAATCCAATCAGTTAAGATCAACAATCAAATTGTTCCATACCAAAATACAGCTAAATATCTTGGCATGACGCTGGATGCTAAACTTAGGTGGAAGGCCCATGTCAAGAAAAAACAAGAAGAATTAAATTTAATATACCGTAAAATGTACTGGCTATTGGGTCGTAATTCTGCCCTGTCAGTGTATAATAAGCTCTTGCTGTATCACCAAGTCCTCAAGCCGGTGTGGAGTTATGGTAGTCAACTCTGGGGTTGTACCAGCCAAAGCAACAGAAATATTAAACAACGTTATCAAAATAAAGTTCTACGCGGCATCGTAGGTGCGCCATGGTACATACGGAATGACAACCTCCATAAAGACCTAAATGTGCAAACAGTGGACAATGTAATCAAAAATTGTGCAAAAAGTCATGAACAAAGACTACAAAATCACATCAACATTGAGGCCATCCAGCTCTTGAACAACGATGGCTTAACAAGAAGACTAAATCGAGGGAAACCCTATGAACTAGTGCATGGAATTAATCGTTGATTCTTAACAAAGTAGAAGAAATATGAAGACAACATCAACAAGATTTCCCACGTATTCGCACACATTCACAGCGAACGCATTGTCGACCATCACCAGAGTCCAACTTGCAATCAGGTGGGAGGGACTCAACCCCAAAGATGTGATTATCAGACAAGATAATCACTTTCTAATTAAAACCAACAATGAAGACAAAGCAACACAAATCTTAGAAAAACTGAAACAGGAAAACCTAATAACAGCATTCAAACTGCAAAGGAATAGTAACCTCCCACTAATCCGACAACAAAAGTCAGGTCCCCATATTACACCATCATATTCAGTCGTCGCCACTGGGGTCGACCTGGACATTGAAGACAGCATGTTTCTGGAACGCCTGGAGCAGCAGGGCTTCAGAATAAGGTTCTGCGGGAGAATTACCTCGCGAGAGCGCAACGCACCCACACTAATGATGAGGCTAATAACCGGCGACATATCCACATAAGAAAGGTTGATGAACGACCGTGCGGTTCATTTTTTGGGCCGCATTTTCAAGATCACAGAGAGCAAACCACCAGCACCCCTGCCTGCGCCGTGCGCCAAGTGCAACATGTTCAACCACAAAACGGAAGACTGCAAACAATCGCCGAAATGCAACAAGTGCCAGGGTCCCCATCCAACTTCCAAATGCGAGTCACCACTGCCAACCAAGTGCGCAGCGTGCAACTCAGAGGACGACGCAGCATGGAGCATGAAGTGTCCAAAACGATCGACAGCCCCAATCGTCGGAATCCCAAACGTAAAAATAAAATGTGTAAACAAACGTACGTCCGGGATTGCGGAGACAACGACAGTGGCAAGTAGACTACACACACCCATTACAACACATGACCACATCATAAACAAATACAAACATCAACTTAACAAGACAAACAATACCAACAGAGACGAACTACTAAAAAAACTACGAAAACAATTTATAGAAGACTTCGACATTGACACCTCCGTTGTTTTCTTCGGGAACCATGTCTACATCCTAATGTTTGACATGCTCCTGCCCGAGGGACGCTCTCCAACTGAACCCTGCGAACAAGTGAGACAGACAGTTACGCGAACATCAACGGACTTAACAGCAAAAAAACATTTATTTACAATTACATAGAACAAAACTATACAGACTGCTGCATATTTGTAGAGACTAAAACCAAACTAGGACAAACACCAACGTACAGAAATTGGCAGTATATCTATAGGCATGGACATACCATCAATCATGCCAGGGGCGGGGTCGCAGCTCTCCTAAAACCAACATTTAAACTTGCAAGAGCAAATCCTCCTTCCCTCAACAACCCTTTGAACGACTGTCTACATTTTACCATACCCTACTTAAACGACCTGATACACATATTTCTGACATACATACCACACTCCAACCTAGAACAAAACATACTGACTAAGGCGAGCATCTATAGATATGCAATAATTATAGGCGACTTTAACTTGAAAAGAACTTAACTTAACAAGAAAGACATCTTGCCTGTTTATGGACATTAACAAGGCTTTTGACAGTGTCTGGCATAGAGGCTTACTATACAAACTATACAAACTTCACACACCAACATATCTACTACACACCATAAAGAACTTACTTGAAAACAGACAACTACAAGTACGAATTGACAAAACACTGTCTTTTCTTTTTCCCCTGAACAAGGGCTCCCTCAAGGATCCCCGCTCTCACCGTTTCTCCACCATATATACTGCCATGACATATACAATTACAACTTACCAGACAAAAATCAAATCGACACTTCGGCATACATATTACAATACGCAGACGACACGGCACTTATTGTACATGACAAAACTACTGAGAGAGCAGCGCAAAGACTCCAAACACTAACAAACAACACAATGACATGGTTTTATAAATGGAGACTAACACCAAACGCGTCAAAAAACCAACTTCTGCTCACAAACCACAGACTCAACGCTGACTCCCCTACAATAACTGCAGACGGCCAAACGACATAACCAAAAAACGACGTAAAATACCTTGGAATCACAATTGACCACAAACTTAAATTCACTAAACACCTTCGAAACATCAGGGCAGAAACAATAAAGAGAACAAAACACTTCTGATCACTAACCTACAAAGACAGAGGAATTAGCACAAACACCGCCACCAAAATATATAAAGCTATTTGTAGACCCTTGCTAGACTTTGGACATATACTCATGACCAACGGAACAGAAAGGACAAAACGTTATACACAAACAACAGAACAAATTGCACTAAGACTAATAACACGAATAAGACACCCCCAAAACCCACTACACAACCCCCCCACCCAACTACAATACGAACGCACAAACATGACAAAGATCTCGGAAAGACTCATACAGCTACAGACAAAATGGACAAACAACCCCTACAACTGGACCATACTGAATCCCCTTTGTCTTACAAGACCAACCAGACAATCCCGCTTCCGTTTCCCTACATTAACGCTACTCGAACACTTACAAATGCTACGGACTAGTGGACAATAAAATAATTTCTTCTTGCCACTGAAATTTTATTTATTTAATAGTATTGTTAACCTAGAATAAGAGAATTTTCATATTTGTCTTTCATTTAGATTAAGACTGCATGTATTAAACAAGGGCAGAAAGACCGATAGGTCGATAGCCTTTTTAAGAAATAAAGATGTTTAGTACTACTAGAAGAAATATGCTTATATATGTACACATTAAAATAGTGACTCTCCAATGACAAAGCCGAAGTTAATATCATAGGATAACACTTTGCAAATGTACATCTATTAGTTTAGGTTAAAGAAAAGTAGCTTATTGGTGTAAACTAGATTGCTATAACAAACTAATAAAAAAAAAGTTTCACAAGAGATGTTGAAAACGCTCTGGATGCAACATTTGCCAACGCAGATCCAGTCCGTTTTGACCACGAGTTCGGACTCTCTGGACACTCTGGCCAAAATGGCGGACAAAATCGCGGAAATCGAACAGCCAAAGGCCTACGCTGTTGACCACGTGGAGCATAACAGTTGTGCCGAAGCATTGAAGCAGCTCACCAAACGGGTAGAAGAACTGCAATTGGCAAGGAGAGACTACCCATGGCAACGGGAATACCGACCACGTGGAAGGAGCCGTTCCAGGTCCTCCGGACGCAACCACCAAAATGGACTGTGCTGGTACCACAACCAACACGGGGACAACGCCCGCAAGTGCAAGCCGCCCTGCAGGAAACACATTCAGGGAAACGACATCCCACGCTTGTAAGGGCGACTACCAGCGTGGAACCGCCAAGTCGTCAGCACGTGCGTACCAACAGTGTGAGCTACCGGTTAGTGATTAGGGACCCGGTAACAGGAATCCGATTCCTCATAGATTCGGGTTCAGATGTATCAATTTTGCCAAAAACGGGAAAGGACCAACGTCAGGTAAATAATTTCACTTTGTACGCAGCCAACAACACGCCTATTCCCACGTACGGTACAAGAACTGTAAACGTTAGTTTAGGCTTAAGAAGAAGCTTCACTTGGCCCTTTTTAATAGCCCGAACTGACCACGCCATCATCGGCGCTGATTTTTTACACCATTTTAAACTTCTAATCGACTTGCGCGCCAACAAAATCGTAGACCCTTCCACCAACACGTCGATATCTGCCCGACCTAACCATTCCGCTATCAGCTCAGTAAACACATTAGCTTCGAATTTCCGGACATCACAAAATTCTCCAACAAGCCTAACGAGGCCAGGCATAACTCCGCAGATGTTATCTTTACAGAAGGGCACCCCATCTCTTCCAAAGCCCGTCGACTCCCTGCCGATAAATTGAAAATTGCCAAGGACGAATTTCAGTTTCTCCTAGATCAGGGAATTTGCCGCCCTTCTAGCAGCCCTTGGGCAAGTCCACTGCACATGGTGAAGAAAAAGTCTGGCGAATGGAGGCCACTGGGTGATTATCGTCGTCTAAACTCTGTCAAGGTCGAAGATAAATATCCCATCCCCAACCTTCAGGATTTTTCTCACATGTTGGATCAAAAAACAATTTTTAGTACCTTGGATCTCGTCCGGGCGTACCACCAAATTCCGGTGGAGCCCAGTTCCATTCCTAAAACTGCTACCATTACCCCTTTTGGTTTATTTGAGTTCACGCGCATGCAGTTTGGTCTTCGTAATGCAGCTCAAACGTTCCAGCGTTTTATTCACGAGGTTTTGAATGGTCTCGATTTTTGCTTTCCGTACATCGATGACGTGCTAATCGCTTCAAAAGACCACAAACAGCACCGCGAACATCTCGCGGAAGTTTTCAAGCGGCTCGATAAATATGGCCTCACCATCAACTTCGAAAAATGTCGTTTCGGACAGTCTCAAGTAACGTTCTTGGGATACCAGGTTTCAGCCGAAGGATCGAGTCCCTTACCCGAAAAGGTAGCCGCCATCACTGACTACCCTGTTCCAAAAGTTTCTGGTGAACTTCGAAGATTTCTCGGAATATTGAATTTTTATCGACGATTTATTCCTCATGCCGCCCATCATCAAGCACAGCTTCACAAAATGCATAACAATTACAAAAAGGGCGATAAAACTCTTCTTCAATGGACACGCCAACAACTGGAACATTTCAAACAGTGCAAAACGGATTTGGCAAACGCTACCCTCCTAGTACACCCTTCTTCTTCAGCGCCAATCGCACTCACGGTTGACGCTTCCGATTTCGCCATGGGCGCTGTTGTTGAGCAATTCCAAGGAAACAGTTGGAAACCTCTCAGCTTCTTCTCCAAAAAATTCAATCCAGCCCAAGTTAAGTACAGTACTTATGACCGTGAACTTCTAGCCATTTATTCAGCAATAAAATATTTTAGGCACCTACTCGAAGGAAGACCCTTCGAAATATTCACGGATCATAAGCCCTTAACTTTCGCTTTTGGTCATAAATCGGACCAAGCGTCTCCGCGACAAACCCGCCATCTTGATTATATTGGACAATTCTTCACCAATATAAACCACATTAGCGGAAAAACCAACATCGTGGCCGGCGCGCTTTCTCCCGTAGAAGCCATCGATACACATCTGAACATCGATTATGACATTCTTCAGGAACACCAGGTCAATGACCCTGAACTTAAAGGAATATTGAGCAAACCTGAAACCACCTCGCTCGTTCTTAAGCAACTCCCTTTGCCCAACTCAATGGCGCTCATTTGGTGCGATGTTAGCACCACAAAAGCCCGACCTTTCATACCGCTGAATTTCAGGCGGCGCATTTTTTCGAAATTTCACGGTTTCTGTCATCCAGGGATCAAAGCCACAACGAAACTAATAACTTCACGTTTTGTGTGGCCCTCAATAAATAAAGATACCCGCGAATGGTCAAAAACATGTCTGGAATGTCAAAAGTGCAAAGTAAACAAACACACTCGCACACCTCTGCAGAAAATTCAGTCTCCAGACGAACGCTTCGAGACAGTTAATATAGACATCATAGGCCCATTACCTCCTTCTAATGGCTACACTTATTGTCTCACCTGTATAGATCGTTTTTCGTGTTGGGCCGAAGCCTTCCCAATCAAAGACATTACCGCCGAAACAGTCGCTTCAACCTTCTATTCCAAGTGGATATGCCGTTTCGGAACTCCTTCCCAAGTGATCACAGATCAAGGACGGCAATTTGAAAGTTCACTTTTCAAAGCTCTCTCAGTCCAAATGGGATGCAACCAGGTTCGATCATTGCCTTATCACCCGCAAACAAACGGAAAAATCGAAAGATGGCATCGAACCTTGAAAGCCGCCATCATGGCACACGCCAACCATCGCTGGACAGACGTCCTGCCCACGGTATTGCTTGGGCTTCATAGCACAGTCAGGGAAGACGTAGGTGTTACACCAGCAGAAATGTTGTATGGAACAACACTACGCCTCCCTGGCGAATTTTTCGAACCCCACAAATCCACAAGTGACCCACTTTCCTTCACCACCGAATTGAAAAGGCAAATGGAACTTCTTCGGCCAATACCTGACAGCAACCATGCAAGAACAAAAATCTTTTCTGCACCCGAACTGAATGCATGCTCGCACGTATTCGTAAGGAGGGACATGGTTAGAAAAGCGCTGCAACCTCACGAGGGCCCTTTCCCGGTGCATAAACGGCACACAAAGTACTTCACGATACAAATAAAAAAACAGGGAAGTTAATATTTCCCTTGACCGCCTCAAACCGGCATTCCTGCCAACGATCGACGCAACATCGCATGATCACAGTTACGTGAAGTGCATAAACGTTCCAAAAAATAAAACCGTACGCACGATACGTTTCGCTAATCAGTTGGTACATTTCCACGAATAAAATCACAAAACGTTTGTTTAGGATATCGTAATAGTAGAATAGCATGTAAGCAATTTTTCCTCTGAATTGTAAACAAAAGCGAACTAACAACATTTCACTATGTAAGTATGTACATCTAGTTTTTTACTGAAAAATTGTTCAACCACTCCGTTACTTGGGGGGGGGGGGGGGGGAAGTATTGTGGTGCACACCTGGCAACGCTGTTCAACAACCATGTAATAAAGGAACTCCCCAGTTGATTCGTTGAACGGCGTTGGCAACCCTAACCATGGGTTGGTAACCAGGACGACCAACTATAAAAGGGGCGCAATACCAGGCCCGAGACACAGTCACGCTTTCGTGCGGCTTTTTGGTGGTAACCACGTGCTCACCTCCAGAGCCCTTTGTGATAATACAACCGATTGACTACAGTCTGTGTCTTATTACTTATTGGAGGAACGCATCCTCCATACGCTTATACCGGAAACCGCCTTCTTGGTTATCTTGTCCCGCGTAGCCACCCTGTCACCCATCATCCCTCTGGTCGACCATCGACATATACGAAACATGCCCCCGGCCTTGGAAAGTCTAACTGACAATTGGTAGAGGGCAGAGTCGGATAACAGCCCGTGTCAGAATCCCGTCAGCCGTCTTGAGTTTTGCCACTCTGGATACGCCGTCTCTTCCACTGATCAGTTGTAGGATTCGTCCCATTCGCCATTTGACTGGAGGAAGATTGTCGTCCTTTACGAGCACAAGTTGGCCAGGACTCAGACCACCCTCGTTCGTCCTCCATTTCTTGCGTTGCTGCAGCTTGCTTATGTATTCTCTACGCCAGCGTTTCCAAAAATGCTCGTATAGCCTTTGCACACATTGGTCCTTCGAGCCGGATAAAACAACAGTGAACCAGAAGAAAGTGCAGAAAACCAGTGCCAAATCAAGATCGAGCAGGTCAGTCCCTTTTACCATTTGTCCATTCTACCGAGTATTGCGTTCATTTGGGGTACTTAAAATCATTATTCGTCGCGTATTGCGTAGTTTATGCGAAACAATTCATTTGATAACACATTTAGACGTCACCGTCACCATGAACTTCGGGAGAGAGTAACGGGTTTTGAAGCCATTTTGAAAGCATATGACGATATCCAGAACGAGATCGAGTTTGTTGCGGAAGATTCGGAAGCGCAATATCAAGAACGCGAGGAATTCGAACAAAAATTTTATAAACTTCTGTCCAAAGCAAAACAAAACTTATCAAAACGTTGTAAAAATCAAAACGTAGCTTCTGAAATCTTGTCAGAAGATTCCGCTACTCATTCGGTCTCACTGGAAACAGTCAAATTGCCGGAAATAGAGCTCCCTAGGTTTGATGGGTCTTATGAAGCGTGGATGGAATTTCGCGATATTTTCGAGTCCCTGATTCACGACAATAATCAATTAAATCCTATTCAGAAATTTCACTACTTGCGAGTTTCACTGGTTGGCTCAGCTAAGCAAGTTGTTCACGCATTAGAATTCAGTGCTAATAATTACAGTATTGCTTGGAATACATTATGCGACAGATTCAATAATAAGCAAATTTTGATTCAAAATCACTTAAAAACCATTTTTAGCTTGCAAAGCATGACAGCCGCATCGGCTGAAAAAATTCGGTATTTATACGAACATTTATTCAAGCATTTAAGCTGTCTTCGACAGTTAGGCGAACCTGTGGATGCATGGGACACAGTTCTGATATACGTTTTGTCCAGAAAACTTGATTCATATACGGCCCAAGAGTGGGAAAAGTACAAAGCGAGTCGCGATTCAGTAAAGCTAGACGAATTCAAGGGTTTTCTGAAAAATAGGGCACAGTTACTAGAAACAGTCGAGACCAATCTTCAACACAACGTAACAAAATCTCGGGAAACGTCCAAATTTAATGTTTCAAAAGCAAACAGATACACAAGGGGCCTCGTTAGTCACAGCGGAAAAAACGAACAAGGTAATAAAAAATATTCCTGTTTGTCTTGTCACCAAGATCACAGTTTATTTTATTGCCCTGATTTCTTGCAATTATCCGTTAAAGAGCGCATCTCAAAGGTCAAATCCTTACAGCTTTGTTTAAATTGTTTGAGAAAAGGACATTTGTCTAAAGATTGCAAGTGGACAGGTTGTAAAATGTGTTGTCAAAAACACAATACTACTCTGCATTTACCTCTTCAAAGCGCAAATCCAATAGCAGTTGTGAATCAACCACGCGAAATTGCTCCAGATGACACAACGACTACAAATACCACGAACTGCCACTGTGCCACTACAAAGGGTTATATTTTATCCACCGTACGAGTTATGGTTGGCAGATGCGGGTCCAGAAATTATATGACAGCTCGAGCCTTGCTGGATTGCGGCTCACAATTCAGTTTTATTACTTCAGATCTTTGCAAAGAACTTAATTTAGAAAAAACGAAGGACCAATGTTTCGTGTGTTAAGATTGAAACCAGTATAACATCAATAGCAACAATTGTTTGGGTCTTTATTATTAATCAAGTGCACATGTGTATGAAAAAGCGTCGTTTCTGCTCGCGTGTGTTGCCTCTTCCGCCTTCTTGGTTATCTTGTCCCGCATCGCCACCCTGTCACCCATCATCCCTCTGGTCGACCATCGACATATACGAGACATGTTCCATATCTCTGTTTTGGAATATGGACCAGCAAATTAAACTCTTCGTTTAATTTTTGTATTATATCCTGTTTTCTTTGTTTTCCGATATATCCGACTTTTTTATTGTTATTTTATAAGAGATATGTAGGCAACATTTTAAACATCTTTTACAAGCATGAAGTGTTGAGATGCCATAGTCATATAAAGTTTCATTTGGTGTAAGATTTAATATTGTTTTTAAGTTATTCATAACCTTAGGGGTTGCACCGCATATACCACATGTCTGTGTTGAAGACTCACCAAGTGCGCTGAACAGCTTCCCATCTATCATGGTCATTTTGAAAGGATGGTAAATTTGTAACTGATATTTCTGAATAATAGTTGGTTCTATTTCCGATATTTGTTGTTTAATATTAGCAGCTTGCTTTGCTAATTCGGGCGTTTCTTTCTCAAAAATTAGTTTTATTGGTTGGCAAAACCTAGTGGAAGATGTACGATTATTTTGCCAAAGTATAGTGTCGTTTTCGACTGTCATTTGGAGTGGAACTAGAGCGACTGAAAATAAATTAGAATCGGTTTCCGAAAATTTCGGATCACCACTGAACTGCTGCTTATAGGTAGAATGGCTTGCACTGCCGTTGCATCCCCATTTGTGTATGTTATATCAAGTCTACAATCAAGGTCACCTCTAAACATGCTTCTATGTGACTAAGTGCCCTCAACAATGTATGCAACAAAGAGCCATTGTATCTGCAAGCTCAGCCAAGCATCATCCAGGCGTGATGCCATGATACCGACCCATTGACCCAGCCAGGATCTTCGTCAGCCAGTATTTCGAACCAAAAGCTGTCCCATTTTAAATACAATGTAACAGGAATTTACAACCGTACTTTTGCACATGACTTTAAGAGTTGCTGACCAGTCATTTTAATTGTATAAAAAGTAGACTGACCCAGTAACAGAGTTCAGAATTTTAATAGACATAAGAGTAATCAGTCGTAATTCTTGTTCCATTAGAATAAAAAGTTTAAGTCAATAAAGTTTTTTTTCATTATATTTGTATATCAAATATAACATGTATAAAACAATTTTTTTATCTTTGATACTGTTGCAGACGTTCTTGCAACAAACGAACTTTCAACACCCTAAATTCCCTTCGAATAGGCGCCCCATAAAAATTGTCTGGGTCATTCCTCTTTCCTCGCCTCTCCCACCCGATGTTATAAAGATTTTACGTGAAGAATGTGTGTGTGCCTTTGCAGGGGACATGACTAAGAATTGCCTTTTTCGGCGACCCTCCTAGCTTTCGCCTACTGGGTCCTGTTTCCCCTTTATCTAACCAAACCACTCTACCAAACAAACGAGCCCAGACAACCAGCGGCCAAAGAAGACCACCAGAACCCCCGACCCTGCAAGGCGACCGTCCGTCATCAGCACACCCAGCAAAGGCAACATCCCCCATGACCTTTATTTCCCTATAATTGACAAACTTACTTGTGCCACTCTGGCCCTATCCTAACTACCTGCTACCTACCCTATCTTAGCCTACCCAAATCACCCTATCCTAAAAACCAAACACTCTTGCGTCCTCCGCGCCTCACGTCTTACCCCTCCTTGCCACACGGCCAAGGAGACTTAATCTATCCTATCCTATTCCTCACTTACTAATTCTACTTACACTGCTAGCCAGAAGTCCGGCACAGGCTCGGATCCTCTGGCTCGCACCTAAACTACCTTAAACTACTATAGTCCATTCTTATATACTTCATGGCACTCCCGCACCGATGTTTGGGCTTCCGGGCCATGCCGCACCTTCGCGTCCATGCACCCGCGCACTGTCCGAGCACTTTCCGACCTCTAACCCCCGGCCCACATACGGCACCGGGAGTCTTCCATCACCCTGACGCTGCTCTGCTCGTCTAGCCTAAGGCGACTATATCCCTCTCTCCCTCCCTATCCACCCCGCGCTCTTGGGCTCACGCAACGTGTCCCCGGGGCACGACCTCACCCACTGAGGATAAGGCTGACCTCCATTCACACTGCGCCAAGTGGGCCGACAGAAGCGCCACCACGCTCCGCATGCCTAGCCAAAGTCCTCGTCACTGACGACCAGCTCGGCATACGCCTCGAACGCAGCTACTACGCTCCCGTCCTTGGCTCCATTCATGCTCCTGAGTTGCCAGCCAGTCTCCCCGAGACCCAAGGCTCGCGCGGCGACCCTGGCCGGCTTCCCACACACACTCATAATATGCTCCACCGTCTCAAGCCCCCTTCCGCACTCACACTCCCCCGAACCACCCAACCGGAACCTTGCCAGGTATTCGTTGAAGTTCCCGTGGCCCGTAGCGAGCTGAACGGCCTTCTTCCCCATTCCCAGGGTCCCCCTACCGACCGTCCCACAAATGGCATGTAACACTCTGCCCTTGGAGCTACCGCTCCAACAGCGCTGCCACTCCTCCATCACCCAGGACTTACGCAGGTCATTCACCCTTTTCTTGGTCCTTGTCATGAGGACACCCCCACTGGGAGTCCCCCACAAAGCCCTCCTGGCGATGTCGTCAGCCGCAACAGCCCCAGCTGAGCCTCGACGCATCTCCCAGTTAACCGACACCGACACCCCAGCCTCCCGGAGGTCATGCAGCATACCCTGTGCTACCACTGCCTCCCTGAAGCGCGTCTCGTATGCCTTTACGGCCTCTATGGCGCCCAACGAGTCGGACCAGACTAGTGCTCTCTCACCCCCCTTGCATACTGACCGCACCATCCTGAGAGCGACCGTGATGGCTGCAATTTCCATCTCAACCACGGTCTTGCCCCCCCATTCAACCCACTCCTCCGTCCAAACCTCCTTCCCTTGACCATACACCCCCACGCTCCCTTTCTCACCACTCACTGCTCCATCGCACCAGACCTGCAGATGAGCCATCGCCCCCTCCTCTTCCTCTGGTCCTCTGGCCACATTCACCACTCGGTTGTGCGGCAGGACCCTCGCTGACTCTGTAGCCCTTCCAGCCTTCACCATATCTGCCCATAGAACCTGCTGACTCCGACACATTCCTGCCATAGCGGCACCGAGCCGTGAATGACCTGAAGTGCCTCGGTCGCCGCGGTCCTATAGGCCCTGCCCATCCCCAGCAGCAACAGCCTATGGGTCGCCTCCAGCTGCGCCCGAACCCTAGAGTCCGCGGCCTTACCGCCCCACACCTCACAAGCATACAGAGCGGCGTTCCTCACCACCCTCTCACATACCATCCACACCACCGAATTGGCCCCCAGACCCCTTCTCGCCATTATGCCCCTGATTTTGGAGCACACCACCCCAACCTGCACCCTTACATTCTTGGCATGCTCCAGGAAGAGGAGCTTGGCGTCCAGCACAACGCCGAGATACGTCACCACCCGCGCAGGCAGCATCCTCACCTCGCCTGCCCACAGGACAGGCGGCCGAACATTCCCCCTCGCGGGCACAAACAACGCCTCCGTCTTCTCGACGCTGTAGGACACCCCCGCACCTGCGGCCCATGCCTCCAACTCCTCCCAGACCAGCCTAAACATTTTCTCAAGTTTTTTTGCTGACGCGGCCCTAAGAAGCAGCACCTGATCGTCAGCATACGCTTGAGCCGTCAGCGCATTCACTCCCTCTCCCAAACTCTCTGACCAACACATACCCGAGATCCAATCGATTGCCCTGAACCACCCCTCCATGACCAACAGCCATAGAGTCGGTCCCAGGCTCGACATCCCTTCCCTATTTCTTCACTCACCCTTCCACTTCGCACCAGTCTGTCCCTGAGGAAGCTCCAACACATCTTGCCCATTCCCCCGTCGATGCCGGCCCTCACGAGCTCGGCAACAACTACCGGGGCCCAGGCAGTGTTGAAGGCGTTCTTGATATCAAGGAGCACCACCAGTTGATGGCACCCTGACCTCTTCCCCACCTCAATGTCCCTGACCAATTTAGCAACTGCGTCCACAGTGCCCAAACCCTTTCTGCATCCGTACTGCCTGCGATCCAGGCCAGCACTGGACTCCAGGGCGCACTGTAGCCGCCTATTTAGCACCCTGTCTAAGAGCCTGCCAGCGACAGGCATGAGGCTAATCGGCCGCAGTCCCCCCGAACCCTTTGGCAGCCAAACAAATTTGGCACACTTCCAGATCCCGGGAAAGTAGGCCAGCCCCAAGCATGCCGCGTACATTCTCCTGACATCTTTCACCATGACCTCGCAAACAAATTTCCAAAACCTGACCGACATACCATCCTCCCCCGCAGCCTTATTGTTCCTCATACTCTCTATGGCCTCCCGAAGCTCTTCCTCCGACAAGGCCTCACATTGCCCCTCCAGGCCACCCCATACTTCATCCAAACTCCTCAAAGACTCACACTCGCTTTCCGTGAGCACCGGGTGGTACTTCCTGATGAGAAAGGCGTCCCTTTCCTCACCCTCCAACACCACCCCAGCCTCGTTTGTTACCTGAGGCCTCCTGCCAGACCCCCTGCCTTTCAGGATCCTCCAAACCTTGTCCCACGGATTCGCCTCACACATGCCATCGATTTCCCTCTCAACCCAGTCACACCTCTTCCTCTTAATGAGGCTTTTGTAGTCCCGCCTCTCCTCCCTGTAGGACTGAAGACGCGAACTAACAATTGCCTCCCTCAACAACGCCCTGGAGCGCTGCTACCGCTCCCTGGCCCTGTTTACCACCCTTTTCTGCGCCTGCAGCTCTGCATCCCACCATTCATTCCTGTCATCCTTTACCACCCTAACCCTTCTGACATACCTACTACCCACCGACAGGACATCCCTCAAGAACCTTCCAATCTCAGCCTCGAGACAGTTGCAGTCAACCAGTCCTTCAGCGAAGGCCGGTATCCCCTCCAACGCCTTCCCGAGCCTGATCTTGTCCGTGTTCTCGAAGTCCTCCACCATCCGAGGAATTCTCGTCCTGACCCTCACCTTATTCACCTCAAAACACACATACCGGTGGTCACTCAACGTCTCCTCCTCCCTAACGCACCAATCCGTCACCTCCACGCCCGAGGTGATGGTCAAGTCCACCCAACTGACTCCTCTTGTGGACTGAAAGGTCGGTGGCCCTCTCACGTTCTCGATCCTGAGCCCCTCGCTCACAGCCCACTCGAGAAGACTAGTGCCCCTGCTGTCAACCTCCTGACCACCCCACACTTCATGTTTGGCATTGAAGTCTCCGGCAAGAACAAAACGCCCCAGCGCCCTCAGCCTGCCCCTGATGGAGTCCAGCCGGACGTTCCTGGTGCCTCCAGGCTCGTCGTACACCCCGACAAAACTGATCCCGCGACCTCGCCCCCCCCACCTCCACGGTGACCCCAACAGTGTTGTCACCGGAGAGCGCCGAAATCAGCCCCGCAGCCACAGTGCTGCGAACCAGCACCCGAGCCTTGCCGGTGCCAAACATGACAAAATTGTGCCACGCCGCCATCCAGGGATACGGTTCCGTGACCACCACCACATCACACCCATTCTCCTCCGCAAACCTTTCACCCAGCACACACGCCTCCTTACCTCTTCCCGCGTTCCACTGCAGGACGGTAAGTCGGCCACTCATTCATACCTAATAAGGGCCTTCTGCTGCTCCATCTTGCGCACCCAACCCGGACACTTGTCATCATTGGCCCTGTGCCTCCTTCGCAGAAAGCCACTTCTCCTGCAGTTGGCACAGTCCAGATCCCGGATACCATCACACTCCCTGACTTCATGCGCTCCCCCACACCTTTCGCACACCGGCTGCTCCTTGCAAACCTTATAGGTATGCCCGTACAGGCAGCAGCGCCTGCACATAAGCACATCTACACATTCATCCACATACTTTAACTCAAACCCAAAACAAATTCGCCCCGACTTTACTACCTCCTTAAACACCGAAGGCTCCGCCTCGATGCCGACACTCTACAGGTGCTGGACCCGTCCGTTCCTCCTGAAGAGTATCCGCATCGGCGTCACCCCCTTTGCTAGCCCCTCTACCTTAGCTTTCACTCCCGGATTCTCTTCTATCACACCCGCCAATATCTCTCCCTCGTCTTGGCCCCTATGTATTGCCCTAAGCATAAATAGCGGACGCTTCATCGGGCCACCATCGGTGTGCTGCACTCCCCGGTTAACCAGGGCCGCCTTAACCGCTACCTTCTGCTGGGAGCTGGTGCACTTGACGACAACCCCCCCATCTTTCAGGCGCAAAACTCGCTCAAACCCGCCCGTCCTGTCCTGAGTGATGAGCTCCCTCACCCTGTCTATGGCAGCAGCAGAGCCCTCCTCCGTCTGGGGCAAAATCTTCACCTCGCAGGCTTCCACTAGGGGAGGCGTCCTCCACCCCTCCCCCTCTGCCTGCCCTACTTTCTTACCCTTTCCCTGCGTCGCTCTGGCGTATGACTTACGCCTCGGCTTCACCACGGTGAACCCCTCCCTATCAGTTTCAGGAGCTGTCGACTGTCCCCTGTCGCTGTCGGTTCCAACCATCTTTACTCTAAGGGCCTTCGACCCTTTCCCCATCTTGGAGACCTTAGAGACCTCCGGCTCCTCGGTACGACTGGTACCAGCAACCACCGATGCATATGCCGGAGCCCTACCCGGAGGCTTATCCCCGACCATCTGCCTCCTCATTTCCGCCATCTCAGTTCTCAGCTTCTCCACCTCCCCACATACTCTCTCACACGCCCTCTCACACTTCACAACCCTATCCTCCCCATTGGACCCCCTGTCCTCGCCCTTCCTAACCATGTCGTACCCCGAAATCAGTTTGGCAACCACGTCATTTATTTCCGCAACTGCCCTCGCAATTCTGTCCCTCTCTTCCGTCCGGACCGCCAAACGACCCTTAACCGAACGAGCAGAGCAGTCCAGAATGACACGAGACCTGCTCCTCAACGTTTCACCCAACATTTTCAAAAAACGCTCACCTGAGCCTCCCTCTGCTTCCTCCACCACCAAAAGCTCCTCTGCCAACTCTTCCCCACACTGGTCCTCCGAGTCGGTTGACTCATCCGTACTTGAGGTGATCTCATCTCGATCAACCAGTTTCCTCCTGACCGACTTGAGCGCCGGTCCCGCATCCCTCCTCGCCTTTTTGACGGTCCCCGAGTCTCCACTATGTCCCAGCACTGTCTCCGACCTGGGCTTAGCCAACGGCATGGGCGTAGCCGGAGACCTCACCAACTTGTCCTTTCTCGCGAAGGTCCCAGGGAAGGTCTCGAGGCCGAGCGCGCCCTCGTCCCCCTCTCACGCTTACTCATAGGGTTGAGTAATCAAAAATTCAAAAAAATCAAAAAAATCGAAAAATCAAAAAATCGAAAAATATAAAATCGAAAAAAAAAAAAGTCGACTTTCGAAAGTCTTCCGCAACCCGTACACTGTCCAATTATCCCCAAGTCCCAAAACGGGATATTTTACTAAGTCCACAAGCTGTACAAATTATTCTAAGTCCGCAAACTAAACCAAACACCGAAAATTTTACCAAGTCCATAAAATTATTTTGGCAAACGCCACGCGAAGAGTCATAAAACGGTAATCTTATTTTACCGTTCCTCCCGCTAACACTCCCCAAATGTTGGCTTATCAGCAAAACTGCGATAAGCCAGCAAAAGGTTTCTTCGAAATCCACTTTATAATCGCCAGATGTTCTTTTTTATTCCCTTAAACGTGTATTTTCCAACCTTGACCACCCTTTTGACGGCCCTCTCGTCCACTGACACGAAAATCAGAAACACCACCGTACTGGGAAAATTTAGCTTTTCCCAGTGACACCAAACACCACCTTGCTACTCCAAATTTACTACTCAATATTCTTATATGCAAACAACACAAAAGAACACACATGTGTGCTCTTTGAATGCTAAAGAATGACTCCACATCAACATCGGCTTTCGCCTAGGGCTTAGGATCGACTGACTCGTGTGCAACGGCTGTTCACACGAAACCCTTCTCCACGTCAGTCCTCCAGGGCCTCGCTGGAGTATTAAAGTCCCCCGCTTTGCAGGGGACATGTATGTGTTGCCTTTCGGCGACCTTCCCAGCTCACGCCATTAGGTCCATATATCTCCATCCGTTAGGACACTACTACCTTCCAAAAACACTATCACGGAAGCCCATCTCCGTTCCTTGGACCATCCACCCAAACCAATTAGCGGGGAGGATGGGGAGCACCAGTTAGCCCTGAGTTTTCCAATCCATGTTCTTTCTACTTCCTGGCTTTTACATCTCCGTCAATTCCTGTATCTATGGGGGGGGGGGGTGGCGGCGGGCGTGCTCGAGGTCAGACTAATCCTTGCTCTCACGACTTCCCGAAAATTCCAAAACTTCTCTGACCCAAAAAACGGTCCAATTACTTTACTCCCAATTAATGCTCACCTTTCCATCTTATTCCTCTACACCATCATATTCAATCTTTCCCTTAATTCACTGTCCCAATCTATGCAAACCCCTTACAGTTCGAGTGGATGAGCGGTACCCGACTCATCCCCTCTATCCCACCAAACTCCCACCAGCCGTTTTTTGCGGATGTGGCCGACAGCCCTCCTGGCTCATTCCACTACCGCAGTCCCGCCGGACTTGTCAGCCGCTTAGCCGATCATGCTGCTCGTAAGTCTTAGGCACGATCTCCCAGGGAATACCACGTGGAGGTGGACTGACTTATTCCCCCCTTTGCAGGGGACAGGGCAAAAATCTTCCCAAGTAGTACGAGTTCGATAATCGAGCCAGAAACGTCGACCCCATCGGCACTTGTGTGCACCCTCTCACCCCTTTTGTTTTTTGGTTTACCCGGCGTCTAATTTGACACGGGCCCCTGAAGTCGATAGTGGTTTTATTGTGCAATAAAGGGCGCAGTATCTTTAGTGATTGGAACCACAACCCCTTACAAAATCCACAACTTTGAACTCCTGAAGGTATTATTTGTTTGTACTGGAAATTGGTGTAGTACCAGACGGGAACAACTCTCGAAGCTCAACAGGTCTAGTTCGTCAGGACCGACTTAAGGAAGTCGTAAAAATAAAATTCTCTGGGGGCTGACGGACAGAAGATTGCTTGACGCCCAAAACTGTAAGTTTTTAAACTTAATTGCCAATTTTTTCCCGTCAAGGACTGACGGTAGTGCTATGTGATATCACCATTTAATTTGAGACATTCGTACCCGGTTTTTGAACATTTTTCGGGTTTTTAGTTAGTTTGGTATTGATCAGTTATCATTTTCACACTCATTTAATTTTAAGGTAAATTATTTTGATTTAATTAGAATTAGGAAGAAAACTGTGAAAGTTGTTCCACTCATTAATTATTTTATTAATATATAATTTCAAAGGCAATTATTGTGTTTTTGTCGTTGCAGTCTTATTAAAGCTCAGAACCGAGAAAAAATAGAAACCACCATGGAAAAATAGTCTCTTTATCGTGTTTGTTACGTCACAGAGATAAATTGTGAGTCCCTAGATTATTCCACTGATAAGTGCCAACATTGTCAGTGCGAATCATTCATTGGTCCTTCGAGCCGGATCCGTCTGAGTTTATTAGCTTAACTTACAAGTGACTGCAGCGACAAAAATGGCCGAAACGGGTAAAAACCTCGAACTTACACTTGTCGGACTGTGTCGGACTTGTCGGACTGTCGAACTTACACCTTGAAACATGACAGTCCCGTGACTCCGTATATCAATTTTCGTACACCGAAATTCAATATTAAATTTTCCAGCTGTCATACAGTTTGTGTGCTTTCTTTTGCTGAGTGAATATAAACATTATAAGTTCGTAGTGGAATCAATAGACAATTTAGAATCCGCCGACGAAGACGACAATGAGTCCGTAATCTCATTGTCGTCTCTAAGTTCGCTCGCCAGTAGCGCTGCGTCAGCAGATGCGTTCCACCAATTGGACGAGGAACAAAAGCTGCAGAAATTGAAGCAGGTTGTCCGCTTGCTAAGGACAAACAAAAATTGCGACCGCTGCAAGGTGGTTACAGCGGACTTTACAGCTGCTTACACAGCAGGCAAACCACCAAAGTGGTCGCTGGCGGTCAACCATTTGAAGGCCGAACACCCAACTGTTCGGAAAAGGGCCCTGCTAACCACCCAGATCTCCACAGGGGCCATACCCAAACGGAAGCTGGACAAGGTAAGCCCCCCGAATACAACAAAGAAACCCAAGCACCAGCCAGAAAAAAGCGACGATCGAGATTGGCCCAGAAACGTCAACGGACCAATCACAGCGAGCCACGAACCGTCAGCAGATCAAAGAAAAGCGGGGAGCTGTTGCTATGGCTGAAAAAAGCTCAGCCGTGCGCCAAACAGTGGCCGATGACAAGTCGGATCACAGCGGTGATGCCTTTATGGTGCCACGGAAAACGGTGCCGTGGAGCACACTATTGACCACACCGGCATGCCCAGCAGTAACAACCGAAAATAGATTTTCGCCAATCCAACCGGCAACTGACCCCTTGGAGAATGAGCCTCAACCCTCCACCAGCGGGACCCAAACAATGCCAAAGCGGCTGCTTCGCTCAGCAAATCGGCGAAGAAGGCCGAAAAACCGCCACCAATAGTCATCGTGGGAAAGCCCAGCAGCCACAGCGCGCTAGTGAATGGCCTAAAGTCAATTACAAATAAGCCATTCACATTAAAATACACTAAAGCGTCGCTGATAGTGTACTGCAGCTGCATTTTAGACTGGGCGGCGGTCAAGCGGTCACTGGAGGCAGAGGGCGGCCAGTTCCATACCTACGCACCCGCAAACCAGCGTACACACGCGTTTGTGGTAAGGGGGCTCGAGGGCAACGTGGAGCCTTCTCAAATCAAGGAGGACCTCGAGGAAAAGGGGTTTGCCATCAAAAATGTCTTCCGAATGAAGACCCAGTTTAGGCCCCTGTACCTGGTTGTCACCGACGATTCGGTGACCTTACGGAAACTCGCCACCACCAAGTGATCCGCGATGTCAGGGTCTCCTGGGAAACCAGGAAGAACCAACGAACCCTGACGCAGTGCCGCCGATGCCAGGGCTGGGGACACGTATCGGGCAACTGCAACAAACATTTCAAGTGCTCCAAGTGTGCGGGCCCCCACGAAATAACATCGTGCCCGCCGGGATCGGCGCTAAAATGCGCCAATTGCACTGGTCCCCACCGGAGCTTTGACGAAGCATGCCCGGTGTACGTTTTCAAACTGGCCCAGCGTCCGGTTGAAAAACCACAAAAACCACAAATGCAGTTCGTGGCTGCACCACTTCCGTCCAGACCAGCGTGGGGGCAGACCTTCCGACCCGCAGGCCCGATCCCCCACCCAGAAACCAGCAGGACTAGGCAGCCCATCCCGAGCCCGAACGAGTTTCCGCCGCTCCCTGGCAGAAATGAAATGACCAGCAGGGCCACGCAGCCTGGTCAAACCGTCGCAGTTAATGGTCCCCAACCAAGACCCCCACTAACCAAGGCATGAACGCTGGCGCAGTAGCCACTCTGGGCACCCTACATCGGGAATTCGCCGATCTGGCATCGCAGGTGAACTTACAGGAGGTAATCAAGGCGGTTAGATTTTATAGCGCTGCGTTGAGGGGCTGCGAGACGAAAGCGGACAGGTTCCTCGTTTCCGCGCAGTTCTTCAACGAAGACATTAATAGCTTCGATTTTTAAGCCCTGATTTTGCCAACTGTGCCCTATGAGGATAGGAGAATGGAACTCATGCGGACTCCGGAGTCGTCTCGGTGAGTTTGTGCACTTCCTTCAGACCGAGGATATCGACGTGGCGTTGATTGTCGAAACATGGTTGCGCCCCGGGGATATACTTAGGATTCGGGGGTACAGGCTCGAACGTGCCGATAGGCCCGGTTTAAGGGGAGGAGTGGCCATAGCGGTCAAAACGTCAATTCCATACAGGAGACTGCCACACAGGCAGTCATCAATAGAGAACGTAGGCGTTGAACTTCCTGATGGAGTTTTGATCTACTGTGGCTATTTCTCCACCGTACGCTTACAGGCCGCTGATGTCGATCCATTCTTCATAAACACCAATAGGGTGTTGCTAATGGGAGATTTCAACGCCCGCCATCCACTATTCAATAACCCTGGACATAAAAACGCAGCCGGCAATTTTCTAGCCGACTACGTTCGCGACAATGGCCTACTCGTTATGCCCACTTCATCCCCAACGCATTACCCGAACAGTGGAGGGAATCCATCCTACCTCGACTTCGGAATTGCCAAAGGACTCACCGATCTCACGGAGATGGTGGTTATAGACGCCCTCAGCAGTGACCATTTGCCCATTTACCTCGACATTAGGGATTTAAAGCGCACACAAACTAACGACTTTCGATATTCATACGAAAATTTCGATTTTCGCGAATATCGAAAACGACTACAAGACCTGACGTGTATTCCGGGCCAGATTGATACTGTCGAAGCTCTAGATCATGCGGTAAAAGGTCTGACCAGGAATATACAACGGGCACAGCAAGCTTTGGCCAAAAAAGTTCCGAACAGACCGCGGCGCGACAATCTTCCTGAGGAAATTCTGAACCTTATTAAGGCGAAAAATCGAATCAGGAAGCGTTGGCAGCGATTCAGGCAATCTGCCCATCGCATAATGGCAGCAGAGTTTGCACGAGACATACAGCGCGAAATCTCCGCATACAGGAATTATACCTGGGCGGAGAAATTGCGAAATCTGACTCCCCGTGACAATTCTCTGTGGAAACTGTCGAGAAGTCTGCGAAAAGGCTATGAGCAAGTCCCCGCGCTTGAAAAAGAGGGGCGGAGTTATATTACCTCCAAGGACAAGTGCGAGCTGCTCGCCGACTTTTTGGCAGAAGTACACAAGGTCCAAGCAGCCCTTCAGGATAACGAAACAGAAAGACAGACCGCTGTTTTTGTAGAACGGAAGTATCCTATACCACCCTCGATTTTGCATTCCTATATAACAACCCCGTCGGAGATACAATCGTGTCTTCGGCGTCTCCCTAGCCGAAAAGCCCCCGGGCCAGACGGCATCCCTTATTTACTCCTCAAAAACTTACCGCGGAAAACTATTGTGCTAATAGTGCAAATAGTCAACGCAGTCCTTAAATTGCAGCACTTCCCACAGGACTGGAAGAACGCTGTAATAATCCCCATCTTAAAGCCGGGCAAAAACCCGACCGAACCCGCCTCTTATAGGCCAATTTCCCTCTTGAACACCCTCGGCAAATTAACCGAGAAGGTCATCCATTCCAGACTACAGGCAGCAGCCGAGCTTCAAAGTTTAATCCGACATCCCTTCCCTATTTCTTCACTCACCCTTCCACTTCGCACCAGTCTGTCCCTGAGGAAGCTCCAACACATCTTGCCCATTCCCCCGTCGATGCCGGCCCTCACGAGCTCGGCAACAACTACCGGGGCCCAGGCAGTGTTGAAGGCGTTCTTGATATCAAGGAGCACCACCAGTTGATGGCACCCTGACCTCTTCCCCACCTCAATGTCCCTGACCAATTTAGCAACTGCGTCCACAGTGCCCAAACCCTTTCTGAATCCGTACTGCCTGCGATCCAAGCCAGCACTGGACTCCAGGGCGCACTGTAGCCGCCTATTTAGCACCCTGTCTAAGAGCCTGCCAGCGACAGGCATGAGGCTAATCGGCCGCAGTCCTCCCGAACCCTTTGGCAGCCAAACAAATTTGGCACACTTCCAGATCCCGGGAAAGTAGGCCAGCCCCAAGCATGCCGCGTACAGTCTCCTGACATCTTTCACCATGACCTCGCAAACAAATTTCCAAAACCTGACCGACATACCATCCTCCCCCGCAGCCTTATTGTTCCTCATAGTCTCTATGGCCTCCCGAAGCTCTTCCTCCGACAAGGCCTCACATTGCCCCTCCAGGCCACCCCATACTTCATCCAAACTCCTCAAAGACTCACACTCGCTTTCCGTGAGCACCGGGTGGTACTTCCTGATGAGAAAGGCGTCCCTTTCCTCACCCTCCAACACCACCCCAGCCTCGTTTGTTACGTGAGGCCTCCTGCCAGACCCCCTGCCTTTCAGGATCCTCCAAACCTTGTCCCACGGATTCGCCTCACACATGCCATCGATTTCCCTCTCAACCCAGTCACACCTCTTCCTCTTAATGAGGCTTTTGTAGTCCCGCCTCTCCTCCCTGTAGGACTGAAGACGCGAACTAACAATTGCCTCCCTCAACAACGCCCTGGAGCGCTGCTACCGCTCCCTGGCCCTGTTTACCACCCTTTTCTGCGCCTGCAGCTCTGCATCCCACCATTCATTCCTGTCATCCTTTACCACCCTAACCCTTCTGACATACCTACTACCCACCGACAGGACATCCCTCAAGAACCTTCCAATCTCAGCCTCGAGACAGTTGCAGTCAACCAGTCCTTCAGCGAAGGCCGGTATCCCCTCCAACGCCTTCCCGAGCCTGATCTTGTCCGTGTTCTCGAAGTCCTCCACCATCCGAGGAATTCTCGTCCTGACCCTCACCTTATTCACCTCAAAACACACATACCGGTGGTCACTCAACGTCTCCTCCTCCCTAACGCACCAATCCGTCACCTCCACGCCCGAGGTGATGGTCAAGTCCACCCAACTGACTCCTCTTGTGGACTGAAAGGTCGGTGGCCCTCTCACGTTCTCGATCCTGAGCCCCTCGCTCACAGCCCACTCGAGAAGACTAGTGCCCCTGCTGTCAACCTCCTGACCACCCCACGCCCCAGCGCCCTCAGCCTGCCCCTGATAGAGTCCAGCCGGACGTTCCTGGTGCCTCCAGGCTCGTCGTACACCACGACAAAACTGATCCCGCGACTTCGCCCCCCCCACCTCCACGGTGACCCCAACAGTGTTGTCACCGGAGAGCGCCGAAATCAGCCCCGCAGCCACAGTGCTGCGAACCAGCACCCGAGCCTTGCCGGTGCCAAACATGACAAAATTGTGCCACGCCGCCATCCAGGGATACGGTTCCGTGACCACCACCACATCACACCCATTCTCCTCCGCAAACCTTTCACCCAGCACATACGCCTCCTTACCTCTTCCCGCGTTCCACTGCAGGACGGTAAGTCGGCCACTCATTCATACCTAATAAGGGCCTTCTGCTGCTCCATCTTGCGCACCCAACCCGGACACTTGTCATCATTGGCCCTGTGCCTCCTTCGCAGAAAGCCACTTCTCCTGCAGTTGGCACAGTCCAGATCCCGGATACCATCACACTCCCTGACTTCATGCGCTCCCCCACACCTTTCGCACACCGGCTGCTCCTTGCAAACCTTATAGGTATGCCCGTACAGGCAGCAGCGCCTGCACATAAGCACATCTACACATTCATCCACATACTTTAACTCAAACCCAAAACAAATTCGCCCCGACTTTACTACCTCCTTAAACACCGAAGGCTCCGCCTCGATGCCGACACTCTACAGGTGCTGGACCCGTCCGTTCCTCCTGAAGAGTATCCGCATCGGCGTCACCCCCTTTGCTAGCCCCTCTACCTTAGCTTTCACTCCCGGATTCTCTTCTATCACACCCGCCAATATCTCTCCCTCGTCTTGGCCCCTATGTATTGCCCTAAGCATAAATACCGGACGCTTCATCGGGCCACCATCGGTGTGCTGCACTCCCCGGTTAACCAGGGCCGCCTTAACCGCTACCTTCTGCTGGGAGCTGGTGCACTTGACGACAACCCCCCCATCTTTCAGGCGCAAAACTCGCTCAAACCCGCCCGTCCTGTCCTGAGTGATGAGCTCCCTCACCCTGTCTATGGCAGCAGCAGAGCCCTCCTCCGTCTGGGGCAAAATCTTCACCTCGCAGGCTTCCACTAGGGGAGGCGTCCTCCACCCCTCCCCCTCTGCCTGCCCTACTTTCTTACCCTTTCCCTGCGTCGCTCTGGCGTATGACTTACGCCTCGGCTTCACCACGGTGAACCCCTCCCTATCAGTTTCAGGAGCTGTCGACTGTCCCCTGTCGCTGTCGGTTCCAACCATCTTTACTCTAAGGGCCTTCGACCCTTTCCCCATCTTGGAGACCTTAGAGACCTCCGGCTCCTCGGTACGACTGGTACCAGCAACCACCGATGCATATGCCGGAGCCCTACCCGGAGGCTTATCCCCGACCATCTGCCTCCTCATTTCCGCCATCTCAGTTCTCAGCTTCTCCACCTCCCCACATACTCTCTCACACGCCCTCTCACACTTCACAACCCTATCCTCCCCATTGGACCCCCTGTCCTCGCCCTTCCTAACCATGTCGTACCCCGAAATCAGTTTGGCAACCACGTCATTTATTTCCGCAACTGCCCTCGCAATTCTGTCCCTCTCTTCCGTCCGGACCGCCAAACGACCCTTAACCGAACGAGCAGAGCAGTCCAGAATGACACGAGACCTGCTCCTCAACGTTTCACCCAACATTTTCAAAAAACGCTCACCTGAGCCTCCCTCTGCTTCCTCCACCACCAAAAGCTCCTCTGCCAACTCTTCCCCACACTGGTCCTCCGAGTCGGTTGACTCATCCGTACTTGAGGTGATCTCATCTCGATCAACCAGTTTCCTCCTGACCGACTTGAGCGCCGGTCCCGCATCCCTCCTCGCCTTTTTGACGGTCCCCGAGTCTCCACTATGTCCCAGCACTGTCTCCGACCTGGGCTTAGCCAACGGCATGGGCGTAGCCGGAGACCTCACCAACTTGTCCTTTCTCGCGAAGGTCCCAGGGAAGGCCTCGAGGCCGAGCGCGCCCTCGTCCCCCTCTCACGCTTACTCATAGGGTTGAGTAATCAAAAATTCAAAAAAATCAAAAAAATCGAAAAATCAAAAAATCGAAAAATATAAAAATCGAAAAAAAAAAAAGTCGACTTTCGAAAGTCTTCCGCAACCCGTACACTGTCCAATTATCCCCAAGTCCCAAAACGGGATATTTTACTAAGTCCACAAGCTGTACAAATTATTCTAAGTCCGCAAACTAAACCAAACACCGAAAATTTTACCAAGTCCATAAAATTATTTTGGCAAACGCCACGCGAAGAGTCATAAAACGGTAATCTTATTTTACCGTTCCTCCCGCTAACACTCCCCAAATGTTGGCTTATCAGCAAAACTGCGATAAGCCAGCAAAAGGTTTCTTCGAAATCCACTTTATAATCGCCAGATGTTCTTTTTTATTCCCTTAAACGTGTATTTTCCAACCTTGACCACCCTTTTGACGGCCCTCTCGTCCACTGACACGAAAATCAGAAACACCACCGTACTGGGAAAATTTAGCTTTTCCCAGTGACACCAAACACCACCTTGCTACTCCAAATTTACTACTCAATATTCTTATATGCAAACAACACAAAAGAACACACATGTGTGCTCTTTGAATGCTAAAGAATGACTCCACATCAACATCGGCTTTCGCCTAGGGCTTAGGATCGACTGACTCGTGTGCAACGGCTGTTCACACGAAACCCTTCTCCACGTCAGTCCTCCAGGGCCTCGCTGGAGTATTAAAGTCCCCCGCTTTGCAGGGGACATGTATGTGTTGCCTTTCGGCGACCTTCCCAGCTCACGCCATTAGGTCCATATATCTCCATCCGTTAGGACACTACTACCTTCCAAAAACACTATCACGGAAGCCCATCTCCGTTCCTTGGACCATCCACCCAAACCAATTAGCGGGGAGGATGGGGAGCACCAGTTAGCCCTGAGTTTTCCAATCCATGTTCTTTCTACTTCCTGGCTTTTACATCTCCGTCAATTCCTGTATCTATGGGGGGGGGGGGGCGGCGGGCGTGCTCGAGGTCAGACTAATCCTTGCTCTCACGACTTCCCGAAAATTCCAAAACTTCTCTGACCCAAAAAACGGTCCAATTACTTTACTCCCAATTAATGCTCACCTTTCCATCTTATTCCTCTACACCATCATATTCAATCTTTCCCTTAATTCACTGTCCCAATCTATGCAAACCCCTTACAGTTCGAGTGGATGAGCGGTACCCGACTCATCCCCTCTATCCCACCAAACTCCCACCAGCCGTTTTTGCGGATGTGGCCGACAGCCCTCCTGGCTCATTCCACTACCGCAGTCCCGCCGGACTTGTCAGCCGCTTAGCCGATCATGCTGCTCGTAAGTCTTAGGCACGATCTCCCAGGGAATACCACGTGGAGGTGGACTGACTTATTCCCCCCTTTGCAGGGGACAGGGCAAAAATCTTCCCAAGTAGTACGAGTTCGATAATCGAGCCAGAAACGTCGACCCCATCGGCACTTGTGTGCACCCTCTCACCCCTTTTGTTTTTTGGTTTACCCGGCGTCTAATTTGACACGGGCCCCTGAAGTCGATAGTGGTTTTATTGTGCAATAAAGGGCGCAGTATCTTTAGTGATTGGAACCACAACCCCTTACAAAATCCACAACTTTGAACTCCTGAAGGTATTATTTGTTTGTACTGGAAATTGGTGTAGTACCAGACGGGAACAACTCTCGAAGCTCAACAGGTCTAGTTCGTCAGGACCGACTTAAGGAAGTCGTAAAAAATAAAATTCTCTGGGGGCTGACGGACAGAAGATTGCTTGACGCCAAAACTGTAAGTTTTTAAACTTAATTGCCAATTTTTTCCCGTCAAGGACTGACGGTAGTGCTATGTGATATCACCATTTAATTTGAGACATTCGTACCCGGTTTTTGAACATTTTTCGCGTTTTTAGTTAGTTTGGTATTGATCAGTTATCATTTTCACACTCATTTAATTTTAAGGAAAATTATTTTGATTTAATTAGAATTAGGAAGAAAACTGTGAAAGTTGTTCCACTCATTAATTATTTTATTAATATATAATTTCAAAGGCAATTATTGCGTTTTTGTCGTTGCAGTCTTATTAAAGCTCAGAACGGAGAAAAAATAGAAACCACCATGGAAAAATAGTCTCTTTATCGTGTTTGTTACGTCACAGAGATAAATTGTGAGTCCCTAGATTATTCCACTGATAAGTGCCAACATTGTCAGTGCGAATCATTCATTGGTCCTTCGAGCCGGATCCGTCTGAGTTTATTAGCTTAACTTACAAGTGACTGCAGCGACAAAAATGGCCGAAACGGGTAAAAACCTCGAACTTACACTTGTCGGACTGTGTCGGACTTGTCGGACTGTCGAACTTACACCTTGAAACATGACAGTCCCGTGACTCCGTATATCAATTTTCGTACACCGAAATTCAATATTAAATTTTCCAGCTGTCATACAGTTTGTGTGCTTTCTTTTGCTGAGTGAATATAAACATTATAAGTTCGTAGTGGAATCAATAGACAATTTAGAATCCGCCGACGAAGACGACAATGAGTCCGTAATCTCATTGTCGTCTCTAAGTTCGCTCGCCAGTAGCGCTGCGTCAGCAGATGCGTTCCACCAATTGGACGAGGAACAAAAGCTGCAGAAATTGAAGCAGGTTGTCCGCTTGCTAAGGACAAACAAAAATTGCGACCGCTGCAAGGTGGTTACAGCGGACTTTACAGCTGCTTACACAGCAGGCAAACCACCAAAGTGGTCGCTGGCGGTCAACCATTTGAAGGCCGAACACCCAACTGTTCGGAAAAGGGCCCTGCTAACCACCCAGATCTCCACAGGGGCCATACCCAAACGGAAGCTGGACAAGGTAAGCCCCCCGAATACAACAAAGAAACCCAAGCACCAGCCAGAAAAAGCGACGATCGAGATTGGCCCAGAAACGTCAACGGACCAATCACAGCGAGCCACGAACCGTCAGCAGATCAAAGAAAAGCGGGGAGCTGTTGCTATGGCTGAAAAAAGCTCAGCCGTGCGCCAAACAGTGGCCGATGACAAGTCGGATCACAGCGGTGATGCCTTTATGGTGCCACGGAAAACGGTGCCGTGGAGCACACTATTGACCACACCGGCATGCCCAGCAGTAACAACCGAAAATAGATTTTCGCCAATCCAACCGGCAACTGACCCCTTGGAGAATGAGCCTCAACCCTCCACCAGCGGGACCCAAACAATGCCAAAGCGGCTGCTTCGCTCAGCAAATCGGCGAAGAAGGCCGAAAAACCGCCACCAATAGTCATCGTGGGAAAGCCCAGCAGCCACAGCGCGCTAGTGAATGGCCTAAAGTCAATTACAAATAAGCCATTCACATTAAAATACACTAAAGCGTCGCTGATAGTGTACTGCAGCTGCATTTTAGACTGGGCGGCGGTCAAGCGGTCACTGGAGGCAGAGGGCGGCCAGTTCCATACCTACGCACCCGCAAACCAGCGTACACACGCGTTTGTGGTAAGGGGGCTCGAGGGCAACGTGGAGCCTTCTCAAATCAAGGAGGACCTCGAGGAAAAGGGGTTTGCCATCAAAAATGTCTTCCGAATGAAGACCCAGTTTAGGCCCCTGTACCTGGTTGTCACCGACGATTCGGTGACCTTACGGAAACTCGCCACCACCAAGTGATCCGCGATGTCAGGGTCTCCTGGGAAACCAGGAAGAACCAACGAACCCTGACGCAGTGCCGCCGATGCCAGGGCTGGGGACACGTATCGGGCAACTGCAACAAACATTTCAAGTGCTCCAAGTGTGCGGGCCCCCACGAAATAACATCGTGCCCGCCGGGATCGGCGCTAAAATGCGCCAATTGCACTGGTCCCCACCGGAGCTTTGACGAAGCATGCCCGGTGTACGTTTTCAAACTGGCCCAGCGTCCGGTTGAAAAACCACAAAAACCACAAATGCAGTTCGTGGCTGCACCACTTCCGTCCAGACCAGCGTGGGGGCAGACCTTCCGACCCGCAGGCCCGATCCCCCACCCAGAAACCAGCAGGACTAGGCAGCCCATCCCGAGCCCGAACGAGTTTCCGCCGCTCCCTGGCAGAAATGAAATGACCAGCAGGGCCACGCAGCCTGGTCAAACCGTCGCAGTTAATGGTCCCCAACCAAGACCCCCACTAACCAAGGCATGAACGCTGGCGCAGTAGCCACTCTGGGCACCCTACATCGGGAATTCGCCGATCTGGCATCGCAGGTGAACTTACAGGAGGTAATCAAGGCGGTTAGATTTTATAGCGCTGCGTTGAGGGGCTGCGAGACGAAAGCGGACAGGTTCCTCGTTTCCGCGCAGTTCTTCAACGAAGACATTAATAGCTTCGATTTTTAAGCCCTGATTTTGCCAACTGTGCCCTATGAGGATAGGAGAATGGAACTCATGCGGACTCCGGAGTCGTCTCGGTGAGTTTGTGCACTTCCTTCAGACCGAGGATATCGACGTGGCGTTGATTGTCGAAACATGGTTGCGCCCCGGGGATATACTTAGGATTCGGGGGTACAGGCTCGAACGTGCCGATAGGCCCGGTTTAAGGGGAGGAGTGGCCATAGCGGTCAAAACGTCAATTCCATACAGGAGACTGCCACACAGGCAGTCATCAATAGAGAACGTAGGCGTTGAACTTCCTGATGGAGTTTTGATCTACTGTGGCTATTTCTCCACCGTACGCTTACAGGCCGCTGATGTCGATCCATTCTTCATAAACACCAATAGGGTGTTGCTAATGGGAGATTTCAACGCCCGCCATCCACTATTCAATAACCCTGGACATAAAAACGCAGCCGGCAATTTTCTAGCCGACTACGTTCGCGACAATGGCCTACTCGTTATGCCCACTTCATCCCCAACGCATTACCCGAACAGTGGAGGGAATCCATCCTACCTCGACTTCGGAATTGCCAAAGGACTCACCAATCTCACGGAGATGGTGGTTATAGACGCCCTCAGCAGTGACCATTTGCCCATTTACCTCGACATTAGGGATTTAAAGCGCACACAAACTAACGACTTTCGATATTCATACGAAAATTTCGATTTTCGCGAATATCGAAAACGACTACAAGACCTGACGTGTATTCCGGGCCAGATTGATACTGTCGAAGCTCTAGATCATGCGGTAAAAGGTCTGACCAGGAATATACAACGGGCACAGCAAGCTTTGGCCAAAAAAGTTCCGAACAGACCGCGGCGCGACAATCTTCCTGAGGAAATTCTGAACCTTATTAAGGCGAAAAATCGAATCAGGAAGCGTTGGCAGCGATTCAGGCAATCTGCCCATCGCATAATGGCAGCAGAGTTTGCACGAGACATACAGCGCGAAATCTCCGCATACAGGAATTATACCTGGGCGGAGAAATTGCGAAATCTGACTCCCCGTGACAATTCTCTGTGGAAACTGTCGAGAAGTCTGCGAAAAGGCTATGAGCAAGTCCCCGCGCTTGAAAAAGAGGGGCGGAGTTATATTACCTCCAAGGACAAGTGCGAGCTGCTCGCCGACTTTTTGGCAGAAGTACACAAGGTCCAACCAGCCCTTCAGGATAACGAAACAGAAAGACAGACCGCTGTTTTTGTAGAACGGAAGTATCCTATACCACCCTCGATTTTGCATTCCTATATAACAACCCCGTCGGAGATACAATCGTGTCTTCGGCGTCTCCCTAGCCGAAAAGCCCCCGGGCCAGACGGCATCCCTTATTTACTCCTCAAAAACTTACCGCGGAAAACTATTGTGCTAATAGTGCAAATAGTCAACGCAGTCCTTAAATTGCAGCACTTCCCACAGGACTGGAAGAACGCTGTAATAATCCCCATCTTAAAGCCGGGCAAAAACCCGACCGAACCCGCCTCTTATAGGCCAATTTCCCTCTTGAACACCCTCGGCAAATTAACCGAGAAGGTCATCCATTCCAGACTACAGGCAGCAGCCGAGCTTCAAAGTTTAATCCCGGATGAGCAGTTTGGCTTTCGACCAAGACACAACACAACGCTGCAGACTGCTAGGATCGCAACGGATGCCTATGCAGCATTTAATAAGCTTCAAAGCACGGTTATGCTGCTTCTCGACATGCAAAGGGCCTTTGACACAGTCTGGCACACAGGCCTGCTGTACAAGTTGTTTGCCGTGCATTCACTGCCACTCTACCTAGTTTCCCTTATAGCGTCTTACCTAAAAAACCGTTCCATCCAGGTGAAAGTGGAGAATTCCACTTCTGCTAAAAGACGCATCGCGGCAGGAGTACCACAAGGAACAGTGATTTCGCCGCTGCTGTATACATTGTACACAGCAGACATTCCAAAACTTCCCACTACAAAAATAGCACTATACGCTGATGATACGGCTATCTACGCATCGTCTTTTTATGCTCAGGCTGCGAAATCTCGCATTGCACATCACCTGAGTTTATTGACGCCGTATTTTGACAAATGGAAACTTAAAGTGAATCCCAGGAAGACGGAACTTATTATCTTTTCGCGCAAATTCACTAACAACAAAATCTTATCACCACTCGTGGTCCAAAATACTCCTATCAAACCAACAAAAGAGGTGAAATACCTGGGATTCAAACTAGACGCCCGACTCCATTTCAATAAGCATGTTGACTATGCTGTACAAAAGACTGCCATGGCCCGAAGAAAGTTGTACTCTCTTCTGGCGCCAAATTCTTTCCTATCACCTCGAAATAAACTTCTGCTCTACACCTCCACCATAAGGCCCATACTGACCTACGGATCCCCTGTCTGGCACTCTGTCTGTGATTCTCTGAGACGACGTGTTCAAAGGACCCAAAATACGTTCCTAAGAGGCCTCCTATCGGCTGACAGATACACCAGAATAACCGAAATGCACGAAGCTACAGGGATGGCCTATATAGCCGACTATATAGATACCATCGCTGAAAAATTTTATCATAGCGGAGTGCAAGGCTCAGTCCTCACGCGAAATATCACCCAAGTAAGAGCAAACGACCGCCCAACCCATGGTCCCCTGTATAAGCGACTTCCCATATTTTATGAGGATTTTGTCCCTGACAGTACGTGACGACAAACAAACATTGCCTGCCAGTTGCAGACAGTCGTTTCTAGCAGGCTGGAAACGCACAAATCCAACATAACGTGACTTGACGGGTTCGTCCTGCCTCGTCCTGGCTGGTGCTGGCTGGTCCTTGCACCGATCGGGGCGGGGGCGGAAGGATTTGGTCATCTAGTTGAAACTGCCGGCGGTTAACGCCACGGCTGACAGTATCAGGCTTAAAGGTCGAAGCAAAAGGGGTTTTTGGCTTCCCTTCAGGAAGACCTTTTTTCCTTAATGAATGCCCCTCGAATAAAACCAAAACCGCCACTTCAAGACTATCTCCTGACGTTGTCGTGCGTATGGCTAGCTCGGGAATGTCCATGTTAGGGCACTGCCCAGGTAATGGACGACTTAGCGCGCCTATTTAGATCATGGGCAGAGAGCAACCGGCCGAACATCTGGCTAGACACGGGAGTTATGTTTGTTAACTTTGTTTGTGAATTTTGTTAATGGGAATGTTCAATAAATTTTATCTATCTATCTAACTTGTCGGTCAAAAACAAGCCCGTACTAATGCCAAGTGCAAAATAACTCGAATTGTGAATTGGGTAACCGCTAACGTTGACACTGAACCCAACCCTGTTCATTTTCAGTGTAGATTAGAGACCCTGGAGAGTGCCTTTCTGAAATATGATAGCGCGCAAGATGAAATTGAGGCGCTTTCTGAACCGGGCGAGGACAAGGAAGACCGGGATAGATTGGAAAACATATTTTACAATACTGTGATTATAATAAAAGACCAAATATCAAAATTGTCCCGCTCTTCTGAGTCTTTGCCAACGCCTGCTGGTAGTACAACAAGCAGTAACCCTAATTTGTCTCAAGGTTTACCTCAGCTTAATATTGATTTAAAACTGCCACAAATTAATATTAAGCCTTTCAAAGGTGACACTGCTGAATGGACTCCGTTTTTTCAAATTTTCACTGCACTTATTGTAAATAATCCTAGCCTTACAGACATTCAGAAATTTATTTATTTGAAATCGTTTTTGCGCGATGAAGCGCTGAGCTTAATTGACAGTCTACAAGTAACGAATGAAAATTTTAACGCGGCTTTAGAAATTTTGCGTAGAGGTTATGAAAATAAATAGTCTGTAATTAATGCACACTTCAACACTTTGTTAGATGTAGAGCCTACGACCAGATGTAATGCCTCAGCCCTTAGGGAATTTGTGACTGGCTGACGACGAAGTTTGATTTCTCTTCAAAATCTAAACCATTCGGATAAACAGTTGTTAGAATTTTTATTGATTTATCTTTTGGGTAAAAAGATTGATTTCGGCACAAGACGTGCCTTTGAGTCCGAGCGTGACTTAGGTGAGCTTCCAGAGTTGGGAGAGTTTTTAAATTTTTTGGAAAATCGCTGCTTAATCTTAGAAAACTTGGCTAGCACTGAAAGGACCGTCACAAGAACCTGTCCTAAGTCCAAAACCCACCCCAGAACATCGTTACTTGTTCCTATCAACCCACCTTCAAACTCTACACTTTATTGTTTATATTATAGAGAAAACTATAAGCCCTCACTCATGACAGGCAAGGGAAGAACCACCGGTCCAGACCTCAAGCATCCAAGTGAGCTGACAAGAGCAGAGGATGCAATCCAGGCTCTGATTAATTTTAATCCTTTAACCAATGTTTATCCCCCGGTTCTAGGCAAAAAGCGACCACAGAGCTTCATATCCACTGATCCTCATGATAGGAAAGAGAGTCCTCCCTCCGAGATGTTAAATGTAACCCAGATGGAGCCACTCTCAAGAAACCCAGAGCACCAGGATTCCACACAATCAGGGCCCAGCGGGGGAACAGTTTCCCACACCAAAGAAGATGCAGCCCTCTCTGTTGATGTAACAATGTCAGTGGATCCCAGCCAGCCTCTAGTAGACCAACCTGTGACTGTGAGTAGGAAAACTGCAACCAAGGGTGCAAGAGCAAGAGAGAAGGCAACTTTGCTGAAATCAACATTGCCATCTGATGATAGTGGTTCAGAAGATGAAGCAGCTATGAGAGGCAACAAGGGTATGGCACGTGGATTCTATACAGTCTCTGACACAATCATGAAGTATATCATGGGGGATACAAGGAGAAAGCCAGCAGGTTTTGACCAAGCAATGATAGTGTGGTTCCAGGACAAATGGAAACACTTCAAATATAAGAGCAATAAAAGATATAAAGAAAAAAAATTGTAGATACCCTTCCTGGCAAGGATGGAAAAGTCAGAGCTGTACAGCTTAAGACTTCTACCGGAGAATTTACTCGTGGTATCACCAAAATTGTCCCGCTCCCACTTCAAGATCATCAGTCATAATCTTCTCTTGAATAGGAGGTTCTTCGTGCTTCTCTTAAATTAGGTCAGTATTGTTTGCTTTCTCAATTCTTTTCAATTGAAGAGACTTCAATGGGGGGAGAATGTTGCAGACGTTCTTGCAACAAACGAAGTTTCAACACCCTAAATTCCCTTCGAATAGGCGCCCCATAAAAATTGTCTGGGTCATTCCTCTTTCCTCGCCTCTCCCACCCGATGTTATAAAGATTTTACGTGAAGAATGTGTGTGTGCCTTCGCAGGGGACAGGCCAAAAAACTTCCCAAGTAGTACGAGTTCGATAATCGAGCCAGAAACATCGACCCCACCGGCACTTGTGTGCACCCTCTCACCCCCTTTGTTTTTTGGTTTACCCGACGTCTAATTTGACACGGGCCCCTGTAGTCGATAGTGGTTTTATTGTGCAATAAAGGGCGCAGTACCTTTAGTGATTGGAACCACAACCCCTTACAAAATTCACAACTTTGAACTCCTGAAGGTATTATTTGTTTGTACTGGAAATTGGTGTAGTACCAGACGGGAACAACTCTCGAAGCTCAACAGGTCTAGTTCGTCAGGACCGACTTAAGGAAGTCGTAAAAAATAAAATTCTCTGGGGGCTGACGGACAGAAGATTGCTTGACGCCAAAACTGTAAGTTTTTAAACTTAATTGCCAATTTTTTCCCGTCAAGGACTGACGGTAGTGCTATGTGATATCACCATTTAATTTGAGACATTCGTACCCGGTTTTTGAACCTTTTTCGCGTTTTTAGTTAGTTTGGTATTGATCAGTTATCATTTTCACACTCATTTAATTTTAAGGTAAATTATTTTGATTTAATTAGAATTAGGAAGAAAACTGTGAAAGTTGTTCCACTCATTAATTATTTTATTAATATATAATTTGAAAGGCAATCATTGTGTTTTTGTCGTTGCAGTCTTATTAAAGCTCAGAACGGAGAAAAAATAGAAACCACCCTGGAAAAATAGTCTCTTTATCGTGTTTGCTACGTCACAGGGATAAATTGTGAGTCCCTAGATTATTCCACTGATAAGTGCCAACATTGTCAGTGCGAATCATTCAGATACTTTGCAAAATGTTATTGAAAACTTCTTTTGCGTCTCGATAATTCTGTGGGTTATATGATTGACAAGTGCTTGCAGTTTTACATCTGCACATGTATCTGTGATTACAATAAAATCTGCGACTGGGTAGCATTTTGTCTTGCTTGAAGAAGAACGTTATAACTTGGGTAGATGTTTGCGTTTCTTTGTTTAGCATCTTGTTGCATTAAAATGTAGAATTTTTTTGACAAGCGTGACTCAATAACTTAAGCAACTGCTTCTTCTGGAGTGGATTTAACTGGCTCCAAAGTTGACGTTGAAATCGCTTTCTTCATTCTGAAGGCGTTCTCTGGATTTGAAAGCTCTTTAAGAATCTGAGACGCATTTCTTTGTCCAGAGGCCTCCAGGCTTCTTCGTGCAGCGAACGTCAATTTATTCTGATGAGTACTTTTGCAAAACCGGATAATATTTTGTTTCTTTCGCTTGCTCCCAAGATCCATCAAAAGTTTGCAAGGTCTGCCTCTAGTTGGACCAGGTTTGTCTTGGTCTTCCAAAAAAAGAATGTTTTTATCCAGCCAGTCAGAATGTCTCTTTTCGAAAATCTTTCGAGTGCGATTGCAGTTTTTCCACATTTTTGAAACAGAACTAGTAAAACTGTTTACCATTTCTTGTACTGAATCACGTTTGCTGTCATCTTTATTATCTTCTAAATGAAGCTTATTTCAAACATAAATCAAAACAGCAGCATTCTTTTCTTGTAATAAGTTTACTCCGCACCAAACATCAAACATATCGCTTTTCCGAATTGGCATCGTTACTAACAAAAACAAAGTCTTCGTTATATGCACCTTTTGGCACACAAATTTTAAAAAACTTTTAATCAATATAAATTGATTAAAAGTTAAGAAAATGTACTAACGAAAAAAAAATGTTTCAAGATAAACATGCCTAAACATCGAAATCTTCAGCTTTAGCAATTTTTTTTCAATAAGTAATTATCAGTAATTATAAAACTTTACCGAATGAAACCGTTTTTAAAAACCTTTATTGATACAACGACGAATAAGCTTAACTACTTGACTCCACAAGGTGGTTACAAAGAATAAATTATTATGTGAAACAACCAAATGAGGTAAACGTAACTGCTGACACGTCGAATGTTGGAGCCTGGTGGCTTCTTGGTATTCTGGTTGCAGAGTTGGTTGCTATGGCTATGTAACTCAGTAATGCTACTTTCTTTTTTTAAGGGTCACGTATCAGAAAATTATGATAATACAAAGATATAAACTACTTACACAACTCTTTAATAGGGTTAAATCTCAATTACACAAAACGGATGACAAATCCCGCAATAATCAATCGAACTTAGGAAATAAATAACGACTATTTCAAGTAAGAACAGAATTTGAATATTGGTGTCACTTTGGTGGCCAAAAACTTAGTAACCTAATACGATAAAATAAAAAAGGACATAAGCATTTTATTATTATTTTATTATTCCTGGCTAATTACTCGCGGTGGCGAGTCATTAGAGCCGCATTTCTCCATTACCGAATACAGATGACAGAAAAGCTAAAGAAGAAGGAGCAACCAAAACGACAACAGTTATTGACAAGCGGGTTTCAGGTTTTTTTATGTGAATATGGCGGTATTTTATCCCGTTATCGTCCCTTAGATCATACACCACCGGTGAAATAACACGAGGCACGGTATACGGTCCCGAGTACTTGGCGGCCAGTTTAGCCGCATATCATCTCGCGGCCGAGGATAGCGGATTATCCCGTTTCGTGCCTCGGTCACCCGTATGACACCGTCACTCGCGACGCCGGAGATTGTAGTGGTGACTTTGACTGGTAACGGCACGACTCAGCCCGATTCGGACTAGTTCATAGACCTCTTGTTGCCTCTTCAGGCGGTCACAATGGTCGGTGATTTTCGGCGGCTCACCCTCGGAAACACTGATATCGCGGTCTCGGTACAAGGCTTGTGGCGGGTCGAGTTCTCTTCCAAAATTCAGGAACGCTGGCGAAAATCCGGTGGAGTCGTGCGTGGAGCTATTTATGGCAAACACAAGTTCCGACAAATTTGCATCCCACTTTCGGTGGTTCTCGTCGCAAAATTGGGCAATCATAACCTTGATCGTTCGGTTAGTGGTTTCTACTGGATTCGCCTGCGGAGTGTAGACTGCGGAGTATTGAGTACCATTATCAGTCAGTACGGTGTGAGGGCACCCGAATTTGGTGACTATCTGGTCATAGAGGGCTTGTGAAACTGCTCTGGATATGGCTTGCCGAATGGGTTTGCATTCCACCCATTTAGTGAAACGGTCTTGAACCATAACCAAGCCAGTTATTCCCTTTCGATGATCGTGGCAGTGGTCCGATCATGTCGGTGGTAGCGGTCTCCCACGGCCGGTGGTTTCGTGAGGGCTGCATTTTTCCTGGCGTCTTTCGCTGTGACGGTTTGTAACGTTACGGTCGGCTGTACGGTCGTTTGTGACGTTACAAAACGCTGACACGATAAACAACTCTTTACGTGTCGGGCTATGTCCAGCATCATGCCTGGCCAGTACTATTACTGGCGGCATATTCTTGCCGTTGTCTTGGCGATGCCTTGGTGTTCGGCCATCGGAGTCCTGGTTTTCTTGTAGAATAATGGTTCGAGCACTTTTGGGTACACACCGCTTACAAGGATCTGTCATATCGGCTTCTGTTGGGTCGGATAAGTCCCAAAAATAACGATATAACTGGCCATTCCTCAGGCAAATTTCTGGGAATGTGGTCGGACTGTTTAGGACTGCCGTCTTCTTGGCCGTATACCAGGAATAGGGTTCGAATTGTTCAACACTTAGGATGTTCGCCGTTCTGTGTTCCTCTTCCTGCGGTAATGGATCTCGGGATAAGGCGTCAGCGATCTTGTTCAAGACTCTCTTTCGATACTTGATCTTGAAATCAAACTGTTCAAGATAGATGCTCCAACGAGCTAAACGGCCCGCAGGACTTTTTATGGGGTGTAACCAGGTTAAGCTTTGGTGGTCGGTGACAACGGTAAAATGGTAATCTTCCAGGTATGGCCGCATTTTCTCTATTCCCCAAACGATTGCCAGACATTCCTTTTCGGTTACCGAAAACCAAAATGTTTAAATTGGTGATTCAAATGGTAATGAAATGAAGTAGACCGACTTTCTTGATACAGTGTTTAATTAGTAAGAAGATTTCTCTTCTCAACTTGAATTGAGAGCTGAAAACGCTGTTATTAGCTGCAAGTATATTTACACTAGGTAACATATATCCAGCCCATATATTATTCCACTCTATATCCCCTACCGATCCACTAAATGTCCGGATACGATTTTTTAACCATCCAGCTCCAGTCTTTATTTAGGGACTTTGCAATGGTTAGTAAAATAGGACCCATCATGACCAATGCTCCTTCAGGGTGATCTATAATTCTATCTCATGCATTTAATTCTCTAAGCTCTTCTTGCAATCTCCTAGACTTTTTATTGCCTTGAAAAGCTGCATCCCATCTTCCGGCTTCCACTACGACTAAATCAACTCTCATTGATGCCTCCTCCAAAGCAGATATTAGACTTTCATTTCGTGCAATCCCAGGATTTCCAACTAATAATGCCATTAGCCCTATTAAGTGGGATGCAATTTCCCTTCGTTCTACTTGGGCAATAGAGTCATCCATCTCAAGATAAAAGAACTGAGCGAGATGGAATAATGCTGCTTTAGCCCAGATTTCAGGATTCATCAGATCATTGGGTGTAGGAACAATGATATTGAAAGTTTTTGAATTCCACATTATAGAGGACACGTTTGCATTGCAGGTCCCTTTTGGGTACGCTCGATTGTTGGAAACTGTACTCTGATTTCCGATCTCAAAAATCTTTTTTGACATTTTTAGAATAGTTACTATGTTAAACAGTAATACTCAACACATTCAAAAAAAACACTTTTTTACAGGTCGATGTCTCTGTCTAATTGGCTCGGGTTTCAACAAATAGATAGGGTGTTTTACCAAAGGGGTGAATCTGGTCAAATTTTGCTAATTCATGGTTCAGAAATTTTCTCATACGGATCTCTTCTCTTGGCGTCAAAGTTAGACTGGGGTTAACTTCCTCTATCGGTCCATTCGGGCTGAATGGCGTGGGCGGTGGTATAGGTTGATTATCCAGAAAAATATCTCCTGTGCGCAGATTTATGCGAAATCAGTGTCGAGTCAGAATGTCCATACCGAGCACAATTTCGGACGTTAATTGTGGGAAATAACTCACCCTTTCAATGAACGTTATACTTCCCAGATACCAGTTAGTGGAATCTGGTAAATTTCGGATATTGTAGTCACGCCACCATTGGCGACTCTGGCGCTTTGGACAATGGGTCTGACGGTGGGATATTTGTAATACCGGCAAAGTTCGGCACCCCGGTCACCTATGTAAGAGTTTACGGAGCCTCTATCCATTAAGACAGAAAACGGGGATTCGTCAATGTAAACGCGTATATGAGACCTGACATCTGGTAATTGTTCCACGCTCGGATTGGCGCAAAGCGCTGTCGAGGTGGGATGAGGGCGGTGCTGGTCAGACCTAGGACTGGCCTAGCACCGGTCTAATTTCCTGATCGTGTACCGGTACAGGGACAGTCTTTGGACATAATGTCTCGTCGTCCGCACCTGGAGCAAAACAATCGTGCAGGGCCTCGGCAATCACTCCTAACATGCCCGGTCTCGCCACAAGTCCAGCACACATTTCAGTTCCAGGTGGCCATACGGCCGGTGGCAGGGGTGGTTCGTGTCGGGCTTGGGCGTCGGAATTGCTCCGGTATCTGACGGGCTGGTTCTGCTCGTTGGAGGGGCAGATTTCTGCCAACTGGGTTCACAACTGCATTATAGTTGGTGGGTCGATAAGAACTTCGCTGCCTGGCCGCGCTGCTTTGTAGGTCAGACAGCAACAACTCCACCTCTCGAATTGTTCGGGAAAATGATATTACGTCGGTAATGTCACTTTTGCGGACATGTTGACGGTATTCTGGCACCAAATTCCGGTATAGCCACTGCAAGTCTTGTTCTGGGGTCATGTTACCGTGTCTCCGAATAAGTGACTGGAGATCGGTGATATAGCAAAAGGCTGGTTCGTTCGGTTTTTGCAGTCGTCGATTAATTTCCATCTCCAGGTCGGCAGCATAGTTGATGGGAAAGAAAGAGCTTCTAAAATTTCGGATAAAGTCCGTCCAGGTATTCCAATGGGTATGGTTATTACGATACCAAAGGGATGCGTCACCCTGCAAGATTTCTGGCATGTGTGGTAATAACCGATCTATTTGGACGCCTTGAGCTGTAAAGATTTCATGTAGCCTTCCGATAAAGGTAATTGGATCCGTGTTTCCATTAAAGTGCACCTTCCATTTATATATATTCAAAGGAGACGACGCTGGTCAGTATCCGGATCCCCAGACCATAGGTGAAGATATCGGAGAGTGAATAGCGATCGTTGGCAAAGCCGGGGTAACCGTCGATAGTGAAGCAGCAAATTTGGGACAGGCGGTGGTAACGGTTGGTGGTCCAGGTGTTGAAACGCAAAACCCTTCCTGGTAGTCGGTGCGGGGGTAGCCTTTCGTAGGCTTATGAATTTTTTTAACCGCCTTTTTAGAATGTCGGCGGTACCAGTAGTATCCAAATCAAACTTGAGTAGCTCGTTAATTAATTCTTTCATTTTGGGTACATATACCCAATTCACACGGACATCAGTTGGATCAAAACTGCCAGTACTACTTAAGACAGGAGAGGTTTAGGATGGCCCAGGTTGATTCGTGGTTGCAATGACTAGGAAACCGGCTGCATTACTGAGAGCTGCTTCAACGTCCTGGTTGCCCTGTCTCTTGGTTTTATTCTCCATTTTAATGGTTCGGATCTTCCTTACTTCTTTACTTCTTCACTGCTCGGGTGAGAATTCGGTGTAGAAAGTTGATCAGAGCGGATGAGAACTTCCAGCAAAAGTTCTATATGCACATAGATAATGCAGGTGAAAATCTATGCAGGTTTACAGGTGAAAATCAATGTAGGCCAAAATTTATGCCGGTGGAAATCGATGCAAGTGAAAATTCAAAACAGTTAGAAATGTTTACAGATGAAAATAGATGCAGGTGAAAATCTATGCAGGTGGAACTCGATGCAGGTGAAAATTTATGATTATGTAATAATCTTTGACTTCTTCGTCGAAGTCCAGGTCATCACCTAGAGAATAGTCAACCTTGAACTGGCTTTCCAGCGAGTCGGCGAAACCTTCCGCTTTTTCCTTGTCGCTGTAGGCCAGCCCATTGTTGCCATTAATGGGGGGAAAGTTAGTGTGGTATTTTCCTTGCAATTTTTTCGCGAGTCTCCAAGCTTTCCAGATAATTTTGCCAGTTTGAGTTTTTAATTTCAGAAATTTGTTTTTAAATTTGATTTGTTGGTTTGCTTGTCGGTTGAGAAGAGAATCAGCGTTTCTTTTAGCTAGTCGCTTAAGGCGATTTTGCAGTTTTATTTAATTTTTAATTTCAAACGTAAGGCCGAAAGGGTTTTTGTTAGAGTTGGGTGTCAAACTTGTTGCTTTTTGCATAGCCTCGGATATTTTTTCGGTAAGGGTGTTCTTAAGGGGATTGAGTTCGAGGGCGTTTGCTATTTGGGACTCTGGAATATTAATTTCGTTTAAGTAGTGTGTAAGGGCGTCCCAGTCTGTGTAGCTTAGTTGTTGGAGAGGGTTGTATATGAAATTTTCGTTAAGTAGGATTTTAATTGGGTTATGGTCGGAACTGAGAGAGTCAGAGTTTGAATTTGCAAATTAAGAGCGAGATTATTGGAGATAGGGATATCCAGGATATCAGGATTTAGATAGTGAAAGTGGGTGGGTTCATCGGGCGCGTGGATTTGGAGGTCTAGGTCTTCTGATAGTTTTAGGAGTTTGTTTCCTTCGCTGGTGGATTTTTTACAGCCCCATGTAACATGTTTGCTGTTAAGATTCCCATCTAGGAGGGTGGTTAGTTTTTGATTAAAAAAGGTTTCATTATCAGCAGGAGTGGTGATTGTCCTGGGTGGTTTTAGGTAGATTACTTGGATTGTGGAGGTTTGCATGTGGAGTTTAATGGCAGTTGATTCGATTATAAAGTTAAAGGGGGAGATTAGGGTGTGAGAAATGGAGTTTTTGATAACGATCGCGGTGCCTCCGCCCAGTGTGGGTCTATCTGTGGGGTAAGTGGTGTAATATAGAATGGGGTTTGGGGGCGTAGGAATGTTTCTTGGATGAGAGCGATGTCTACATCATTTTCTTTCAAGTATGCCTCAAATTCGCCCTTTTTAGGGTACAAATATGCGGCATTCCATGAAACGATATGGACACCTGGGGGATTAATGCTACTTATCAACATAGCATTTTGAGGATGGGGTTTTGCGAAATCGCGGTCGGAATTTTTTCGAATTTCAGCCTTGATTACTTTTTCAGAAAGAAGCAGGAGTTGCAGGATTGGGAGGAGCGGGGAGTTGGCTGCTTTCGCAGCGAAGAATGTGCCTGGTTGAACTTTATTGTGAAACAGGGAAAATATTTGCTATTATTTTTCAACATATAAACCCTAAATCTTGGATCTCCTGACTAACATGTCGACCCACTATGATTAAATCTCTCTCGCAAATTATAAAAGTTGTTAGGTTATGATCACAGACTCGTTATGGTTTGGTTATGATAGTTCCAGACAGTTCCAGATCTACACTTTCGGGAGTCAAGTCAGTAAAGCTGGTATCAACCTAACCTCAAATCTACACGTTTTACATTTTCCACATTATTCACTACATAAATCTATTGCCTACGTATTTTCCAGGCATTATCTACATAGTAACGTAGACAATCATTATCTACATGTAAACGCCCATCACTGGCGCAAACCTTTTGTTTGGATTAGTGTGCGTACCCTCTGTGCACGCGAGCGAGTGAATCGGCCTGGCAATCTAGGTCTGTCAATGTTGCTTGGCAACAGCAGAACATTTTTAATCGCATTACTAAAAACAACTTATTGAAAAACAGTCTATTAATTTTTACCATTTTATTTTATTTGGCTCCGTAGTTATTAGAGTAAAAAGAGTTTCGAAATAATAATCGGGGTCACTCATTGACCCCACACCTTTCGTAATCCAATGTTTATGGCGTTTAGGACTAATGGTCCTAAGCAGAAAGGCCACATTGAAAGTACTAATAATTTTATTCAAGATATCTCTGAAGTGAGAATTTGGATCACCGGACTCAAAGTTCCAAATCTTGCTTTGACAAGGATTGTGAAATAATGCAAAATTTGAAGATAAGAAGATTCCAACTAAACGGCAAGCTCTTCTCGAGGGCTTGAGAGAAATATTGAATTTGGATATCACCGCTTCATAATCAGGGAGACCCGCGCTAGACACTCTCGATTGAACATCAGACGGGGGGAAGTCAGACGCCACATAATCTATAGTTCAAGTTGAGTTGTTAGAAATTCTAGTTGGAGCAGTAACATGAATTGAAAGAACAAAAGAATCGAAAATAACTATTAAGGATTTTTGGGCAGCACAGGCAGCAGCGTAATCAATATTCAGATCCCCACATAAAATTCTCCTGCCCTTCACTGGCAGACAGTCTAGCAAGTTTAGCAGGCTATCAAAAAATTGCTGCACATCGGAACTTGGCGCTCTATAGATGCAGATTACATACAGATCAAGATTTTTATTGTATACAGCGGAAAATTAGAAGAAGTGATTCGCTTGAAGATAATCATACTTAGTAAATAGAGAGAATCCCTCAGTCAAGGATAGAATCAAAGTTCCCCCATGGGCCGAGCTTTCCCGGTTGTATCAGGCTATTGTGGAGTACTTTTCGATATAAAAATATTCATTCATGTTCAGCCATTGTTCCGTAATCGCAACCAATTGTGGAAACCCTAACCCCTCCAAAAACAAGTACAACTAATCCGTCTTGTTCATCAATGAAACAATATTGACAAGAACCATGCTAAACTTGGCGTCAGAACTTGAGGAGTCTAGTCGCTAAAACACGTCATTCTACCTAAAAATTTTTCTTCTGAGAGCCACTGGAAAATAGTTGTGCTGACTTTCATTGTACTTATGAAGTTGTACCGTCCTCTCCGAAACAACATGTGATCTGTACGTGCTCAGATCCGCCTCTACCTCCGCGCAATCAATCCCATAAGCATTGTGAAAGTCGTTGTGCGAACTGTGCAAATCGTCTTTCTGGGTAGGTAAGCCTCCAGATGCTAGGAATACTTTGATGCTGGTAATAGTAAATCCTTCGTAGCAAACTAAGGCAGGGTGGTCATGTAGCTAGGAGAGGTACAATCTTGTGGTCCTCAGGATGGAACGTTCCTTGCCATTAGGTATCGCTTGTCCGAATCTTTGGAGCGATCAGAGGACACCGTCATTCAAACAATCAGAGGAGTCAACGGATCCGGAAAGGGAGCTGGCTCTCGAGGCATCCTCTCAGGCAGTTTCACACTATCAAAGCTGTTGGTCTTGCAAGCAGCAATAGCCTGTTTATCAGAGGCTATCGTTACCACACTGCTTGCTCTATCACCATTTTCCGTTGAGGAGGCAGCCAATAGACATGTATGTGCTGCCTTGCGGCGACCTTCCTAGCTCTCGCCTATAGGTCCATAACCATCCATCCGTTAGGACACTACTACCTTCCAAAAACACTATCACGGAAGCCCATCTCCGTTCCTTGGACCATCCACCCAACCAATTAGCGGGGAGGATGGGGAGCACCAGTTAGCCCTGAGTTTTCCAATCCATGTTCTTTCTTTCTACTTCCTGGCTTTTACATCTCCGACAATTCCAGTATCTATGGGGGGGGTGGCGGCGGGCGTGCTCGAGGTCAGACTAATCATTGCTCTCACGACTTCCCGAAAATTCCAAAACTTCTCTGACCCAAAAAACGGTCCATTTACTTTACTCCCAATTAATGCTCACCTTTCCATCTTATCCCTCTACACCATCTATATCAATCTTTCCCTTAATTCACTGTCCCAATATATGCAAACCCCTTACAGTTCGAGTGGATGAGCGGTACCCGACTCATCCCCTCTATCCCAACCAAACTCTCCAACTCCTCACTCCCAAAGCCGTTTTTGCGGATGTGGCCGACAGCCCTCCTGGCTCATTCCACTACCGCAGTCCCGCCGGACTTGTCAGCCGCTTAGCCGATCATGCTGCTCGTAAGACTTATGCACGATCTCCCAGGGAATACCACGTGGAGGTGGACTGACTTATCCCCCGCAGCCAATAGACAGCCCAAACCCGGACCGACGTTCACCCTTGCCCCGGTGGTGGGAAGCCTACAGTCCTCTACAACCCTCCGAGAAGCAGCAGACTCCGTTGACCACTTAATCCGAACTCGGCGCGGCCACATGCTGTCCCCCAATAATCTCTCAGCGGATTCTCTAGTTAAGGTCCCTACTTTCAATATGGGTTCCTCGGAGTCATTGCCCTGGTTGAATAAGCGAAAGCATCGGACAAAATCCGATTATTTCAGGACCTCCTACGCGTGGTGTACAGCATTGGTGGTAGTAAATCCGACCGGGAGATATCTCACGACCACATAATGCCATCTTCGGTTATTGCCATAAGCTGAGGGGCCTGGAGTTCCTGGAGTTTATGAAATTTCAGGAGGCAACTCTGTTTGGGTGGATAATGAGACGAGAGAAGCCGACTCAGTAGATCACGACGTAGAAGTGGTTGGGACTCGTTTCCTTTGCTGATTGTAGTCAACAACCTTAATAGTCAATTCCTTAACCATGGCGGCAATAATTGTGAGGCCATCCTTCAGGCCTTCCATACCCACTTTGATCTCAGCGGACGAGGAATCGTGGACTTGAATCCTGACGGATTCCTTAGTATTGCTGAGCAGCACTTGAGAGATATTAAAAAGACTCTGCTCCATATCCCTCATTGACCGCAAGAGCATATCTGGCTTACAGGTGCTTCTACGGATATCGTTCAACTTGCCCTCTAGAAGACTCCATCGTGACTCGATACTCAACACCATGTCGTATATTTCTGAAATTGTTTGCACACTAGTTGATAGCTTGGACATCTGGTTTGCAGCGAGTCAATGATACCTCGAGGCACCTGATTTTTTGATAAATTTGTTAGTTTATCGTTGAGGTACCTAAGGTTTGGAGAATCGCAGAGTGCACAAAAAAATCGGGGGTTGTTGTTCTTCTCCAAGAGCAGAGCCTTGGTAATCACCTTATCGAGGCCCGTACACTGCATTCAAAAGCACCTGCGGCAGTCACCGCAGCATCGGACCTTGTATTTGTCCTTATCCGCAAATTCCTGGTTCCAAATAAGTTGGTGAGGTGGGCCACAGGGCGCATCTCGTTTCATCCGAGGCTGGTTTATATTCTTAGGGCCAACTTGAGACGGTTGAGAGGGCTGGCAACACCCAGGTCCGGTAGGAACCTTTGCAGATTTGGCCAGCGCTCACCGTTCGTATGTTTCATACGCTCGGCTCGCGCTGTGGATAGCGGGAACCGTTTAGAGGTACTGCAATGGGCGCATCTACGCTTCTTGTCCATTGAAAGAGAGGGTCACGACTGGCTGTAGCCTACAAGTTACTCCGAAGCCGCTAGAGCTACAGTTCGTCTGGACCTTAAATTTCGGCGACTAAGAGAGTCATAGTTACTCCCGTCATGCTTATTACCTTTGTTTGATTCTAATTTAAGTTATACTAGTTTTTGTTCGTGGACTGAGGTTTGGTACTCTAGATTCATGAATTTTAGATCTTATATAATTGCCGATTAATTTTGGATTTTCAATTTCTACAAAATTTAAGTCAAACGATACGTCCAAATATTTAAAATCCCGTGTTACACGTCGCGAAAATTCCTAATGGTTTGCAGAAGTTGCTGCTGAGGTGCTAGTTTGTGCTGATTTTGGAACGATAAGGTGGCATATTTGAATATTTTGCAATATGTTAAATTTTGTTCCCTGATGTGATGAAGTGAAGGGCAGAGCTCCTTTTGATAAGCGCAATTTATCTGAATCGGTAAAAAATTTATCCTTAAAATTTATCCTTTATCCTTATTGACATAAGTGCCGTCGCACCTCAGTATAATTTAAATTAATGATTTCAAACAATTTTCTGCCACGATTAATATATTTATTTGGATCAGGAATTTTGAATAATCGGTTATTTGCATAGTTTGTTTCCCCGATCGATTTTTTTAAATTGGGCATTTTTGAAGTTTGGCGCTTCACATTTATACGAAAGAACGCTAAATTTGTTTCCTGAAGCTCCTATTTAATGCACAGTCTCTCTTTCCCTTGTCTATGTTAGAATAGACCTCACTTATACGCTACAAATCTCCAAGTGCTGCTATAAGACCTTCGGCATGCCCACAAACATGCTGTTGCCCCCTGAGCGACGAAAACTTTTACGAGTTTTACATTTTGGGTTTTATAATACAGGTTCATCAATTTAAGAATTTTCGTGTTTGTTGTTAATATTTTTTAATGAAGCCACAGTTTTGTGGCAGTATTTTATTGGCTCGCAAAAGTGTATTCTTTGATGATCATTTAACAATTATCTTCAACAGGGCAGAAGAGTACAAACTGACATAATTCGTATATATTTTAGCGGTTAATTATAGTTTCTTATTAGAGCTTATTACAGATAAAATAATTAGAAGTAAGAGTTCAGATAAAGTCTACGTGCAAATAAACAATGTTTACAAATTTATTTAATAAAATTCATCGAAATTATCTAAATTTGCAAAAACTTTTATAAAATTCCAGTTTAGTTTGAATTAGTTAAATCTTCGCCAATTTATCCAATGATTTAGTTAAACTTTTAATCGAAGCAGCCTTTTCCTTTTCGGCTTCAACAGCCATTCCTTGGCCATCGACAAGTGATGGACCAGCTTGCTGCAATATACCAGTGGTGAATCTTGCACTGGTAGCGGTGGCGTCTGATGTAGTTCCGATACTATAAAACGCTAAAACAAACTAAATTATATTATAAGTCATTAATATCCAGAAATATTAAGCATTTTTGCCTACTTTTTACCATTTTAGGAATCTTTTTCTTTCTGGTTCGTTTCTCTACCTTTACAACATTTTCGGTTGCTGGCGAAACAGATGTATCTGTAGAAAATACATTTGAGCGTTTGGTATAAAAATTCTAAATAAAAATTATACCGCTAGTTGAACTTATTGGCATTTCATCTGGCAAGCAAACAACTTTGGGTTGGTATTCTGACTAGTTAACTCGGATATTGACGCACCTCAGTTTTGTTGCTGCGTTATCGAAAATTTTATCCCGAACCGCTCTTCTTCATGTGCCTATTCGTTCCGAATATTGACGATCATCCTGGCCATGATGACCTTGTTTACGGCTGCTCTGAATAATTCAGTGGTTGTTTTGGAAAACCACGCTCTTAAGTTTTTAAGCCATGATATTCTATGCCTTCCGGGGCATCTCTTGCCATAGACCTTTCCCTTGAGAACTTTCTTAAGGAGCTTCTATTTGTTTTCGTCTCGCATTATGTGGCCCAGATACTCAAGTTTGCTTCTTTTTTAAGATTTCAATTTCAATATTTTCCAAGATCAAAGAGAAGTGATAAACACACTTGTCTTCCTTTGTGCATTCTTCCCAGTACTGATGCATTGGACACCCTGTCCACCCATGAGATCCTCAGAATTCTTCTGTATACATTCCAAATGCTTCAGGTCTGTTTTGAGTCGCCTCTGTCAATGGCCATTAGGGTCGAGAAGACGTAACGTCGAAGGATTTTGAATTTGATGTTAAGGTCCAAATTGTGGCTTTTCAAAAGTTTTGACATTTTGATGAAGGTTTGTCTTGCTTTTTCTATTCTGCATTTAATCTCTTGAGCGTGGTCCCATGCCTCATTAATTATCGTTCCCAAATAAGTGAATTTGGACACTCTCCCTGATAAACAGTTGACAGTTTCGGATGTCCTGCTTACTTATTATCATGAACTTGGTTTTACTTATGTTAATTTTTGGACCATATTGTCCACTAGCACCGTTTATCTTGTTCATCAACTCTTGCAAGCCAATTAGACTGTCGGCAATACTACAGTGTCGTCTGCGTATAGAATGTTATACGTTCTCAATTCAGCAGGATTTCGTGGTCGGTGTACCATTGATGATAGAGCACAGGACCGATCATTCTGGTGTAAATCCATTGCACCAGTCCTGGTTTTAGACCCCAATTTTTATTGTAGATTCGTCTAACTATCATACCAGGAGTTTACGCCTTTACTACTGTTCTCTTCATATGCTGGTTCCGGTGTAGTTTGGAGTCAAGTATAACTCCGAGATACTTAACTTCTCCCAATATAGTAATTTCTTCACCTCGAACTGTTACAGGTCCTAAACCATCCGGTTTAGGCCTTTTGGTGACAAGTACTAAGGCTGCCTTTTGGAGATTTATTTTTAGTCCGTGGTCTACCCATTTTTGCACTATATTTAGTGTACTCTGTATAAGCTGTCTGATTATAGTGTTGTTTGCACCTTGTACTATGATGACTAAGTCATCAGCAAATCTAATAATCTCTATTTCATTGTCGGTAAGAATTTTCAACAGGCGGTCCACAACCAAAAACACACTAGAAATGATAAACATATTTATAATAACAGAAATACGAAAAACACTATAAAAATTATAAACATATTTATGATAACAGAAATAAGAAAGACACCCGATAAATGATCAACATATTACATCTTCTGGGCTCTTTTGAGATGGTTAGCACTTTTGATTTTCCTACCGATATCTCAATGTTGTATTTGGTAGCTATCTTTCCGAACTGATCAAGCATTCTCTGCAGGTTGTCCTTACCATCTGAGACCAGCACGGTATCGTCCGCGTAGCAAATTACTTTTAGTTCTTTGTCCCCTAGTGAGTATCCCTGTCCAACCTTTTTAACTTCCGCTATAAGTTTTATTCCAAAAATCAAAATCTGGAAAGATCCGTGACCAAATGACAAAATCACAATAAAATTAATTACTAACAAAAATTTGCATTTGTATTTGATAGCAATATGCATGATCATGCCTCAGCGTTGTTGTGCCATTACTGTCTGTCTTACGCAGGAATTTTTTAAATTTACATATTCGCTTATATGCTTAATGTCATTAACATTTAATGAATATGAACATTTTACCTCTAGCACTCCACCCAAGCAACATTCACAAAACACTAATCCATCTGGTGATGCTCCAAATTGTGGCCACTTCGCATTTATTACTAAGCCCACATAATTGACGACAAATTCAATATGTTCCGCTTCCATGCATTTTCTGTATGATTCAACAGCAGTAGATTCATGTGACAAGCCCCATTCTGTTGCCTTTGTTAGAAACATAACTTTTGCTGGATAGCATATGCTTTTCACAAGAGAGAGCGAAGGTGATTCCATGTTTGTTCTGCATAGAGATTTCAAGTTTGAAGCAGTTATTCTTCCTGCCCTTTGCAAATATCATCTTTCTGATCTATGCTGACCTCGGGGATGCTTTTCAATGAGATATACTTGTTCCTTGGTTAACGTTATATCAAGGAATTGAAAAATTTTCTTTACATTACAACATAACTAATGGAAGTGTGTTTTTCAAAAAACATTTAATACATCTGGAAGTGTGACATCCGAGGCGTATTGGAGTTTGCTTGCAAAAGGTTCCACAATCCTTATGATAGCAGCAGTGCATCCTAAATTTTCGATGCTTTTTAATAAGTCTGCCACTGTGTCCTTGGATATTGAGTGTATAACCACTGACTCTGTTGACGAAGTAGCAGCTGGTCCAAAGTCCATTTCCGCTAATAGAACAATTGGCACTTCTGTGGACAAGGAGGGCATAGCCCACAAAGCAACTACATCGGTACAAAAAACAGTACCCTTATTTCGATATCCATATTCGGCAGCAAAAAGCAAAGCACCAATATTAATATCCTCTTTTAGGGCATCGCTTACTTTCTTTCCACCATTCTTGTGCTTTCCCCCTCATATCTAGCTGCAGAACCCCACTCTCATCTTTTCTTGGTAGCAGTAAACATAAGTTTGTTGCTTATGCCCAATGTTCTCAGGTAACATGTCTTGCATACCCTCTTTTTTTACCGTTTAATTCAAAGTGGTAAGAATAGTTTTTAGACCTGTTACTATTGGGTGTATGCATTCTATATTTATGATTGATTTGTTACATACATTGCAAAAAATAGTTTCTTTGGCGATTAATGTCTCCAATGCTCCAAAAGCTTTTATGAATTTCACCCAGCGCTTCTCCCATGAAAAGATCTCTGCATTGTAGCCTGCAATTCTCATTGCAAGGCAGTCCAACTTTACGAGCAACAACTGCTTCTTTTCGGAGATTAATATATTCTAATCCGTTATTTCTTCTCTTTTTAGCGACAGACCCTTCCCATTTATATGGATTTCGAAAACGTTTTCTAGTCAAATTAGTATCAGATTTATTGTCTAGGTTATTAACATCTTCAGCGACAGCTTCTATATTATCAGTTTCCGGTATGTTAAGTTCTGCACTGGATTCTAAAGAATCGCTCTCAAAAGAGTAGGTAGAAAAGTTGTCAAAAGGCGAATAGGTGGAATCGATGTCAATAGAATGCTTACTGTAAGTATCTGAAGGATGACATTCTGTTGAGATAAATTCTGATCTTGTGCTTGTACATTTCCCAGAGTAGCTTTAATAATATTTGCCATAATGGTATTTATCTCCTCAGCAAACTCATTTGCAATATTATCTCTAAGTTGGACGATGTCGTGGGTATCCACATTTAAGAACTCTAGTTGTTCCTGCAAATTATCTGCCGAGGAAGTCTCAACAACTTGATCATGGTTGATAACTAGGTACTCTTCTGATTCTAACAGTGAAACATTATCTGCAATAATAATATTATTGGTTTGGTTGGTGGCATCTGTTAATTCCATCAAGTCGGAGTTTCGAATCGTTGTTTGCCGAGTGTGGACGTGCTGCGAAGCGAAACCGTGCGAGTTAAAATCAAGTTAAGATTGTGTTCGTTATCTGTATTGTGCGTTTTTTTGGAATAACATTTGGAACATTCCTTATCGGGGCAACTACCCCGGGTTTGCGCGATAAGTGTGATGAATCCCGGAAGCTCTCTGGAATATGAGTCGGATCAGGGCTCCCAAGGGAGCTACTTTCTTGGGCCCAGGACCAAGAAAAGGGGTAGGGTGCCCAAGTCTGATCCAACATCATCAGCGTCACCAACCCCGGCTCCAAAAAATCAGCGATGGAGGAAGCTGTAGGTGTGACGCAGGCGACTTCAGCGGGCGCAGCGGATGACGGGTTTGTCGTCCCGCGAAAGACTGTGGCGTGGAGTACGCTGATTGTTGGTCCAGAGGCCTCCACGACGCTGAAAAACCGATTCACGACCAGCCAGCCGCCAATCGTAGATGAGCCTCCAACTCTTCCCAACTCCAGCGTAGAGACTGAACGGAAAGCGATTGCTGAGAGCCCTGCAGCAACTGCAAACAAGCCCAAGAAGGCAGAAAAGCTGCCGCCAATTGTGATCGCTGGAAAACCCAGCAATCACACAATGCTGATTGGTGGCCTAAAAACCATCACCAGTCAGCCTTTCACGTTGAAGTACACGAAAGCTTCGTTGATCGTGTACTGCAGCAGCATCATGGACTGGGCGGCGGTAAAACGATCCCTGGAAGAAGACAAAAGGCAGTTCCACACCTACAGTCTCGCATCGTTGCTTGCAGAGTGTGGACGTGCTGCGAGGCAGAATCGTGCGATATTTTACAGTTGAAATCGAGTGGAAATTGTGGTTTGTGTTAGTTATTGTATTGTGCGTTTTTTTGAGACAAAGTTTGGAACATTCCTTATCGGGCAACTACCGGGTTTGCGCGATAAGTGAAATGAATCCCGGAAGCTCGCTGGAATCTGAGTCGGACCGGGGCTCCCAAAGGAGCTACTGTCTAAGGCCCAGGACCAAGAAGAGGGGTAGGGTGACCAAGTCCGACCCGACATCGCCAGCGTCACCAACCCCGGCTCCAAAAAATCGGCGATGGAGGAGGCTGTAGGGGAGTCGCGGGCGAATTTAGCGGGCGCAGCGGATGACGGGTTCATAGTCCCGCGAAGGACTATGGCGTGGAGCACGCTGATTGTTGCTCCAGAGGCCTCCACGACGCTGAAAAAACCGCTTTGCGCCCATCCAGCCGCCAATCGTAGATGAGCCTCCAACACTTCCCAACACCATCGTAGGGACTGAACGGGAAGCGGTTGCTGAGAGCCCTGCGGGCAACTCCAAACAAGTCCAAGAAGGCAGAAAAGCCGCCGCCAATTGTGATCGCTGGAAAACCCAGCGATCACACAATGCTGATTGGTGGTATAAAAGGAATCACCAGTCAGCCTTTCACGCTGAAGTACACGAAGGCTCGTTAATCGTGTACTGCACCAGCATTATGGACTGGGCGGCGGTGAAACGATCCCTGGAGGAGGACAAGAGCCAGTTCCATACTTACGCCCCTTCGTCGGAAAAAAACCACGCGTTCGTCCTGAGGGGCCTGGAGGGGAATGTCGATCCGACTGCCATAAAGCAAGATCTGGCAGACCGGGGACTGGAAGTGAAGAGTGTCTTCAAAATGAAGACACTTTTCAGGCCGCTCTACCTGGTCGTCACCAGCGACAAGGCAACCCTCCGAAGGCTTAACGCCGAGGCCAGGGTGGTGGTGCAGTGTCAGGGTTTCGTGGAAACCCGCAAAAAACCGGAAGACCCTGACACAGTGTCGTCGATGCCAGGGCTGGGGTCATGTCTCCGGGAACTGCCGCCGGGACTTTAAATGCTCCCGATGCGCTGGGGGGGCATGAAATCACGGCCTGCCCCGTTGGGCTACATTAAAATGCGCTAACTGGGCGTGGGGCCTCATCGTAGCTTTGACGAGGCTTGCCCAGTATACATTTACAAAACAGGCGCAAGTCCCGGCGGAGAAGCAGCGTTTCGTCCCTGCTCCTCTTCCAACGAGGGCCAGCCTGGGGTCAAACAGTCGAGCAGCCCTGGCCCGATCCACCCTTCATCCCTAAGCAGCAGGACCTGGCGCCAGGTCACGCCAACAGGACCATGCTGCCCCCGCCACCCGCCTTCATTAGCGGAGGTTTCCCCTCCGCTGAGGCAGCACGAAGCTGTCCCGACGAGCTCCGCCCACCCAGCCCATGGTATAATGGGAACGCGGTGGCCATGCTGGGCACTGTCCAGCGGGAATTCGCCGAGCTGTCGTCGCAAATCACTTGGGGGAGGTGATCAAGGCGGTAAGATTTTAACAGCGCTGCAGTGAGGGGTTGCGGTCTCGAAGACAGACAAATTCCTAGTCTCCAGCGCAGTTCTTCAATGAAGATATTAACAGCTTCGATTTTTAAGCCCGATTTTGCCAACTGTGCCCTATGAGGATAGGAAGAATGGAACTCATGCGGACTCCGGAGTCGTCTCGGTGAGTTTGTGCACTTCCTTCGGACCGAGGATATCGACGTGGCGTTGATTGTCGAAACATGGTTGCGCCCGGGGATGTACTTAGGATTCGGGGGTACAGGCTCGAACGTGCCGATAGGCCCGGTTTAAGGGAGGGGTGGCCATAGCGGTCAAAAACGTCAATTCCATACAGGAGACTGCAACACAAGGCAGTCAGCAATAGAGAACGTCGGCGTTGAACTTCCTGATGGAGTTTTGATCTACGTGGCTATTTCTCCACCGTACGCTTACAGGCCGCTGATGTCGATCCATTCTTCATAAACCACAATAGGGTGTTGCTAATGGGAGATTCAACGGCCCGCCATCCACTATTCAATAACCCTGGACATAAAAACGCACGCCGGCAATTTTCTAGCCGACTACGTTCGCGACAATGGGCCTACTCGTTATGCCCACTTCATCCCCAACGCATTACCCGAACAGGGAGGGAATCCATCCTACCTCGACTTCGGAATTGCCAAAGGACTCACCAATCTCACGAGATGGTGGTTATAGAACGCCTCAGCAGTGACCATATTGCCCATTTACCCTCGACATTAGGGATTAAAGCGCACACAAACTAACGACTTTCGATATTCATAACGAAAATTTCGATTTTCGCGAATTCGAAAACGACTACAAGACCTGACGTGTATTCCGGGCCAGATTGATACGGTCGAAGCTCTAGAGCATGCGGTAAAAGGTCTGACCAGGAAGATACACGGACACAGCAAGCTTTGGGCAAAAAAGTTCCGAACAGACCGCGCACGACAATCTTCCTGAGGAAATTTTGGACCTTATTAAGGCGAAAAATCGAATCAGAAGCGTTGCAGCGATTCAGTCAGGCCTGCCGATCGCATAATGGCAGCAGAGCTTGCACGAGACATACAGCGCGAAATCTCCGCATACAGGAATTATACCTGGCGGAGAAACTGCGAATCTGACTCCCCGTGACAATTCTCTGTGGAAACTGTCGAGAAGGTCTGCGAAAGGCTATGAGCAAGTCCCCGCTCTTGAAAAAGAGGGGCGGAGTTATATTACCACCAGTGACAAGTGCGAGCTGCTCGCTGACTTTTTGGCAGAAGTACACCAGATCCAACCAGCCCTTCAGGATAACGAAATGGAAAGACAGAACCGCTGTTTTTGTAGAACGGAAGTATCCTATACCACCCTCGATTTTGCTTCATCTATAACAACACCGTCGGAGATACAATCGTGTCTTCAGCGCCTCCTAGCCGAAAAGGCCCCGGGCCAGACGGCATCCCCTTATTTACTCCTCAAAACTTACCGCGGAAAAACTATAGTGCTAATAGTAGAAATAGTCAACGCAGTCCTTAAATTGCAGCACTTCCCACAGGACTGGAAAAACGCTGTAATAATCCTGTCTTAAAGCCGGGCAAAAACACTGACTGATCCCCGCCTCTTATAGCAATTTCCCTCCTAAACTCCCTCGGCAAATTAACCGAGAAGGTTATCCTATCGAGACTACAGGCAGTAGCCGAGCTTCGAAGTTTAATCCGGATGACAGTTTGCGTTTCGAGCAAGACACAACACATAACGCTTGCAGACTGTTAGGATCGCAACGGATGCCTATGAAGCATTTAATAGCTTCAAAGTACGGTAATGCTGCTTCTCGATATGGAAAGGGCCTTCGGACACAGTTTGCACACAGGCCTGCTGGTATAAGTTGTTTGCCGTACATTCACTGCCACTCTACCTAGTTTCCCTTATAGCGTCTTACCTAAAAACCGTACCATCCAGGTGAAAGTGGAGATTCCACTTCTGCCAAAGAGACGCAATCGCGGCAGGAGTACCACAAGGTACGAGTGATTTCGCCGTTGCTGTAACATTGTATACAGTCAGACATTCCAAAAACTTCCCACTACAAAAATAGCACAATACGCGGATGATACGGGTATCTACACATCGTCTTTCTATGCCATAGCTGCGAAATCTCGCATTGCGCATCACCTGAGTTTATTGACGCCGTATTTCGATAAATGGAAACTTAAAGTGAATCTCAGGAAGACTAAACTTATTATCTTCTCGCGCAAATTTACTAACAATAAAATCCTATCGCCACTCATGGTGCAAAATACTCCAATCCAGCCAGTAAAAGAGGTGAAATACCTGGGATTCAAACTAGACGCCCGACCTCACTTCAACAAGCATGTTGACTATGCTGTACAAAAGACTTTCTTGGCCCGAAGAAACTTGTACTCTCTTCTGGCGCCAAATTCATTTCTGTCACCTCAAAACAAACTTGTGCTCTACACCTCCACCATAAAGCCCATACTGACCTACGGCTCCCCTATCTGGCACTCTGTCTGTGACTCCACGAGACGACGTGTTCAAAGGACCCAAAATAGGTTCCTGAGAGGCGTCCAATCGGCTGACAGATACACCAGAATAACCGAAATGCACGAAGCTACAGGGATGGCCTATATAGCCGACTATATGAATACCATCGCTGAAAAATTTTACCATAGCGGAGTGCAAGGCTCTGTCTTTACGCGAAATATCACCCAAGTAAGAGCAAACGATCGCCCAACCCATAGTTAGTCCTCTGTATAAGCGACTTCCCATATTTTATGAGGATTTGTCTCTGACAGTACGTGACGACAGTAAAAGAGGTGAAAGAGGTGAAATACCTGGGATTCAAACTAGACGCCCGACTTCACTTCAACAAGCATGTTGACTATGCTGTACAAAAGAATTTTATGGCAATCCTTACGCGAAATATCACCCAAGTAAGAGCAAACGATCGCCCAACCCATAGTTAGTCCTCGTATAAGCGACTTCCCATATTTTATGAGGATTTTGTCCCTGACAGTACGTGACGACAGTAAAAGAGGTGAAAGAGGTGAATACCTGGGATTCAAACTAGACGCCCGACTTCACTTCAACAAGCATGTTGACTATGCTGTACAAAAGACTTTTATGGCAATCCTTACGCGAAATATCACCCAAGTAAGAGCAAACGATCGCCCAACCCATGGTCCCCTGTATAAGCGACTTCCCATATTTTATGAGGATTTTGTCCCTGACAGTACGTGACGACAAACAAACATTGCCTGCCAGTTGCAGACAGTCGTTTCTAGCAGGTTGGAAACGCACTAATCCAACATAACGTGACTTGACGGGTTCGTCCTGCCTCGTTCTGGCTGGTCCTTGCACCGATCGGGGCGGGGGCGGATGCATTTGGTCATCTAGTTGAAACTGCCGGCGGTTAACGCCACGGCTGACAGTATCAAACTTAAAGGTCGAAGCAAAAGGGGTTTTTGGCTTCCCTTCAGGAAGACCTTTTTTCCTTAATGAATGCCCCTCGAATAAAACCAAAACCGCCACTTCAAGACTATCTCCTGACGTTGTCGTGCGTATGGCTAGCTCGGGAATGTCCATGTTAGGGCACTGCCCAGGAAATGGACGACTTAGCGCGCCTATTTAGATCATGGGCAAAGAGCAACCGGCTGAACATCTGGCTAGACATGGGAGTTATGTTTTTTAACTTTGTGAGTTTTATTAACGGGAATTCCAATATATTCCTGGGTTTCAGTCAATTTTACTGTTTATTATTTAAAATGTCACAAAAACGTTTCGGTGTCTTTCTCCACCATCATCAGTTTGTGTGTATAGTTCCCAACATGGCAAACACTCAACTGGTTTGGGTTAGTAGAACCAGTTGAGTGTTTTGCCATGTTGGGAACTATACACACAAACTGATGATGGTGGAGAAAGACACCGAAACGTTTTTGTGACATTTTAAATAATAAACAGTAAAATTGACTGAAACCCAGGAATATATTGGAATGAATTAAAGTACAGTCAGGAAAATATGCGAAACGAATTAACGGGAATGTTCAATAAATTTTTATCTATCTATCTATCTACTAGGGATGTTTTTCCTGTTGTGCTTATGACTGAAAATTTTTGGAATATTCTTTATCTTCCGGAATTTCCTGAATTTGGCAGAAATTTTCTGAATTGTTTTCCTCGGGAATTGGATTAGATAGTTGATTGTCGTCATTGGGTAGTTGGTAATCGTGATAATAGTTATCAGCGTAATTACAGTTATTTTCGGGTGTAGAATTTTCATCATAGTATTCATTACTGAAAAGTTCCTGTGAAACGAAATTTGGTCTTTGATTGGGTTGTGACGTGAGGTAGTTCTGATTAGCAAAGTTTCAAGCTGGGTAGTTTTGAGTTTGAAAATTCTGGTTAGTAGGGCGTTAAATGGAAGAGTTTCTCGATATTCCAGACATTGGAACTGCTCTTGGCAACATGTATTGCGGGGTGTGTTTTGGTTGGAAAACATTTTGAGGACGACCGAACACTTCTCTGTTCGTCGCGTATCTTTTTGGGGGTATTTCTCTCGTTTGAACACGAACTGGTTGACAAGGAAAATTTGGTTTTGGAGGGGTATTGTGATTTTGTCCAAAAAGTTTGGAAGATTGTTTTGGTTGAAATTGTTGTTTCCCAAGGGATTTTGATGATGGTTGAAGTTTGGTTTTACATTTTGAAAAGTTTGGAAATTGTTTGGTTTTTGTTGGAATGGAAAATTTTTGAAATTTCTGTTTGGATCTGAAAAGTTGCCGTATGGCCTTTCGAAATTTTCGAATTCACTGTCATATGAGATAGCATCTTCTAGAGATTCAGGTTTCTTGATGTACATATTGTTTTTAGTACACCAATGCATCCTGCAATGAAAGTGTTTAATGCTGTTTTATCATAGCAGTTTATGTGGCATAACTTTTCGTTAGTACTGATGTTTGGGTCGTTACTTATTCTTTGGACTACGTTACTTCCGATTAGCTGTAAACGGCTTCCAAAGTCAATTAAGTGTTCGTTTTTGTTTGGACGCGTTCTCGTGAGTTCTTGTACCAAACAGTCTAACTCTCTACGACCAGCAAAGCATTGTAACAGGGCTTGTTTTAGTCTAGGCCAGCTATCTAGTTCAGCTCTATTGCCTACCATAGATTCTACTCTACCAATTAGTTTTTCTTGAACACACTCGTAGATTTGTTGGTCTAGATCGGCATCATTGAATTCGCGATATGTGGCTATTACGTTGTCACATCTTTTTACGAATTTGTTTAAACTGTTTACGTCTCCATCGTAAGGTTGATGTTGTTTAGTTTACTTTTTAGTAAATCCCAATTTATTTTTGTTTCAGTTTGTGCCATTTTGTTTGCTTCGATCGCTATTTCGTTTATTGCTTGAAATAAATCGTCGATGCTGTTCATTCAAAATTCAAAGAAAAACAAAAAATTCTTAAATATTCTCGATTATCGATAAATCTTTCTCGATTCTCCGTGGGTACTTCTTGTACTCTTGGGACGTTTTCTGGATAAATTTGCAAGGTGTGGATAGTGCTGAAGTGTTGAAACACAAGACGTGCTGTCCAAAGATTTGGGTCACTTAACCGGAGCACCAAATTGATTTTCGCCGTACGATTCGACTAATCACGTTATTCCAAAAAAAATTCCTGGGTTCCAGTCAATTTTATTGTTTATCATTTAAAATGTCACAAATACGTTTCGGTGTCTTTCTCCACCATCATCAGTTTGACTAAAATACACATTCAGTCATCATTAATTAAAAAAAAAATTCTATCAAAATTCCACCAGCACCCATTCCCGCACCTTCTACGCACGCTACATAACAGCAGTTATCATTGTTTATGACACCCTTGGTTAAACTTATAAGTATACAGCTCTTCTGGACTCTGCTTCTATGAAGTCATACATGACAACGTTATGTTCCAAGTTAAACTCGAAACAGAGAATGTCAAACAATCTAAATTTCTTACAAAGATAAACGAGATAGAATTGTTAATGGAAGAATAAATATTACTAATACTACAATATGATGGAGATTGAAACTTGTGACAACTGTATTTGGCTAGAAAACACCCAAATAGCTTATACTGTTTTTGAAAATATGCTCCAAGATATAATGAACAAATGTTATGAAATTGATATGGGCAACATGCACAATATCTAAGGAAAATTAAACTTTGGATAACTTGGATATTAGATAGATTAGATATAACCTTGGATATTAGAATATAAAAGTATAGAAAGATTTTAGAAACTAACATCGTTGATCAAAATTACTAAGGATAATTACTACCAAAGAGAATTAAACAAGCATAGCATAGCAACAGGAAGACTTCGGAAATAATAAAACACGCTACAAATACATCAACAACCAAGCCAAATGTGAAATTAATTAATGATAAGGGTGATTTCATAACTGACGGTAAAGACGTTTCAACAAGTTTACCGATTCTTTTATCAATATTGGTCAAGGATTAAAATGAGATAAAACACCTATATCTACTGTACGACATAAAAATTCGTATTCAAACTCCTCAATGTTTCTAACTCCAATTGATGGGAATACTTTAATAAAACATATTCAATCTTTGAAAAACTAGCTCACCGGGTCCTGATAATATAACAAACAAAATTATTAAACAAACACACCAATTTTATTAAAAACCACAAATTTATTTAATAAATAAAATCTTTGAACATGGTAAATTAATTACTTATATCAAAACAACATTCTAGCGCCAAATCAGTTTGAGTTTAAGAAGAGTGCTACAACTGATGCAATATTAAAATTTGTGAGTCTGTTACAAAGAATTTGGATTCTAGTGAAAAGTGCTCTGCTGTGTTCTTGGATCTGCGAGGGCATTTGATAATGTATCCATGATTACTGCTTCAAAAACTTAAGAACATTGGTATTAGAGGAGCGGTGCTGAGGGTCTTTGCGAGCTATCTTAGTGATCGAAAACAGAGAATAAAGATTAACAATTATACTGGGATTGCAGGGAGGTAATTATGGGTATACCTCAGGGTACCGTTTTGGGACGGTTCCGGTGGCACAACCTATATAACCCAACGTTCCGACAGTTAATTTTTAAGTAGGTGCTTCCATCCCCGATTGTGATATTCTTGAAGTAGGAATGCTTACCCCTCAACCAAGATCTCATCTCAGCCCTGAATGTGATGTACCTGTTATGTCCGACTCAGTAATATCTGAATTTGATTTTACTGATTCAGCAAATTCAAAAGGGAAACTGCAAGTGTTACCAAAATCCACAAATGCTATATAGTACCCAAAACCAAAAAAAGGTATTTTCGTATTAAAAATTTTAGGCGATGCGTAGGGGAGACTGTCCTAAATGACATTTTTTTTTGCCTTGCGGCGGGCTGGAGGGTAAAAATCTTCTCGAAGACACCCAGTGTCCCGTGACACCAGGTAGTGTTGGATTTCTAACCAACTAGGGAGCACCAGTTAGCCCTGAGTTTTCCAATCCATGTTCTTTCTTTCTACTTCCTGGCTTTTACATCTCCGACAATTCCAGTATCTATGGGGGGGGTGGCGGCGGGCGTGCTCGAGGTCAGACTAATCATTGCTCTCACGACTTCCCGAAAATTCCAAAACTTCTCTGACCCAAAAAACGGTCCATTTACTTTACTCCCAATTAATGCTCACCTTTCCATCTTATCCCTCTACACCATCTATATCAATCTTTCCCTTAATTCACTGTCCCAATATATGCAAACCCCTTACAGTTCGAGTGGATGAGCGGTACCCGACTCATCCCCTCTATCCCAACCAAACTCTCCAACTCCTCACTCCCAAAGCCGTTTTTGCGGATGTGGCCGACAGCCCTCCTGGCTCATTCCACTACCGCAGTCCCGCCGGACTTGTCAGCCGCTTAGCCGATCATGCTGCTCGTAAGACTTATGCACGATCTCCCAGGGAATACCACGTAGAGGTGGCAGCCATACAGCCCAAACCCGGACCGACGTTCACCCTTGCCCCGGTGGTGGGAAGCCTACAGTCCTCTACAACCCTCCGAGAAGCAGCAGACTCCGTTGACCACTTAATCCGAACTCGGCGCGGCCACATGCTGTCCCCCAATAATCTCTCAGCGGATTCTCTAGTTAAGGTCCCTACTTTCAATATGGGTTCCTCGGAGTCATTGCCCTGGTTGAATAAGCGAAAGCATCGGACAAAATCCGATTATTTCAGGACCTCCTACGCGTGGTGTACAGCATTGGTGGTAGTAAATCCGACCGGGAGATATCTCACGACCACATAATGCCATCTTCGGTTATTGCCATAAGCTGAGGGGCCTGGAGTTCCTGGAGTTTATGAAATTTCAGGAGGCAACTCTGTTTAGGTGGATAATGAGACGAGAGAATCCGACTCAGTAGATCACGACGTAGAAGTGGTTGGGACTTGTTTTCTTTGCCGATTGGAGTCAACAACCTTAGTAGTCAACCCCTTAATCATGGCGGCAATAATTGTGAGGCCATCCTTCAGGCCTTCCATACCCACTTTGATCTCAGCGGACGAGGAATCGTGGACTTGAATCCTGACGGATTCCTTAGTATTGCTGAGCAGCACTTGAGAGATATTAAAAAGACTCTGCTCCATATCCCTCATTGACCGCAAGAGCATATCTGGCTTACAGGTGCTTCTACGGATATCGTCCAACTTGCCCTCTAGAAGACTCCATCGTGACTCGATACTCAACACCATGTCGTACATTTCTGAAATTGTTTGCACACTAGTTGATAGCTTGGACATCTGGTTTGCCAGCGAGTCAATGATACCTCGCGGCACATGATTTTTTGATAAATTTGTTAGTTTATCGTTGAGGTACCTAAGGTTTGGAGAATCGCAGAGTGCACAAAAAAATCGGGGGTTGTTGTTCTTCTCCAAGAGCAGAGCCTTGGTAATCACCTTATCGAGGCCCGTACACTGCATTCAAAAGCACCTGCGGCAGTCACCGCAGCATCGGACCTTGTATTTGTCCTTATCCGCAAATTCCTGGTTCCAAATAAGTTGGTGAGGTGGGCCACAGGGCGCATCTCGTTTCATCCGAGGCTGGTTTATATTCTTAGGGCCAACTTGAGACGGTTGAGAGGGCTGGCAACCCCCAGGTCCGGTAGGAACTTTTGCAGATTTGGCCAGCGCTCACCGTTCGTATGTTTCATACGCTCGGCGCGCGCTGTGGATAGCGGGAACCGTTTAGAGGTACTGCAATGGGCGCATCTACGCTTCTTGTCCATTGAAAGAGAGGGTCACGACTGGCTGTAGCCTACAAGTTACTCCGAAGCCGCTAGAGCTACAGTTCGTCTGGACCTTAAATTTCGGCGACTAAGAGAGTCATAGTTACTCCCGTCATGCTTATTACCTTTGTTTGATTCTAATTTAAGTTATACTAGTTTTTGTTCGTGGACTGAGGTTTGGTACTCTAGATTCATGAATTTTAGATCTTATATAATTGCCGATTAATTTTGGATTTTCAATTTCTACAAAATTTAAGTCAAACGATACGTCCAAATATTTAAAATCCCGTGTTACACGTCGCGAAAATTCCTAATGGTTGCAGAAGTTGCTGCTGAGGTGCTAGTTTGTGCTGATTTTGGAACGATAAGGTGGCATATTTGAATATTTTGCAATATGTTAAATTTTGTTCCCTGATGTGATGAAGTGAAGGGCAGAGCTCCTTTTGATAAGCGCAATTTATCTGAATCGGTAAAAAATTTATCCTCAGAATTTATCCTTTATCCTTATTGACATAAGTGCCGTCGCACCTCAGTATAATTTAAATTAATGATTTCAAACAATTTTCTGCCACAATTAATATATTTATTTGGATCAGGAATTTTGAATAATCGGTTATTTGCATAGTTTGTTTCCCGATCGATTTTTTTAAATTGGGCATTTTTGAAGTTTGGCGCTTCACATTTATACGAAAGAACACTAAATTTGTTTCCTGAAGCTCCTATTTAATGCACAGTCTCTCTTTCCCTTGTCTATGTTAGAATAGACCTCACTTATGCGCTACAAATCTCCAAGTGCTGCTATAAGACCTTCGGCATGCCCACAAACATGCTGTTGCCCCCTGAGCGACGAAAACTTTTACGAGTTTTACATTTTGGGTTTTATAATACAGGTTCATCAATTTAAGAATTTTCGTGTTTGTTGTTAATATTTTTTAATGAAGCCACAGTTTTGTGGCAGTATTTTATTGGCTCGCAAAAGTGTATTCTTTGATGATCATTTAACAATTATCTTCAACAGGGCAGAAGAGTACAAACTGACATAATTCGTATATATTTTAGCGGTTAATTATAGTTTCTTATTAGAGCTTATTACAGATAAAATAATTAGAAGTAAGAGTTCAGATAAAGTCAACGTGCAAATAAACAATGTTTACAAATTTATTTAATAAAATTCATCGAAATTATCTAAATTTGCAAAAACTTTTATAAAATTCCAGTTTAGTTTGAATTAGTTTAATCTTCGCCAATTTACCCAATGATTTAGTTAAACTTTTAATCGAAGCAGCCTTTTCCTTTTCGGCTTCAACAGCCATTCCTTGGTCATCGACAAGTGATGGACCAGCTTGCTGCAATATACCAGTGGTGAATCTTGCACTGGTAGCGGTAGCGTCTGATGTAGTTCCGATTCTATAAAACGCTAAAACAAACTAAATTATATTATAAGTCATTAATATCCATAAATATTAAGCATTTTTGCCTACTTTTTACCATTTTAGGAATCTTTTTCTTTCTGGTTCGTTTCTCTACCTTTACAACATTTTCGGTTGCTGGCGAAACAGATGTATCTGTAGAAAATACATTTGAGCGTTTGGTATAAAAATTCTAAATAAAAATTATACCGCTAGTTGAACTTATTGGCATTCATCAGGCAAGCAAACAACTTTGGGTTGGTATTCTGACTAGTTAACTCGGATATTGACGCACCTCAGTTTTGTTGCTGCGTTATCGAAAATTTTATCCCGAACCGCTCTTCTTCATGTGCCTATTCGTTCCGAATATTGACGATCATCCTGGCCATGATGACCTTGTTTACGGCTGCTCTGAATAATTCAGTGGTTGTTTTGGAAAACCACGCTCTTAAGTTTTTAAGCCATGATATTCTATGCCTTCCGGGGCATCTCTTGCCATAGACCTTTCCCTTGAGAACTTTCTTAAGGAGCTTCTATTTGTTTTCGTCTCGCATTATGTGGCCCAGATACTCAACTTTGCTTCTTTTTTAAGATTTCAATTTCAATATTTTCCAAGATCAAAGAGAAGTGATAAACACACTTGTCTTCCTTTGTGCATTCTTCCCAGTACTGATGCATTGGACACCCTGTCCACCCATGAGATCCTCAGAATTCTTCTGTATACATTCCAATGCTTCAGGTCTGTTTTGAGTCGCCTCTGTCAATGGCCATTAGGGTCGAGAAGACGTAACGTCGAAGGATTTTGAATTTGATGTTAAGGTCCAAATTGTGGCTTTTCAAAAGTTTTGACATTTTGATGAAGGTTTGTCTTGCTTTTTCTATTCTGCATTTAATCTCTGAGCGTGGTCCCATGCCTCATTAATTATCGTTCCCAAATAAGTGAATTTGGACACTCTCCTGATAACAGTTGACAGTTTCGGATGTCCTGCTTACTTATTATCATGACTTGGTTTTACTTATGTTAATTTTTGGACCATATTGTCCACTAGCACCGTTTATCTTGTTCATCAACTCTTGCAAGCCAATTAGACTGTCGGCAATACTACAGTGTCGTCTGCGTATAGAATGTTATACGTTCTCAATTCAGCAGGATTTCGTGGTCGGTGTACCATTGATTGATAGAGCACAGGACCGATCATTCTGGTGTAACTCCATTGCACCAGTCTTGGTTTTAGACCCCAATTTTTTTTGTAGATTCGTCTAACTATCATACCAGGAGTTTACGCCTTTTCTACTGTTCTCTTCATATGCGGGTTCCGGTGTAGTTTGGAGTCAAGTATAACTCCGAGATACTTAACTTCTCCCAATATAGTAATTTCTTCACCTCGAACTGTTACAGATCCCAAACCATCCGGTTTACGCCTTTTGGTGACAAGTACTAAGGCTGCCTTTTGGAGATTTATTTTTAGTCCGTGGTCTACCCATTTTTGCACTATATTTAGTGTACTCTGTATAAGCTGTCTGATTATAGTGTTGTTTGCACCTTGTACTATGATGACTAAGTCATCAGCAAATCTAATAATCTCTATTTCATTGTCGGTAAGAATTTTCAACAGGCGGTCCACAACCAAAAACACACTAGAAATGATAAACATATTTATAATAACAGAAATACGAAAACACTATAAAAATTATAAACATATTTATGATAACAGAAATAAGAAAGACACCCGATAAATGATCAACATATTACATCTTCTGGGCTCTTTTGAGATGGTTAGCACTTTTGATTTTCCTACCGATATCTCAATGTTGTATTTGGTAGCTATCTTTCCGAACTGATCAAGCATTCTCTACAGGTTGTCCTTACCATCTGAGACCAGCACGCTATCGTCCGCGTAGCAAATTACTTTTAGTTCTTTGTCCCCCTAGTGAGTATCCCTGTCCAACCTTTTTAACTTCCGCTATAAGTTTTATTCCAAAAATCAAAATCTGGAAAGATCCGTGACCAAATGACAAAATCACAATAAAATTAATTACTAACAAAAATTTGCATTTGTATTTGATAGCAATATGCATGATCATGCCTCAGCGTTGTTGTGCCATTACTGTCTGTCTTACGCAGGAATTTTTTAAATTTACATATTCGCTTATATGCTTAATGTCATTAACATTTAATGAATATGAAACATTTTACCTCTAGCACTCCACCCAAGCAACATTCACAAAACACTAATCCATCTGGTGATGCTCCAAATTGTGGCCACTTCGCATTTATTACTAAGCCCACATAATTGACGACAAAATCAATATGTTCCGCTTCCATGCATTTTCTGTATGATTCAACAGCAGTAGATTCATGTGACAAGCCCCATTCTGTTGCCTTTGTTAGAAACATAACTTTTGCTGGATAGCATATGCTTTTCACAAGAGAGAGCGAAGGTGATTCCATGTTTGTTCTGCATAGAGATTTCAAGTTTGAAGCAGTTATTCTTCCTGCCCTTTGCAAATATCATCTTTCTGATCTATGCTGACCTCGGGGATGCTTTTCAATGAGATATACTTGTTCCTTGGTTAACGTTATATCAAGGAATTGAAAAATTTTCTTTACATTACAACATAACTAATGGAAGTGTGTTTTCTCAAAAACATGTAATACATCTGGAAGTGTGACATCCGAGGCGTATTGGAGTTTGCTTGCAAAAGGTTCCACAATCCTTATGATAGCAGCAGTGCATCCTAAATTTTCGATGCTTTTTAATAAGTCTGCCACTGTGTCCTTGGATATTGAGTGTATAACCACTGACTCTGTTGACGAAGTAGCAGCTGGTCCAAAGTCCATTTCCGCTAATAGAACAATTGGCACTTCTGTGGACAAGGAGGGGCATAGTCCACAAAGCAACTACATCGGTACAAAAAAACAGTACCCTTATTTCGATATCCATATTCGGCAGCAAAAAGCAAAGCACCAATATTAATATCCTCTTTTAGGGCATCGCTTACTTTCTTTCCACCATTCTTGTGCTTTCCCCTCATATCTAGCTGCAGAAACCCCACTCTCATCTTTTTCTTGGTAGCAGTAAACATAAGTTTGTTGCTTATGCCCAATGTTCTCAGGTAACATGTCTTGCATACCCTCTTTTTTTACCGTTTAATTCAAAGTGGTAAGAATAGTTTTTAGACCTGTTACTATTGGGTGTATGCATTCTATATTTATGATTGATTTGTTACATACATTGCAAAAAATAGTTTCTTCTTTGGCGATTAATGTCTCCAATGCTCCAAAAGCTTTTATGAATTTCACCCAGCGCTTCTCCCATGAAAAGATCTCTGCATTGTAGCCTGCAATTCTCATTGCAAGGCAGTCCAACTTTACGAGCAACAACTGCTTCTTTTCGGAGATTAATATATTCTAATCCGTTATTTCTTCTCTTTTTAGCGACAGACCCTTCCCATTTATATGGATTTCGAAAACGTTTTCTAGTCAAATTAGTATCAGATTTATTGTCTAGGTTATTAACATCTTCAGCGACAGCTTCTATATTATCAGTTTCCGGTATGTTAAGTTCTGCACTGGATTCTAAAGAATCGCTCTCAAAAGAGTAGGTAGAAAAGTTGTCAAAAGGCGAATAGGTGGAATCGATGTCAATAGAATGCTTACTGTAAGTATCTGAAGGATGACATTCTGTTGAGATAAATTCTGATCTTGTGCTTGTACATTTCCCAGAGTAGCTTTAATAATATTTGCCATAATGGTATTTATCTCCTCAGCAAACTCATTTGCAATATTATCTCTAAGTTGGACGATGTCGTGGGTATCCACATTTAAGAACTCTAGTTGTTCCTGCAAATTATCTGCCGAGGAAGTCTCAACAACTTGATCATGGTTGATAACTAGGTACTCTTCTGATTCTAACAGTGAAACATTATCTGCAATAATAATATTATTGGTTTGGTTGGTGGCATCTGTTAATTCCATCAAGTCGGAGTTTCGAATCGTTGTTTGCCGAGTGTGGACGTGCTGCGAAGCGAAATCGTGCGAGTTAAAATCAAGTTAAGATTGTGTTCGTTATCTGTATTGTGCGTTTTTTTTGGAATAACATTTGGAACATTCCTTATCGGGCAACTACCCGGGTTTTGCGCGATAAGTGTGATGAATCCCGGAAGCTCTCTGGAATATGAGTCGGATCAGGGCTCCCAAGGGAGCTACTTTCTTGGGCCCAGGACCAAGAAAAGGGGTAGGGTGCCCAAGTCTGATCCAACATCATCAGCGTCACCAACCCCGGCTCCAAAAAAATCAGCGATGGAGGAAGCTGTAGGTGTGACGCAGGCGACTTCAGCGGGCGCAGCGGATGACGGGTTTGTCGTCCCGCGAAAGACTGTGGCGTGGAGTACGCTGATTGTTGGTCCAGAGGCCTCCACGACGCTGAAAAACCGATTCACGACCAGCCAGCCGCCAATCGTAGATGAGCCTCCAACTCTTCCCAACTCCAGCGTAGAGACTGAACGGAAAGCGATTGCTGAGAGCCCTGCAGCAACTGCAAACAAGCCCAAGAAGGCAGAAAAGCCGCCGCCAATTGTGATCGCTGGAAAACCCAGCAATCACACAATGCTGATTGGTGGCCTAAAACCATCACCAGTCAGCCTTTCACGTTGAAGTACACGAAAGCTTCGTTGATCGTGTACTGCAGCAGCATCATGGACTGGGCGGCGGTAAAACGATCCCTGGAAGAAGACAAAAGGCAGTTCCACACCTACAGTCTCGCATCGTTGCTTGCAGAGTGTGGACGTGCTGCGAGGCAGAATCGTGCGATATTTTACAGTTGAAATCGAGTGGAAATTGTGTTTGTGTTAGTTATTGTATTGTGCGTTTTTTTTTGAGACAAAGTTTGGAACATTCCTTATCGGGCAACTACCGGGTTTGCGCGATAAGTGAAATGAATCCCGGAAGCTCGCTGGAATCTGAGTCGGACCGGGGCTCCCAAAGGAGCTACTGTCTAAGGCCCAGGACCAAGAAGAGGGGTAGGGTGCCCAAGTCCGACCCGACATCGCCAGCGTCACCAACCCCGGCTCCAAAAAAATCGGCGATGGAGGAGGCTGTAGGGGAGTCGCGGGCGAATTTAGCGGGCGCAGCGGATGACGGGTTCATAGTCCCGCGAAGGACTATGGCGTGGAGCACGCTGATTGTTGCTCCAGAGGCCCTCCACGACGCTGAAAAACCGCTTTGCGCCCATCCAGCCGCCAATCGTAGATGAGCCTCCAACACTTCCCAACACCATCGTAGGGACTGAACGGGAAGCGGTTGCTGAGAGCCCTGCGGCAACTCCAAACAAGTCCAAGAAGGCAGAAAAGCCGCCGCCAATTGTGATCGCTGGAAAACCCAGCGATCACACAATGCTGATTGGTGGTATAAAAGGAATCACCAGTCAGCCTTTCACGCTGAAGTACACGAAGGCTTCGTTAATCGTGTACTGCACCAGCATTATGGACTGGGCGGCGGGTGAAACGATCCCTGGAGGAGGACAAGAGCCAGTTCCATACTTACGCCCCTTCGTCGGAAAAAACCCACGCGTTCGTCCTGAGGGGCCTGGAGGGGAATGTCGATCCGACTGCCATAAAGCAAGATCTGGCAGACCGGGGACTGGAAGTGAAGAGTGTCTTCAAAATGAAGACACTTTTCAGGCCGCTCTACCTGGTCGTCACCAGCGACAAGGCAACCCTCCGAAGGCTTAACGCCGAGGCCAGGGTGGTGTGCAGTGTCAGGGTTTCGTGGGAAACCCGCAAAAACCGGAAGACCCTGACACAGTGTCGTCGATGCCAGGGCTGGGGTCATGTCTCCGGGAACTGCCGCCGGGACTTTAAATGCTCCCGATGCGCTGGGGGGCATGAAATCACGGCCTGCCCCGTTGGGGCTACATTAAAATGCGCTAACTGCGGTGGGCCTCATCGTAGCTTTGACGAGGCTTGCCCAGTATACATTTACAAACAGGCGCAAGTCCCGGCGGAGAAGCAGCGTTTCGTCCCTGCTCCTCTTCCAACGAGGCCAGCCTGGGGTCAAACCAGTCGAGCCCCTGGCCCGATCCACCCTTCATCCCTAAGCAGCAGGACCATGGCGCCAGGTCACGCCAACAGGACCATGCTGCCCCCCGCCACCGCCTTCATTAGCGGAGTTTCCTCCGCTGAGGCAGCACGAAGCTGTCCCGACGAGCTCCGCCCACCCAGCCCATGGTATAAATGGGAACGCGGTGGCCATGCTGGGCACTGTCCAGCGGGAATTCGCCGAGCTGTCGTCGCAAATCAACTTGGGGGAGGTGATCAAGGCGGTAAGATTTTACAGCGCTGCATTGAGGGGTTGCGTCTCGAAGACAGACAAATTCCTAGTCTCAGCGCAGTTCTTCAATGAAGATATTAACAGCTTCGATTTTTAAGCCCTGATTTTGCCAACTGTGCCCTATGAGGATAGGAGAATGGAACTCATGCGGACTCCGGAGTCGTCTCGGTGAGTTTGTGCACTTCCTTCGGACCGAGGATATCGACGTGGCGTTGATTGTCGAAACATGGTTGCGCCCCGGGGATGTACTTAGGATTCGGGGGGTACAGGCTCGAACGTGCCGATAGGCCCGGTTTAAGGGGAGGGGTGGCCATAGCGGTCAAAACGTCAATTCCATACAGGAGACTGCCACACAGGCAGTCAGCAATAGAGAACGTCGGCGTTGAACTTCCTGATGGAGTTTTGATCTACTGTGGCTATTTCTCCACCGTACGCTTACAGGCCGCTGATGTCGATCCATTCTTCATAAACACCAATAGGGTGTTGCTAATGGGAGATTTCAACGCCCGCCATCCACTATTCAATAACCCTGGACATAAAAACGCAGCCGGCAATTTTCTAGCCGACTACGTTCGCGACAATGGCCTACTCGTTATGCCCACTTCATCCCCAACGCATTACCCGAACAGTGGAGGGAATCCATCCTACCTCGACTTCGGAATTGCCAAAGGACTCACCAATCTCACGGAGATGGTGGTTATAGACGCCCTCAGCAGTGACCATTTGCCCATTTACCTCGACATTAGGGATTTAAAAGCGCACACAAACTAACGACTTTCGATATTCATACGAAAATTTCGATTTTCGCGAATATCGAAAACGACTACAAGACCTGACGTGTATTCCGGGCCAGATTGATACTGTCGAAGCTCTAGAGCATGCGGTAAAAGGTCTGACCAGGAATATACAACGGACACAGCAAGCTTTGGCCAAAAAAGTTCCGAACAGACCGCGGCACGACAATCTTCCTGAGGAAATTTTGGACCTTATTAAGGCGAAAAATCGAATCAGGAAGCGTTGGCAGCGATTCAGGCAACCTGCCGATCGCATAATGGCAGCAGAGCTTGCACGAGACATACAGCGCGAAATCTCCGCATACAGGAATTATACCTGGGCGGAGAAACTGCGAAATCTGACTCCCCGTGACAATTCTCTGTGGAAACTGTCGAGAAGTCTGCGAAAAGGCTATGAGCAAGTCCCCGCTCTTGAAAAAGAGGGGCGGAGTTATATTACCACCAGTGACAAGTGCGAGCTGCTCGCTGACTTTTTGGCAGAAGTACACAAGATCCAACCAGCCCTTCAGGATAACGAAATGGAAAGACAGACCGCTGTTTTTGTAGAACGGAAGTATCCTATACCACCCTCGATTTTGCATTCCTATATAACAACCCCGTCGGAGATACAATCGTGTCTTCAGCGCCTCCCTAGCCGAAAAGCCCCCGGGCCAGACGGCATCCCTTATTTACTCCTCAAAAACTTACCGCGGAAAACTATAGTGCTAATAGTAGAAATAGTCAACGCAGTCCTTAAATTGCAGCACTTCCCACAGGACTGGAAAAACGCTGTAATAATTCCTGTCTTAAAGCCGGGCAAAAACACGACTGATCCCGCCTCTTATAGGCCAATTTCCCTCCTAAACTCCCTCGGCAAATTAACCGAGAAGGTTATCCTATCGAGACTACAGGCAGTAGCCGAGCTTCGAAGTTTAATCCCGGATGAGCAGTTTGGCTTTCGAGCAAGACACAACACAACGCTGCAGACTGTTAGGATCGCAACGGATGCCTATGAAGCATTTAATAAGCTTCAAAGTACGGTAATGCTGCTTCTCGATATGGAAAGGGCCTTCGACACAGTTTGGCACACAGGCCTGCTGTATAAGTTGTTTGCCGTACATTCACTGCCACTCTACCTAGTTTCCCTTATAGCGTCTTACCTAAAAACCGTACCATCCAGGTGAAAGTGGAGAATTCCACTTCTGCCAAAAGACGCATCGCGGCAGGAGTACCACAAGGTACAGTGATTTCGCCGTTGCTGTATACATTGTATACAGCAGACATTCCAAAACTTCCCACTACAAAAATAGCACAATACGCGGATGATACGGGTATCTACACATCGTCTTTCTATGCTCAGGCTGCGAAATCTCGCATTGCGCATCACCTGAGTTTATTGACGCCGTATTTCGATAAATGGAAACTTAAAGTGAATCTCAGGAAGACTGAACTTATTATCTTCTCGCGCAAATTTACTAACAATAAAATCCTATCGCCACTCATGGTGCAAAATACTCCAATCCAGCCAGTAAAAGAGGTGAAATACCTGGGATTCAAACTAGACGCCCGACCTCACTTCAACAAGCATGTTGACTATGCTGTACAAAAGACTTTCTTGGCCCGAAGAAACTTGTACTCTCTTCTGGCGCCAAATTCATTTCTGTCACCTCAAAACAAACTTGTGCTCTACACCTCCACCATAAAGCCCATACTGACCTACGGCTCCCCTATCTGGCACTCTGTCTGTGACTCCACGAGACGACGTGTTCAAAGGACCCAAAATAGGTTCCTGAGAGGCGTCCAATCGGCTGACAGATACACCAGAATAACCGAAATGCACGAAGCTACAGGGATGGCCTATATAGCCGACTATATGAATACCATCGCTGAAAAATTTTACCATAGCGGAGTGCAAGGCTCTGTCTTTACGCGAAATATCACCCAAGTAAGAGCAAACGATCGCCCAACCCATAGTTAGTCCTCTGTATAAGCGACTTCCCATATTTTATGAGGATTTTGTCTCTGACAGTACGTGACGACAGTAAAAGAGGTGAAAGAGGTGAAATACCTGGGATTCAAACTAGACGCCCGACTTCACTTCAACAAGCATGTTGACTATGCTGTACAAAAGAATTTTATGGCAATCCTTACGCGAAATATCACCCAAGTAAGAGCAAACGATCGCCCAACCCATAGTTAGTCCTCTGTATAAGCGACTTCCCATATTTTATGAGGATTTTGTCCCTGACAGTACGTGACGACAGTAAAAGAGGTGAAAGAGGTGAAATACCTGGGATTCAAACTAGACGCCCGACTTCACTTCAACAAGCATGTTGACTATGCTGTACAAAAGACTTTTATGGCAATCCTTACGCGAAATATCACCCAAGTAAGAGCAAACGATCGCCCAACCCATGGTCCCCTGTATAAGCGACTTCCCATATTTTATGAGGATTTTGTCCCTGACAGTACGTGACGACAAACAAACATTGCCTGCCAGTTGCAGACAGTCGTTTCTAGCAGGTTGGAAAGGCACTAATCCAACATAACGTGACTTGACGGGTTCGTCCTGCCTCGTTCTGGCTGGTCCTTGCACCGATCGGGGCGGGGGCGGATGCATTTGGTCATCTAGTTGAAACTGCCGGCGATTAACGCCACGGCTGACAGTATCAAACTTAAAGGTCGAAGCAAAAGCGGTTTTTGGATTCCCTTCAGGAAGACCTTTTTTCCTTAATGAATGCCCCTCGAATAAAACCAAAACCGCCACTTCAAGACTATCTCCTGACGTTGTCGTGCGTATGGCTAGCTCGGGAATGTCCATGTTAGGGCACTGCCCAGGAAATGGACGACTTAGCGCGCCTATTTAGATCATGGGCAAAGAGCAACCGGCTGAACATATGGCTAGACATGGGAGTTATGTTTTTTAACTTTGTGAGTTTTATTAACGGGAATTCCAATATATTCCTGGGTTTCAGTCAATTTTACTGTTTATTATTTAAAATGTCACAAAAACGTTTCGGTGTCTTTCTCCACCATCATCAGTTTGTGTGTATAGTTCCCAACATGGCAAACACTCAACTGGTTTGGGTTAGTAGAACCAGTTGAGTGTTTGCCATGTTGGGAACTATACACACAAACTGATGATGGTGGAGAAAGACACCGAAACGTTTTTGTGACATTTTAAATAATAAACAGTAAAATTGACTGAAACCCAGGAATATATTGGAATGAATTAAAGTACAGTCAGGAAAATATGCGAAACGAATTAACGGGAATGTTCAATAAATTTTTATCTATCTATCTATCTACTAGGGATGTTTTTCCTGTTGTGCTTATGACTGACAATTTCCGGAATATTCTTTATTATCTTCCGGAATTTCCTGAATTTGGCAGAAATTTTCTGAATTGTTTTCCTCGGGAATTGGATTAGATAGTTGATTGTCGTCATTGGGTAGTTGGTAATCGTGATAATAGTTATCAGCGTAATTACAATTATTTTCGGGTGTAGAATTTTCATCATAGTATTCATTACTGAAAAGTTCCTGTGAAACGAAATTTGGTCTTTGATTGGGTTGTGACGTGAGGTAGTTCTGATTAGCAAAGTTTCAAGCTGGGTAGTTTTGAGTTTGAAAATTCTGGTTAGTAGGGCGTTGAATGGAAGAGTTTCTCGATATTCCAGACATTGGAACTGCTCTTGGCAACATGTATTGCGGGGTGTGTTTTGGTTGGAAAACATTTTGAGGACGACCGAACACTTCTCTGTTCGTCGCGTATCTTTTTGGGGGTATTTCTCTCGTTTGAACACGAACTGGTTGACAAGGAAAATTTGGTTTTGGAGGGGTATTGTGATTTTGTCCAAAAAAGTTTGGAAGATTGTTTTGGTTGAAATTGTTGTTTCCCAAGGGATTTTGATGATGATTGAAGTTTGGTTTTACATTTTGAAAAGTTTGGAAATTGTTTGGTTTTTGTTGGAATGGAAAATTTTTGAAATTTCTGTTTGGATCTGAAAAGTACCGTATGGCCTTTCGAAATTTTCGAATTCACTGTCATATGAGATAGCATCTTCTAGAGCTTCAGGTTTCTTGATGTACATATTGTTTTTTAGTACACCAATGCATCCTGCAATGAAAGTGTTTAATGCTGTTTTATCATAGCAGTTTATGTGGCATAACTTTTCGTTAGTACTGATGTCGTTACTTATTCTTTGGACTACGTTACTTCCGATTAGCTGTAAACGGCTTCCAAAGTCAATTAAGTGTTCGTTTTTGTTTGGACGCGTTCTCGTGAGTTCTTGTACCAAACAGTCTAACTCTCTACGACCAGCAAAGCATTGTAACAGGGCTTGTTTTAGTCTAGGCCAGCTATCTAGTTCAGCTCTATTGCCTACCATAGATTCTACTCTACCAATTAGTTTTTCTTGAACACACTCGTAGATTTGTTGGTCTAGATCGGCATCATTGAATTCGCGATATGTGGCTATTACGTTGTCACATCTTTTTACGAATTTGTTTAAACTGTTTACGTCTCCATCGTAAGGTTTGATGTTGTCTAGTTTACTTTTTAGTAAATCCCAATTTATTTTTGTTTCAGTTTGTGCCATTTTGTTTGCTTCGATCGCTATTTCGTTTATTGCTTGAAATAAATCGTCGATGTTGATCATTCAAAATTCAAAGAAAAACAAAAAATTCTTAAATATTCTCGATTATCGATAAATCTTTCTCGATTCTCCGTGGGTACTTCTTGTACTCTTGGGACGTTTTCTGGATAAATTTGCAAGGTGTGGATAGTGCTGAAGTGTTGAAACACAAGACGTGCTGTCCAAAGATTTGGGTCACTTAACCGGAGCACCAAATTGATTTTCGCCGTACGATTCGACTAATCACGTTATTCCAAAAAAAATTCCTGGGTTCCAGTCAATTTTATTGTTTATCATTTAAAATGTCACAAATACGTTTCGGTGTCTTTCTCCACCATCATCAGTTTGACTAAAATACACATTCAGTCATCATTAATTAAAAAAAAATTCTATCAAAATTCCACCAGCACCCATTCCCGCACCTTCTACGCACGCTACATAACAGCAGTTATCATTGTTTATGACACCCTTGGTTAAACTTATACAGCTCTTCTGGACTCTGCTTCTATGAAGTCATACATGACAACGTTATGTTCCAAGTTAAAACTCGAAACAGAGAATGTCAAACAATCTAAATTTCTTACAAAGATAAACGAAGATAGAATTGTTAATGGAAGAATAAATATTACTAAATACTACAATATGATGGAGATTGAAACTTGTGAACAACTGTATTTGGCTAGAAACACCCAAATAGCTTATACTGTTTTTGAAAATATGCTCCAAGATATAATGAACAAATGTTATGAAATTGATATGGGCAACATGCACAATAATCTAAGGAAAATTAAACTTTGGATAACTTGGATATTAGATAGATTAGATATAACCTTGGATATTAGATTATAAAAAGTATAGAAAGAAACTAACATCGTTGATCAAAATTACTAAGGATAATTACTACCAAAGAGAATTAAACAAGCATAAGCATAGCAACAGGAAGACTTCCGAATTAATCAAAACAAGCTACAAATACATCAACAACCAAGCCAAATGTGAAATTAATTAATGATAAGCGTGATTTCATCACTAACGGTAAAGAAGTTTCAAACAAGTTTAATGATTATTTTATCAATATTGGTCAAAGAATGTAAAATGAGATAAAATACCTATATCTACTGTACAACATAAAAATTTGTATTCAAACTCCTCAATGTTTCTAACTCCAATTGATGAGAATACTTTAATAAAGCATATTCAATCTTAGAAATTAACTAGCTCACCGGGTCCTGATAATAAAGCAAACAAAATTATTAAACAAACACACCAATTTTTATTAAAACCACAAATTTATTTAATATATAAACTCTTTGAAGATGGTAAATTAATTAGTTATATCAAAACAACATTCTAGCGCCAAATCACTTTGGCTTTAAGAAGAGTGTTTCTACAACTGATGCAATATTAAAATTTGTGAGTCTGTTACAAGGAATTTGGATTCTAGTGAAAAGTGATCTGCTGTGTTCTTAGATCTTGCGAGGGCATTTGATAATGTATCCTCATGATTTACTGCTTCAAAAGCTTGAGAACATTGGTAATAGGGGAGCGGTGCTGAGGGTCTTTGAGAGCTATCTTAGTGATCGAAAACAGAGAATAAAGATTAACAATTATACTGGAGATTGACAATTATATTGCAGGGAGGTAATTATGGGTATACCTCAGGGTACCGTTTTGGGACGGTTTCCCGGTGGCACAACCTATATAATCCAACGTTCCGACAGTTTATTTTCAAGTAGGTTCCGCCATCCCCGATTGTGATATTCTTGACGTAGGAATGCTTACCCCTCAACCAAGATCATCATCTCAGCCTGAATGTGATGTACCTGTTATGTCCGACTCAGTAATATCTGAATTCGATTTTACTGATTCAGCAAATTCAAAAGGGAAACTGCAAGTGTTACCAAAATCCACAAATGCTATAAATAGTACACCCAAAACCAAAAAAGTACTTTTCGTATTAAAATTTTAGGCGATGCGTAGGGGAGACTGTCCTAAAATGACATTTTTTTTTGCCTTGCGGCGGCTGGAGGGTAAAAATCTTCTCGAAGACACCCAGTGTCCCGTGACACCAGGTAGTGTTGGATTTCTACCAACTAAAAAACCCCCATTTTTGACTGCAAGTTTCCGGGAGTTATCCTTTAAAACTTGTGGTCTTCTTTAAGAATAGTTCAGCTCTGGCATCCGTATGCCTTCACCTCTCATTCTCTCCATGCTAGCTAGCTGCTAGAATGGGCATCTTACTAATTTTACACAAGCACTATACTACTTAATACTGCCTAATCACACTATCTTAAAAAGTTATTGACTTACGGCACTCTGCAGTAAACTGCTGTACCTATTTGTTGCCCTATTGGGCCAGCTGGTGCCTGGGCCTCTTTTTCCTGGGCCCGTTGTCCTCTGGGGAGTAGGCTACGGCATTCCGGAGCTCTGCAAAGGGGTGGTTTTCGGCCTTTTCGAAGGTCGTGGCTGCTTTTCGTTGCATTAAGTCTCTCAATGGCTCCCACTCTAAGTCCCTGTAAATTTGCCGATTACGGACAAACCAGGGAGCATCTATGGCCATCCGCCGAAGTTTATTTTCTGTGGCCTGGAGCTGCCCCAGACAGGTTTCTGACGCATATCCCCACGCTGTGGAGGTATATGTCATGGCCGGCCTGATGACACTTTTGATGAGTAGCAGCTTGTTCCTTAAACTCATCTGGCTTCGTCGGTTCAGCAGGGGATACAACGTTGCCGCTCTAGCTTTTGCCTTGTTGATCACTGTCTTCACATGTTGCCTCCAGGTCAGCCTCTGATCTAAAACAACACCTAGATACTTGACATTACTTTCCCATGGGACCTCTTCTCCGTCAAGATTGATATTCCCATCAATCTTGTCTTGTTTTCTTCCAATTAGGATGTCCTGGCTCTTTGTTGCGTTCACCTGCACTTTCCATTTGATGAACACACTAGTTCGTCCATGGCAAGTTGCAGGTTTCGACGCACGTGCTCTTTTTGCCACGAAGATGACAGCAGAGCTGTGTCGTCCGCGAAAAGCGCCAGGGTCGTATTGGCGGTCCGGGGAATGTCGCTCGTGAAGATGTTGATAAAATGACATAGACGCCAATTTTAATTATATATGCAACTTCAAGGGCTACTGGCACCATCTATGAAAGAACAGATAAGCTAAGCTTCATGTAATATTACCAGAAAATTCGGACATTTACGTCTTAGATGTCTGTGGAAGTCTTTTCAGTGTTCCCAATTTTTAAGCCAATTATAAAGTAAGTGTTGAAAACTCGATCAAAAATTGGTTTTTTGTTTGAACTATTTGGCAGTGCTGTGCATGTAGAAATGATGGACATGAGGAACATGGCAATCAGAAGCCACAACACGCCAATGCATTTTTGTCCGACTTTGTGCACGATGCAGCTGAAGTTATCAAGAAAGGTTTATTGAATAAAAATCAACATTTTGCAGTATATATCAAAGCAATTATTTGTGACGCTCCTGCAAAATCATATGCAAAATATACAAAAGGTCATTCTGGCTATTCTTCATGTACAACATGTAATGTTGAAGGAAAATACTCTGACAGGGTGTATTTTCCTGACATACATAACCTACTTATAAGAACAGATTGAGACTTCCGACAAAAAGATCATGACAGCTATTATACTGGGGAGTCAATTTTAGAAAAAATACCCAAACTTGAGATGGTACATTTTTTCCTTTAGACTATATTATGCATTTGGCTTTTACTAAAAACTCTTGTTATTGTGGTGTTGCGGTAAACCTTTAACGAAATTACCTTCTTACAAAATTGGCTATATTTCAGATGCTTTAATTGCAGTTTCACCCAAAAGGCCTTTAGAGTATAATAGGAAACCTCGGAGCTTAGATGAACTTAAAAGATGGAGGGGAACAGAGCATCGATAATTTTTATTCTACACGGGCGTTTGGTTTTGAAAAATAATGTTAATCCCGACAAATAAAAAAAAATTGTCACTGCATACTGCTTTAACGCTTTCATGCGTCAAATACATTGACCTTTTGGATTATGCCTCTGATCTCTTGGAAAACTTTGTCACGAGTTTTAAAATTTTATAAGGAGCACAAAATATGTCTCATAATATTCACAACTTATAACACTTAACAGACGATGTAAAAATCATGGCCCTGTTGAGAAGTTCAGTGCATTTCCCTTTTTTTTCTGAACATTTTCTGCAAACCATTTTAAAGTTAATTCGCAAAAGTGAAAAGCCATTACTGCTAATTGTCAAGAGATATGTCAAAAGGCTTTCTCTAAACAAGGCAGAAGACGTTATCCATTATTTAAAGAAAGTCATTCTCATGGTCCACTATTACCCCATATTGATTTTTCCGATCAATATCAAAGTGCTGTTTTTGATAAATTTGTGTTAGATTGACTCGTCCAACAACACTTGCTGTTTACGAAATAGTGATATTATACAAATTCTCCCCAGAAACATGAAAGAACGGCTTAATAATCCCTATGCCCAAAAATGAACTCGACAATACACAACCGAGCAACTACAGACCAATTACACTAGTTCCAGTACTAAGCAAAATTTTCGAATACATAATAAAGCAGCGGCTTGAAAAAGTGATTGGAAAATATATACCTATCTACCAATTTGGTTTCAAACAACATCACTCGACTGTTCATCCGCTCTTTATTTTGGCCAACAATATACAAACTACCCATCTAACTGACAGAAAGACAGCTTGCCTGTTTATGGACATTAACAAGGCTTTTGATAGTGTCTGGCATAGAGGCTTACTATACAAACTACACACAGCAACATATCTACTACACACCATAAACAACTTACGAGAAAACAGACAACTACAAGTACGAATTGACAAAACACTGTCATTTTCTTTTTCCCCTGAACAAGGGCTCCCTCAAGGATCCCCGCTCTCACCTTTTCTCTACAATATATACTGCCATGACATATACAATTACAACTTACCAGATAAAAATCAAATCGACAGCTCGGCATACATATTACAATACGCAGACGACACGGCACTTATTGTACATGACAAAACTACTGAGAGAGCAGCTCAAAGACTCCAAACACTAACAAACAACACAATGACATGGTTTTACAAATGGAGAGTAACACCAAACGCGTCAAAAAACCAACTTCTGCTCACAAACCACAGACTCAACGCTGACTCCCCTACGATAACTGCAGACGGCCAAACGACACAACCAAAAAACGACGTAAAATACCTTGTAATCACAATTGACCACAAACTTAAATTCGCTAAACACATACGAAACATCAGGGCAGAAACAATAAAGAGAACAAAACACTTCCGATCATTAACTTACAAAGACAGAGGAATTAGCACAAACACCGCCACCAAAATATATAAAGCTATCTGTAGACCCCTGCTAGACTATGGACATATACTCATGAGCAACGGAACAGAAAGGACAAAACGTTATATACAAACAACAGAACAAATTGCACTAAGACTAATAACACTAATAAGACACCCCCAAAACCCACTACACAACCCCTCCACCCAACTACTATACGAACGCACAAACATGACAAAGATTTCGGAAAGACTCATACATCTACAGACAAAATGGACAAACAACCCCTACAACTGGACCATACTGAATCCCTTTTGTCTTACAAGACCAACCAGACAATCCCGCTTCCGTTTCCCTACATCAACGCTACTCGAACACTTACAAACGCAACTGACTACTGGACAATAAAATAATTTTTCTTGTCATTGGAATTGAAAGGTTTATTAATAAGATTGTTATCGTAGAATAAGAGAATTTTCATATTTATTTTTAATTCAGATTAAGACTACATGTAGTAAACAAAGGCAGAAAGACCGATAGGTCGATAGCCATTTTTTATAAATAAAGATGATTACTACTACTACTACAAATTCTCAACTTTGGAGTCTCTGAGAATGCTTGGGAGAAAATATAATTTTAATTCGCTTATACAGGGTGATTCAAAAGTGACGTCATTCCTTTTAAGGGGTTATAGGGGCTCACTTGGAGAGTACGAGAAAAATATTGAAAACATTTTTTTCGAAAATTTCTACAACATATTAACAGTCGAAAATCGAATTTCAACTTTGTTATTAAGTATTATTTTAAAATAGTCCCATGTTTGTTTGGTAGCCTTTTGGAATACTTAACCATTCGAAAAGAAAAATTACGATCTTTGCTTTAAATTACGAAAATTTTTGATATTAAAAAATACCTCTTCTACAATTTTTTGATGAAAAGTCAAAGCGGCAATGATGTTTTTTGTCATTAACAGATAGTTACAGGTAGATAGATAGATAGATAGATAGATAAAATTTATTAAACATTCACATTACTAAATTCACAAACAAAGTTTAAAACAAAAAAGCATAAGTCAGTAAAATGTCCCATGTCTGGCCAGATGTTCGGCCGGTTGCTCTTTGCCCATGATCTAAATAGGCGCGCTAAGTCGTCCATTACCTGGGCAGTGCCCTAACATGGACATTCCCGAGCTAGCCATACGCACGAAAACGTCAGGAGATAGTCTTGAAGTGGCGGTTTTGGTTTTATTCGAGGGGCATTCATTAAGGAAAAAAGGTCTTCCTGAAGGGAAGCCAAAAACCCCTTTTGCTTCGACCTTTAAGTTTGATACTGTCAGCCATGGCGTTAAACCGCCGGCAGTTTCAACTAGATGACCAAATCCATCCACCCCCGCCCCGATCGGTGCAAGGACCAGCCAGCACCAGCCAGAACGAGGCAGAACGGACCCGTCAAGTCACGTTATGTTGGATTTGTGCGTTTCCAGCCTGCTAAAAACGACTGTCTGCAACTGGCAGGCATGTTTGTTTGTCGTCACGTACTGTCAGGGACAAAATCCTCATAAAATATGGGAAGTCGCTTATACAGGGGACCATGGGTTGGGCGATCGTTTGCTCTTACTTGGGTGATATTTCGCGTGAGGACTGAGCCTTGCACTCCGCTGTGATAAAATTTTTCAGCGATGGTATCTATATAGTCGGCTATATAGGCCATCCCTGTAGCTTCGTGCATTTCGGTTATTCTGGTGTATCTGTTAGCCGATAGGACGCCTCTCAGGAACCTATTTTGGGTCCTTTGAACACGTCGTCTCGTGGAATCACAGACAGAGTGCCAGACAGGGGAGCCGTAGGTCAGTATGGGCCTTATGGTGGAGGTGTAGAGCAGAAGTTTATTTCGAGGTGATAGGAAAGAATTTGGCGCTAGAAGAGAGTACAACTTTCTTCGGGCCATGGCAGTCTTTTGTACAGCATAGTCAACATGCTTATTGAAATGGAGTCGGGCGTCTAGTTTGAATCCCAGGTATTTCACCTCTTTTGTTGGTTTGATAGGAGTATTTTGGACCACGAGTGGTGATAAGATTTTGTTGTTAGTGAATTTGCGCGAAAAGATAATAAGTTCCGTCTTCCTGGGATTCACTTTAAGTTTCCATTTGTCAAAATACGGCGTCAATAAACTCAGGTGATGTGCAATGCGAGATTTCGCAGCCTGAGCATAAAAAGACGATGCGTAGATAGCCGTATCATCAGCGTATAGTGGTATTTTTGTAGTGGGAAGTTTTGGAATGTCTGCTGTGTACAATGTACACAGCAGCGGCGAAATCACTGTTCCTTGTGGTACACCTGCCGCGATGCGTCTTTTGGCAGAAGTGGTATTCTCCACTTTCACCTGGATGGAACGGTTTTTTAGGTAGGACGCTATCAGGGAAACTGGGTAGAGTGGCAGTGAATGCACTGCAAACAACTTGTACAGCAGGCCTGTGTGCCAGACTGTGTCAAAGGCCCTTTGCATGTCGAGAAGCAGCATAACCGTTTTGAAGCTTATTAAATGCTGCATAGGCATCCGTTGCGATCCTAGCAGTCTGCAGCGTTGTGTTGTGTCTTGGTCGAAAGCCAAACTGCTCATCCGGGATTAAACTTCGAAGCTCGGCTGCTGCCTGTAATCTCGAATGGATGACCTTCTCGGTTAATTTGCCGAGGCTGTTCAACAGGGAAATTGGCCTATAAGAGGCGGGTTCGGTCGGGTTTTTGCCCGGCTTTAAGATGGGGATTATTACAGCGTTTTTCCAGTCCTGTGGGAAGTGCTGCAATTTAAGGACTGCGTTGACTATTTGTACTATTAGCACAATGGTTTTCCGCGGTAAGTTTTTGAGGAGTAGATAAGGGATGCCGTCTGGCCCGGGGGCTTTTCGGCTAGGGAGGCGCCGAAGACACGATTGTATCTCCGACGGGGTTGTTATATAGGAATGCAAATCGAGGGTGGTATAGGATACTTCCGTTCTACAAAACAGCGGTTTGTCTTTCAATTTCGTTATCCTGAAGGGCTGGTTGGACCTTGTGTACTTCTGCCAAAAAGTCGGCGAGCAGCTCGCACTTGTCACTGGTGGTAATATAACTCCGCCCCTCTTTTTCAAGAGCGGGGACTTGCTCATAGCCTTTTCGCAGACTTCTCGACAGTTTCCACAGGGAATTGTCACGGGGAGTCAGATTTCGCAGTTTCTCCGCCCAGGTATAATTCCTGTATGCGGAGATTTCGCGCTGTATGTCTCGTGCAAACTCTGCTGCCATTATGCGATCGGCAGATTGCCTGAATCGCTGCCAACGCTTCCTGATTCGATTTTTCGCCTTAATAAGGTTCAGAATTTCCTCAGGAAGATTGTCGCGCCGCTGTCTGTTCGGAACTTTTTGGCCAAAGCTTGCTGTGTCCGTTGTATATTCCTGGTCAGACCTTTTACCGCATTGCTCTAGAGCTTCGACAGTATCAATCTGGCCCGGAATACACGTCAGGGTCTTGTAGTCGTTTTCGATATTCGCGAAAATCGAAATTTTCGTATGATATTCGAAAGTCGTTAGTTTGTGTTGCGCTTTAAATCCCTAATGTCGAGGTAAATGGGCCTATCGGCACGTTCGAGCCTGTACCCCCCGAATCCTAAGTATATCCCCGGGGCGCAACCATGTTTCGACAATCAACGCCACGTCGATATCCTCGGTCTGAAGGAAGTGCACAAACTCACCGAGACGACTCCGGAGTCCGCATGAGTTCCATTCTCCTATCCTCATAGGGCACAGTTGGCAAAATCAGGCTTAAAAATCGAAGCTATTAATGTCTTCGTTGAAGAACTGCGCGGAAACGAGGAACCTGTCCGCTTTCGTCTCGCAGCCCCTCAACGCAGCGCTATAAAATCTAACCGCCTTGATTACCTCCTGTAAGTTCACCTGCGATGCCAGATCGGCGAATTCCCGATGCAGGGTGCCCAGAGTGGCTACTGCGCCAGCGTTCATGCCTTGGTTAGTGGGGGTCTTGGTTGGGGACCATTAGCTGCGATGGTTTGACCAGGCTGTGTGGCCCTGCTGGTCATTTCATTTCTGCCAGGGAGCGGCGGAAACTCGTTCGGGCTCGGGATGGGCTGCCTAGTCCTGCTGGCTTCTGAGTGGGGGATCGGGCCTGCGGCTCGGAAGGTCTGCCCCCATGCTGGTCTGGACGGAAGTGGCGCCGCCACGAACTGCCTTGGCGGTTTTTTTCGACCGGGCGTTGGGCCAGTTTGAACACGTACACTGGGCATGCTTCGTCAAAGATCCGGTGGGGACCAGTGCAATTGGCGCATTTTAGGCGCCGATCCCGGCGGGCACGATGTTATTTCGTGGGGGCCCGCACACTTGGAGCACTTGAAGTGTTTGTTGCAGTTGCCCGATACGTGTCCCCAGCCCTGGCATCGGCGGCAACTGCGTCAGGGTTCGTTGGTTCTTCCTGGTTTCCCAGGAGACCCTGACATCGCGGATCACTTTGGCGGTGGTGGCGAGTTTCCGTAGGGTCACTGAATCATCGGTGACAATCAGGTACAGGGGCCGAAACTGGGTCTTCATTCGGAAGATGTTTTTATGGAGAACCCCTTTTCCTCGAGGTCCTCCTTGATGTGCGAAGTCTCCACGTTGCCCTCGAGCCCCCTTAACACAAACGCGTGTGTTCGCTGGTTTGCAGGTACGTAGTATGGAACTGGCTGCTTTCTGCCTCCAGTGACCGTTTGACCGCCCGCCCAGTCTAATATGCAGCTGCAGTACACTATCAGCGACGCTTTCGTGTATTTTAAAGTGAATGGCTTATTTGTTATCGATTTTAGGCCATTCACTTAGCGCGCTGTGGCTGCTGGGCTTTCCCACGATGACAATTGGTGGCGGTTTTTCGGCCTTCTTCGCCGATTTGTTGAGCGAAGCAGCCGCTTTGGCAGCCAGTTCCTCATGCATGGTTTGGGTCCCGCTGGTGGAGGGTTGAGGCTCAATCTCGAAGGGGTCAGTTGCCGGTTGGGATTGGCGAAAAGCGGTTTCCGTTGCTATTGCTGGTTTTGCCGGTGTGGTCAACAGTGTGCTCCACGGCACCGTTTTCCGTGGCAGAATGAAGGCATCACCGCTGTGACCCGACTTGTCATCGGCCACTGTTTGGCGGCACGGCTGACTCTTTTCAGCCATAGCCATAGCTCCCCGCTTTTCTTTGTCCTGCTGGTGGTTCGTGGCTCGCTGTGGTTGGTCCGTTGGTGGTTCTGGGGCAATCTCGTTCTCGTGGCTTTTTCTGGCTGGTGCTTCGATTTTTCGTTATGTTAGGGGGGGCTCACCTTATCCAGCTTCCGTTTGGGTACGGCCCCTGTAGAGATCTGGGTGTTAGCAGGGCCCTTTTCCGTGCAGCTGGTGTCTCGGCCTTCAGAATGGTTGACCGCCAGCGACCACTTTGGTGGTTTGGCCTGCTCTGTAGGCAGCTGTAAAGTCCGCTGAAACTGCCCTGCAGCGGTCGCAACCTTTATCTACTCTTAGCAAGCGGAAAACCTGCTTCAATTTCTGCAGCTTTTGTTCCTCGTCCAATTGGAGGAAAGCGTCTGCTGATGCAGCGCTACTGGCGAGCGAACTTAGAGACAACAATGAGATTACGGACTCATTGTCGTCTTCGTCGGCGGATTCTAAGATGTTTGTGGATTCCGCCACAACGGAGAACACTTGTACTGTTAGTGTGTCTTGTACTGTTAGTGAACGCAAAAGGAAACTATCGCACGTAACTATGGTCAACAATCCGAGAGCGCGAGAAACAATTTTTCGCACAAGCGGATCGTACCACGGCTAGTTGATGACTGATAGACAGGTAGATAGACTTTGTCGATACTAACAAGCTTTGTCAATCTGTGACTTACTTTGAAGCTCCTTTCACAAAATGTCACACTAACATAGCAGGAGGTGTAAGACCTAACACCAGCAAAGGGCTCCAGGAATTGACGCAGATTGTGTGGACGATCTGGAGGTGCTCAGGTTCCAGACACAGAGGCACAGGTATTGAATATAATTGAGTGACCAGTCAAATGTGAAGTTGGTAGCAACTATATACACAAACTGATGATGGTGGATAAGACACCGAAACGTATTTGTAACATTTTAAATAATAAACAATAAAATTGACTGAAACCCAGGAATACATTTGAATTGAATACAATTTATTTCAAAAAATTCCTGGGTTTCAGTCAATTTTATTGTTTATTATTTAAAATGTTACAAATACGTTTCGGTGTCTTTCTCCACCATCATCAGTTTGTGTGTATAGTTGTTTCTACCTTCACATTTGACTGGTTATTTTGTTAGGTTAGAAGTCTGGTTAGAAAATTGAACTGAAACCCAGGAATTTTTTGAAATAAATTGAAGTACAGTCAGGAAAAATATACACAACAATGATTGAGCATAATTGCAGCAGAGTCTTCCAGGAGTGCTCGGAGCATTGGACAACCACTGACACTTTCCCAGGCACCGGATAATTGTCCCGGTAACTCCCCCAAGGAAGGGCTACACTCCTACTATGTATGAAAGATGCACACAACACAGAAGGACACATTAACTCTCTAATCTTCCGAACATCGGTACGAATTGAGCAGGAGTTAATTAACCGCATACGAGAAGCTGATCAAATGGTGATCCCAGACTGCGGCGAAGAGTGCACAACAAAGTGATTGGAGAGCAAACATGTCTGGAGTTAAACGGGCAGAAACTCTTCGTCAACCTCTTATTACAACTTCTTAAACAACGTAATTGTATTTATTTGATTAATATTAATCATTGATACATAACCTTACACATGAGATCTTTGTTTACATTGAGGCGAGTTTAAGTATATCTGTTGCATTAGTACGTAGCAATGGCAATCCACTCACACCAGAGACCTTGAGGCTTTGACATGAGCCGGCAACTCATTCAGCAGTACAAAGCGTGCTTCGCAAAACTAAAATCCGAAATTGCCGATCTCAAACTCCAACTTGAGTCCAGACCAGCCCTGATTGAATCGCCGATTTCTCGCGAAACAATCCCAGAAGAGCCCAACAAGAACCCACCCTGTCACAAAACTCCCCAAAAGCGCCCGCAAAAATCCCAAACAGGCCCAAATCGGGCAAAACTCCAATAACCATTACAAACCCGGCTGACTGGCGTAAAACCTAGGAAGTCCTGTCCCAAAACCAGCTAGGCTTCACTGGCCTCAAAAAATCCGCCGCAGGGATTACCATCTATCCCTGCGACCCGAACCACCACAAACCTATCCTAAACATATTAAAAACCAACCAAATCCAATATTTCACTCACACAAGAGAAGAACAGGAAACTGGCTTGTATAATCAAAGGCCTCGATGCCCGCATGGACATCGAGGAAATCCAAACCGAAATTACCGCTCTGGGCTTTGCCCCAGAACAAACGCACTTTTACCGTCTCGGGCACTCCAGAAAGGTGTCCAACATGGTAAAAGTGCTCCTCCCTAAGCACCAAACAAACTTCTTCGAAGTAACCAGCCTCCTAGGCTTACAAGCCTTAATCGAACCCCAAAGGAATCCAAATCCCCACAACCTCAAATATATTCCGCAGTGTAAAAACTGCCAAAATTCGGGCACACCCTGTCTAATTGCGGCGCAAATCCCAATTGCCACCGTTGTGGCCAAAACCATACTTACAAAACATGCAAAAAACCCACCACCATCCCAGCAAAGTGCTGCAATTACGGCGGGCCGCACCCAGCCAGTTATTTTAACTGTCCCAAAAACCCCAATTCAAAAACCGCAAACGAAACTAAGCGAAAGCAAGCTTCGTTCAATAATCTCACCACACCCGAAACCTCATATGCCAAAAAAGCATCATCAAATTCACCAACCCAGGAAAAAACCGACCAAAACCGAAAAAAAACCGATCCCGAAACAATTCAATATTCCAGAACAACTCAGTCCGCAGATGATCCAACTTCTGCTCCTCCCCTTACCCCGAAATCGAAGCCAAGATCAAAACGATCGCGGCTTTAATTTCACAAAACCCCATCCTGAACATGTTACCCTAAATCGCAACAGTCACAGCTTTCAAATCCTTCCGCCCAGGGCTAAAGGGCCAATAACAACAAAACAGAGTGAACGCTCGCACGAGCTACCTCGATTAAACCCCCACGACACAATGGCAATCCAGTTGTACGGTTTAGTTTGTTAATTACGGGTCATACTGCCTTCAGTTGTCAACGTCAACCAAGAAGTCACTGGTGTATTGCAGTATAAAAAGTAAAAAAGGAACACGCTGTTTTTGTTAATATTAGTTTCAACATTATTAATAGTTATTAAAGTTAAAACACAAAGTTTCTGGCGTTTAATTACCCTACTGTATATCAGCATTAGGTTAGGGCCCAGACCGTCGGTAAAAGTTAAAAGTAAAACAGAAACTTTTGTGTGAGGCTGTGTGTAATACTGCCAGTAAAAAAAATACAAAATGGAATATCAACTTCGACCTTTAAAGCTGATGTCGACAATGGGGTTGTATGGAAATTTCAGGACAACAGTAACACTGAAAAGGACAGTCGCTTTTTGACATAGTGTCTGGAAGTAAAGAAAAACCTAAGTCGGGGGGCTGAAGCATAGCAGCTTGGAGAAAGAAGATGTTAAAGCCCAAACAATACTAGTTATCGCGGATTGAGGAGGGACCCTTAGTTCATTTGCTGTCTTGTGAAACATCACATGAAATGTGGCAAAGCTGAAGTCAGTTTTTGACAAGAATCTGTGGTCAGTACTCCTTTACTTTCAACAGAAATTCTTTATGCTTGAATTTGGGAATGAATCAGTGTCAACATATGTTTCGAAATTGGAAGAAAGTAAGAAGTAACTGAAACAGACAGGGGAGGAAATCTCCAGTCAAATGTTAATGACGAAAATCCTAATTGCCTTGCCAGACATTCAGGACATTTTAGATCTGGCCTGGGAATCTGTATCTGAAATAATCAAACCTTAGATGAGCTAATATCCAGATTGCTCATAGAAGAAGAAAGATCAAAATCTGCAGATGAAGTCACAGCCCTGACAAGCAGTTCAAGGAGGCTTCAAGGCTCAGTTCAAGGAAATCAAAATAAGCCAACATGTCACTTTTGCCATAAAGTTGGGTGCACATTCAAATATATTGCTTCAAGAAAAACAATCAAAAGGATAAACACTGCAGTTTTTGCAAAAAGAGTGGCCATCTTGAAGTTTGTTATTTTAATCTAACCGACAAGCAAATCATACCCTGCAGATAGAATTTAATGGCAGGATCCTTAACCACAATGAAAACCCAAAATACTTAGGTGTGACACTCGATCGATCACTAACATTCAATCTACACCTTGGAAACGTCGCTGGTAAATTGAGAACGCGCAATGACATCATAGCCAAACTGGCTGGAACAACATGGGAGCCACAGTGACAATACTTTCGGACAGCAGCTCTGGCCTTGGTATACTCTGTCGCAGAATATTGCTGTCCTGTTTGGATCAACAGTGCACACACCACAAAAGTAGATGTGCAACTAAACCAAACAATGAGACTGAGTACTGGGACTGTACGGCCAACACCAACGTGCTGGCTCCCAGTGCTCAGTAATATCCCACCACCAGATATCCGACGAAGTGCGGCTCTCATCAGAGAATATAGGAGGATCATGACTAAAGAACGGATTTTAAGCATTTTGCTCATTGCTGAATTTTATAAGCAACCATCAGATTACTTAATTTCTAAACAAATTATACCAAACTAAGTATATTGCGATAGATTTTATTATGCTTTTATGCTGTTTTAAAGTTTTCATGCTTTTTTGTCCGTTCGTGCTTATTTTAACTTTTTTCCGCATATTTAAATCATTTTTAAAATAGTATATGTAATAAAAACATATAAAGTAAATTTGGCAACTTTGCAAGGCATCGCGTGATTCCCAGAAAAAATCCGTTCGCACGTAGGTAATTCCCCAAAGTTTAGCCTTACGCTATGCCAAGACTTTTGTTATTTATTTAGTTAGTTACGACGAGGTGGTCTGGTCTCCTGTTTGTTTGTATCGTCTGTACTTGGATTTAATTTGCTGTACGTGGTAACTATTTAAACAATGCCAACCATTGAAGAGTGGATTAAGGGTCACAAAGAACTAAAAATTGACAATAAAAAGATTTTTTGTGAAGCATGTTCTAAAACTGTAAGTAAAAATTCATAAATTCTTATTCTCGTCTTTGTTTCCTGTTTAAAATATCATTTTATTTTTTTGAATTTTTTGACTCTTTAGAGATTTCCTTTTTGACATTAGTTAAACGACTTTAGGATACAATATAAAAAAATAGGTTTTATTAAATGTTAAAATAGGAGTAGATAATATTTTCTTATTTTGCAGATAGATAGATAGATAAAATTTATTGAACATTCCCATTAATAAAATTCACAAACAAAGTTAACAAACATAACTCCCCATGTCTAGCCAGATGTTCGGCAGGTTGCTCTTTGCCCATGATCTAAATAGGCGCGCTAAGTCGTCCATTACCTGGGCAGTGCCCTAACATGGACATTTCCCGAGCTAGCCATACGCACGACAACGTCAGGAGATAGTCTTGAAGTGGCGGTTTTGGTTTTATTCGAGGGGCATTCATTAAGGAAAAAAGGTCTTCCTGAAGGGAAGCCAAAAACCCCTTTTGCTTCGACCTTTAAGTTTGATACTGTCAGCCGTGGCGTTAACCGCCGGCAGTTTCAACTAGATGACCAAATCCATCCGCCCCCGCCCCGATCGGGGCAAGAACCAGCCAACACCAGCCAGAACGAGGCAGGACGGACCCGTCAAGTCACGTCATGTTGGATTTGTGCGTTTCCAGCCTGCTAGAAACGACTGTCTGCAACTGGCAGGCAATGTTTGTTTGTCGTCACGTACTGTCAGGGACAAAATCCTCATAAAATATGGGAAGTCGCTTATACAGGGGACCATGGGTTGGGCGATCGTTTGCTCTTACTTGGGTGATATTTCGCGTGAGGACTGAGCCTTGCACTCCGCTATGATAAAATTTTCAGCGATGGTATCTATATAGTCGGCTATATAGGCCATCCCTGTAGCTTCGTGATTTCGGTTATTCTGGTGTATCTGTCAGCCGATAGAACGCCTCTTAGGAACCTATTTTGGGTCCTTTGAACACGTCGTCTCGTGGAATCGCAGACAGAGTGCCAGACAGGGGAGCCGTAGGTCAGTATGGGCCTTATAGTGGAGGTGTAGAGCAGAAGTTTATTTCGAGGTGATAGGAAAGAATTTGGCGCCAGAAGAGAGTACAACTTTCTTCGGGCCATGAAAGTCTTTTGTACAGCATAGTCAACATGCTTATTGAAATGGAGTCGGGCGTCTAGTTTGAATCCCAGGTATTTCACCTCTTTTGTTGGTTTGATAGGAGTATTTTGGACCACGAGTGGTGATAAGATTTTGTTGTTAGTGAATTTGCGCGAAAAGATAATAAGTTCCGTCTTCCTGGGATTCACTTTAAGTTTCCATTTGTCAAAATACGGCGTCAATAAACTCAGGTGATGTGCAATGCGAGATTTCGCAGCCTGAGCATAAAAAGACGATGCGTAGATAGCCGTATCATCAGCGTATAGTGCTATTTTTGTAGTGGGAAGTTTTGGAATGTCTGCTGTGTACAATGTATACAGCAGCGGCGAAATCACTGTTCCTTGTGGTACTCCTGCCGCGATGCGTCTTTTGGCAGAAGTGGAATTCTCCACTTTCACCTGGATGGAACGGTTTTTTAGGTAAGGACGCTATCAGGGAAACTAGGTAGAGTGGCAGTGAATGCACGGCAAACAACTTGTACAGCAGGCCTGTGTGCCAGACTGTGTCAAAGGCCCTTTGCATGTCGAGAAGCAGCATAACCGTACTTTGAAGCTTATTAAATGCTGCATAGGCATCCGTTGCGATCCTAGCAGTCTGCAGCGTTGTGTTGTGTCTTGGTCGAAAGCCAAACTGCTCATCCGGGATTAAACTTCGAAGCTCGGCTGCTGCCTGTAATCTCGAATGGATGACCTTCTCGGTTAATTTGCCGAGGGTGTTCAAGAGGGAAATTGGCCTATAAGAGGCGGGTTCGGTCGGGTTTTTGCCCGGCTTTAAGATGGGGATTATTACAGCGTTTTTCCAGTCCTGTGGGAAGTGCTGCAATTTAAGGACTGCGTTGACTATTTGTACTATTAGCACAATAGTTTTCCGCGGTAAGTTTTTGAGGAGTAGATAAGGGATGCCGTCTGGCCCGGGGCTTTTCGGCTAGGGAGGCGCCGAAGACACGATTGTATCTCCGACGGGGGTTGTTATATAGGAATGCAAAATCGAGGGTGGTATAGGATACTTCCGTTCTACAAAAACAGCGGTCTGTCTTTCGATTTCGTTATCCTGAAGGGCTGGTTGGACCTTGTGTACTTCTGCCAAAAAGTCGGCGAGCAGCTCGCACTTGTCACTGGTAGTAATATAACTCCGCCCCTCTTTTTCAAGAGCGGGGACTTGCTCATAGCCTTTTCGCAGACTTCTCGACAGTTTCCACAGGGAATTGTCACGGGGAGGTCAGATTTCGCAGTTTCTCCGCCCAGGTATAATTCCTGTATGCGGAGATTTCGCGCTGTATGTCTCGTGCAAGCTCTGCTGCCATTATGCGATCGGCAGGTTGCCTGAATCGCTGCCAACGCTTCCTGATTCGATTTTTCGCCTTAATAAGGTTCAGAATTTCCTCAGGAAGATTGTCGCGCCGCGGTCTGTTCGGGACTTTTTTGGCCAAAGCTTGCTGTGTCCGTTGTATATTCCTGGTCAGACCTTTTACCGCATGCTCTAGAGCTTCGACAGTATCAATCTGGCCCGGAATACACGTCAGGTCTTGTAGTCGTTTTCGATATTCGCGAAAATCGAAATTTTCGTATGAATATCGAAAGTCGTTAGTTTGTGTGCGCTTTAAATCCCTAATGTCGAGGTAAATGGGCAAATGGTCACTGCTGAGGGCGTCTATAACCACCATCTCCGTGAGATTGGTGAGTCCTTTGGCAATTCCGAAGTCGAGGTAGGATGGATTCCCTCCACTGTTCGGGTAATGCGTTGGGGATGAAGTGGGCATAACGAGTAGGCCATTGTCGCGAACGTAGTCGGCTAGAAAATTGCCGGCTGCGTTTTATGTCCAGGGTTATTGAATAGTGGATGGCGGGCGTTGAAATCTCCCATTAGCAACACCCTATTGGTGTTTATGAAGAATGGATCGACATCAGCGGCCTGTAAGCGTACGGTGGAGAAATAGCCACAGTAGATCAAAACTCCATCAGGAAGTTCAACGCCGACGTTCTCTATTGCTGACTGCCTGTGTGGCAGTCTCCTGTATGGAATTGACGTTTTGACCGCTATGGCCACCCCTCCCCTTAAACCGGGCCTATCGGCACGTTCGAGCCTGTACCCCCGAATCCTAAGTATATCCCCGGGGCGCAACCATGTTTCGACAATCAACGCCACGTCGATATCCTCGGTCCGAAGGAAGTGCACAAACTCACCGAGACGACTCCGGAGTCCGCATGAGTTCCATTCTCCTATCCTCATAGGGCACAGTTGGCAAAATCAGGGCTTAAAAATCGAAGCTGTTAATATCTTCATTGAAGAACTGCGCTGAGACTAGGAATTTGTCTGTCTTCGAGACGCAACCCCTCAATGCAGCGCTGTAAAATCTTACCGCCTTGATCACCTCCCCCAAGTTGATTTGCGACGACAGCTCGGCGAATTCCCGCTGGACACTGCCCAGCATGGCCACCGCGTTCCCATTTATACCATGGGCCGGGTGGGCGGAGCTCGTCGGGACAGCTTCGTGCTGCCTCAGCGGAGGAAACTCCGCTAATGAAGGCGGTGGCGGGGGCAGCATGGTCCTGTTGGCGTGACCTGGCGCCATGGTCCTGCTGCTTAGGGATGAAGGGTGGATCGGGCCAGGGGCTCGACTGGTTTGACCCCAGGCTGGCCTCGTTGGAAGAGGAGCAGGGACGAAACGCTGCTTCTCCGCCGGGACTTGCGCCTGTTTGTAAATGTATACTGGGCAAGCCTCGTCAAAGCTACGATGAGGCCCACCGCAGTTAGCGCATTTTAATGTAGCCCCAACGGGGCAGGCCGTGATTTCATGCCCCCCAGCGCATCGGGAGCATTTAAAGTCCCGGCGGCAGTTTCCGGAGACATGACCCCAGCCCTGGCATCGACGACATTGTGTCAGGGTCTTCCGGTTTTTTACGGGTTTCCCACGAAACCCTGACACTACACACCACCCTGGCCTCGGCGTTAAGCCTTCGGAGGGTTGCCTTGTCGCTGGTGACGACCAGGTAGAGCGGCCTGTAAAGTGTCTTCATTTTGAAGACACTCTTCACTTCCAGTCCCCGGTCTGCCAGATCCTGCTTTATGGCAGTCGGATCGACATTCCCCTCCAGGCCCCTCAGGACGAACGCGTGGGTTTTTTTCCGACGAAGGGGCGTACGTATGGAACTGGCTCTTGTCCTCCTCCAGGGATCGTTTCACCGCCGCCCAGTCCATAATGCTGGTGCAGTACACGATCAGCGAAGCCTTCGTGTACTTCAGCGTGAAGGCTGACTGGTGATTCCTTTTATACCACCAATCAGCATTGTGTGATCGCTGGGTTTTCCAGCGATCACAATTGGCGGCGGCTTTTCTGCCTTCTTGGTTTGCTTTGCAGTTGCCGCAGGGCTCTCAGCAACTGCTTCCCGTTCAGTCCCCACGATGTTGTTGGGCAGTGTTGGAGGCTCATCCACGATTGGCGGCTGGATGGGCGCAAAGCGGTTCCTCAGCGTCGTGGAGGCCTCTGGAGCAACAATCAGCGTGCTCCACGCCACAGTCCTTCGCGGCACTACGAAACCCGTCATCCGCTGCGCCCGCTGAAGTCGCCCGCGACACCCCTACAGCCTCCTCCATCGCCGATTTTTTTCGGAGCCGGGGTTGGTGACGCTGGCGATGTTGGGTCGGACTTGGGCACCCTACCCCTCTTCTTGGTCCTAGGCCTTAGGACAGTAGCTCCTTTGGGAGCTCCGGTCCGACTCGGATTCCAGCGAATCTTCCGGGATTCAGTTCACTTATCGCGCAAACCCGGTATTTGCCCGATAAGGAATGTTCCAAACGTTGTGTCCCAAAAAAAACGCACAATACAATAACTAACACAAACACAATTTCCACTCGATTTCAACTGTAAAATATCGCACGATTCTGCCTCGCAGCACGTCCACACTCTGCAAGCAACGATGCGAGACTATAATTGCACGACTTATTTTGCAGATTATAACAATAAATACGACGTAAGCTCAGCATTTACAAACTGAACGGCATAAAGAGCACATTAAAGAATATGAGGAAAATCAAAACAAGCAACAAACTATTTCGACTTCACTAGCTTCAAATTCTCGTTTTAATAAACAAAAACAATTTCATTTTGATTTGTGCAGTGCTATGGTTAAATCAGACATTCTTTTGAATAAATTACAAAGTAGTTCATTTAGACAATTTCTCGAAAAATATTGTAAAAAAAGCATTCCAGATGAGAGTACTCTTCGTAAAATTATGTCAGCCCAGTTTATGATGAAACAATGCAGCAAATTAAAAAAATTATCACAAATAATTAAATATGGTTCACTGTAGATGAAACAACTGACACATGTGGGAGATATATAGCCAACTTTAGAGTAGGAGTCTTGAATGAAGATATTGTCACAGAAGGATTTTTAATAAGTTCGAAGAAATTAACGAAAACGAACAGTAATACTATTTCTAGATTTTTACATGAAGAGTTAAACAAGTTTTTTTTGCCCGAGATGGTTCCAAATGAAAAAATTGTATTGATGCTTTCGGACGCAGCAGCATACATGATTAAAGCTGCATTAAATCTTAAAATTGTTTACTATAATTTAATCCATTGCACCTTTTTAGCACCTGGGCTTAACCGCATAGCTGAAATTATAAGATTGCAGTATCCGTTGGTCAATAAATTAATAAAAAATGGCAAAAAAATATTTAGAAAAGTTCCATTGAGAGTGCAACTTTTTAAGGAAAGATGTCCTGATATTCCTTTACCCCCAGAACCTATTTTAACACGGTGGGGAACTTGGCTAGATGCTGCCTTGTCCTATGCCAATAATTTAAACGAATTTAAAAGCTTGATACTTGAATTTCAAGGTACAGAAAGCAAAGCAATTCATGAATGTCAGGAAGTTTTAGAAGTACACGAACCTGCACATAATTTGGCTTTTATCAAAATTCGTTTTAAATTTGTAAGTCAAAGCATTCAATTTTTGGAAAAACAGCCGCTGCAGTTAGTGGAATCCATAAAGGTTATTAAAAATTTTGAAGCTGCAGCAAATAGTATTCCAGGATCCATCGGTCAAATAATAAAAGAAAAATTAGTTCAGACTCTTTCAAAGAATACAGGGTTTCAAACATTGCAAAAAGTATCTAGAATTGAATGGTTCGCCAAATTCTGATTTTAAAATAGATCCAGCAATTATACCAAAATTTAAATATGCACCGATAACCAGTGTAGATGTAGAACGAAGTTTTTCTGCATACAAAAACATTTTATCAGACAGGAGACATAATTTTACTACGGAAAATTTGGAGAAACATTTAGTTATATTTTCTTTTAAGCATTGTTAATAGTAAATAAGTATATTGAAAATAAATAGAACGTGACTCCGATTTTAGACTGGATGTCCGTCTAACCCAATCCAACAAATACTAAAATTCTTTTGCAAATAATATTTATCTTGAGACTGGAACTCCGTCTCGATTTGTATTAGCATAAGGAAGTCACTTATAGTATTATCTTTACTTGGCCTATTAGCATAACACCTATGTTATAGATCGAAATGTCTTTACCTCCATTCATACAAAGTCTCGTCTGTAAGTTTCTAGAAAACAATGCCTATGAACCACTCTTCTATCTATACGAAGATTCATACCAATCAGGAACTTCACAAGCTTTCGAAGATTTCACTTCAACTCTAAATTATAACATCAAAATATCATATACTAATTATTTAAAACAAATTGAGGACCCGAAAGAGGATAGTGATGTCGAAAGCGACGAAGAGGAAGTTGCACAGTTAATCACTCCACCGCGAGGAAAGCAACTTAATGTTTTCTCAGTCGAGGAACCATGGTGTGGCTATGACGACGACGACGACCCCGCATGTTTACCAAAAAAAACAAAAAAAGGAGTCTTAAACCGAGCTTCGTGGTGATAAGACGTGTGCATATTTAAAGCAAAGTTTACGCGCAAAGAATTTGAATAATTCTTCAATATAAACAACCGCATTTGTCGTTCAACGAGAGTATACGAGTGGAATTCAAACGAAAGGATGAATCCTGGGAGTTCGCAAGAATCCGAATCGGATTATGCCTCCCAGGATGGTGGGGTTCAAAAAGCCACAATCGAAAAAGCGGGGCAGAAAGCCGGAAGACGACCCAGCCAACCCAGCCAACCCCACAACGCCAACACCTGAGGCCAAACGAATAGCTTTGGACTGTCAGTCTACAACCATTAAAAACCAAACAACAAACAGCAGACAACATCAACAAGATTTCCCACGTATTCGCACACATTCACAGCGAACGCATTATCGACCATCACCAGAGTCCAACTTGCAATCAGGTGGGAGGAACTCAACCCCAACAACAAGGATGTGATTATCAGACAAGATAATTACTTCCTAATTAAAACCAACCAGGAGGACAAAACCTCAAAAATTTACAACAACTAAAACAAGAAAACACTGTAACAAGTTACAAATTACAAAAAAACGATAACCTCCCACTAATCCGACAACAAAAGTCAGGTCACCACCATATTACACCATCATATTCAGTCGTCGCCACTGGGGTCGACCTGGACATTGAAGACAGCATGTTTCTGGAACGCCTGGAGCAGCAGGGCTTCAAAATAAGGTTCTGCAGGAGAATTATCTCGCGAGAGCGCAACGCACCAACACTCATGATGAGGTTAATAACCGGCGACATATCCACATACGAAAGGTTGATGAGCAACCGTGCGGTTCATTTTTTGGGCCGCATTTTCAAAATCACCGAAAGTAAAACACCAGCACCCGTGCCTGCGCCGTGTGGAAGTGCAACATATTCAGCCACAAAACTGAAGATTGCAAACAATCGCCAAGATGCAACAAGTGCCAGGGACCCCATCCAACTTCCAGGTGCGAGTCGCCACTGCCAACCAAGTGCGCAGCATGCAACTCAGAGGACCACGCAGCATGGAGCATGAAGTGCCCAAAACGACCGACAGCCCCAATCGTCGGAATCCCAAACGTTAAAATAAAATGTGTTAACAAACGTACGTGCGAGATTGCGGAGACAACGACAGTGGCAAGTAGAATCCACACACCCATTACAACACATGACCACATCATAAACAAATACAAACATCAACTTAACAAGACAACAATACCAACAGAGACGAACTACTAAAAAACTACGAAAACAATTTATAGAAGACTTCGACATCGACACCTCAGTGGTTTTCTTCGGGAACCATGTCTACATATTAATGTTTGACATGCTCCTGCCCGAGGGACGCTCTCCAACTGAACCCTGCGAACAAGTGAGACAGACAATACCAAAATACAGGACTCAATATGAAAGTACTTTACGCGAACATCAACGGACTTAACAGTAAAAAACCACTTATTTACAACTACATAGAACAAAACGACACAGACTGCTGCATATTTGTAGAGACTAAAACCAAACTAGGACAAACACCAACGTACAGAAATTGGCAGTATATCTATAGGCATGGAAATACCATCAATCATGCCAGGGCGGGAAACTGAAATGTTACTTATTCTTTTGCAGTGTTCGATATATGATCAATAATAATTTAAAGTAATAATTAATAGAAATATCAATGCCTACTACCATTAAATCGTAATTTTGTTACTTTTAATTATTTATCTTGATCGAACATAAACATGTTATACATGGGTGAAGAGCATATTGAAAGGGGAATTTAAAGTGCAGAAATTCAATATGGCGCCCATAAGAAAAACAAAAGTTGACTTCGGCCTCATTGAACATAGTAGGCCTAGATTATTTTTTACTTTATTTTCAAATTCACGCTCATTTCTTACCCCCCACCCCTGAAAATTTCGTTATTGTATCTTTTATAATAAACACGATATAAAGGATTTTATAAACGCACTTTTTTTTTTCCCTGTATATCCGTTACTATTCCGAGTTCAAAGAAGTTGATGACAGATTATTTATAGGCACTTGATTGCGCAACTTTTTCCCCATTTGGTCCACCCTGTAACTCTAACGGTTTCCAATATCCCCATGTACATCATTTTTATACTGGACACACTGTATATATAGAAAGTGTTGTAACAGCTCTTACTGATAGAGCGATTAAATTGGCACATTATAGATACAGAACAAAAAATCTTGAAAAAATACTGAAAAACTAATAATGAACAACTATCCCAAAGCTTTCTTAGAACCAATTATAAAACAAAGAATTAATAAAATCTAAAATTCACATAAATGGAACAACATAAATAATATAAATAAGAAAAAGAAGGTGAAATCAAGTATGTATCATTACCGTACATACCAGAAATCAACTACAAAAATAAAAAATGTTTTAAAACCACATAATATTACTATAGCGGAAAAAACTAACAACAACTTGGCAAAAGATTGTTTTACAAAATTTAAACTTAGAAGCGATAAGTTGGACACACCTAACGTAATATACAAGATTGACTGCTTGAACTGTGACAACACATACATAGGTCAAACAGGGCAATATTTAAAGAAAAGAATATACGAACATAAATATAGCTTAAGAAAGGTTAACGAAAATGGAATAGCATTAGCACAACATGCACAACAAAAGTTACATAGTTTCGATTTCGGTAACACAAAAATATTAATCAATGAAAACAACTATAATAAGAGAAGAATCCCTGAAATGATACAGATTAAAAAACATCAGAATGCGATGAATTTCAAATCAGACACAGACAATCTTAGCTCTGTGTATCATACACTAATTAAATGATCGCATGCATGAACTGATTGGACCAAGTAAATGAAATATAAACACCTGATATTGAGGAATTGCAAAGCAATTCCAAGAATGCAAAGAAAAGGCGAAAGATAAACAGTTTTTTTGTTTCGCTCGCTTGATATAGATTAAAATATGGAAAATTCAGTGACCAGTCAAATGTGAAGGTAGATTGTGATTGATGTGAACAATAGATTCTAGTCTTTTCCCAGACATGTTTGTGCTGACTCATCACCTGAAAACCAATGTTCTTGATGTACTTTTTAATATGTGTGTGATTTGTATTTTAATATGTGAATTTTGGTGAAAGTTTTATAATTAAATTGATGATAACTGTAAATATATATTTTAGACAAACTGATGATGGTGGAGAAAGACACCGAAACGTATTTGTGACATTGTAAATAATAAACAATAAAATTGACTGAAACCCAGGAGATAATTTTTTTCAATAAATTGAAGTACAATCAGGAAAATATACACAACAATACTTACAATGATCAGAATAGTTACCTTAGTGGGCTAATTTCTGTAATACCAGTACAGCGAAGGCGAAAAAAGAAACCAGAAAACGAAGCGCGTTTTAATAATAGTTCTTACCCATTTCGTGTAAAAGTTATTAGAGATGGAAAAGCTTATGAAATATGTATATGCTACAAAGCATTCCTATCTTTACATGGAATAACCAATCGAAGAGTTCAATCAATTAAACATTCATTGCTAAATACTGGAGTCTTCAAACCAGATCAGAGGGGAAGGCATCAAAATCATCCAAAGAAACTTTCTCCTGACACAATAAATTGCATGATCTCGTTTTTGAATTCCTTGAAAGGCAGAAAGGCTCACTATAGTCTTAACCCTGCGTTACACGCGCGGTGAGTCGCTGCGCTCACCCTTTTCAAAAATCTCTGATAATTTGCACAATCTTGCAACAAAATTTTATTGCATTTAGGTAATCATCAATACGTCTTTTCCGAGCGGATTAGTCCGTTCAATCGTTTCGTTTTGAGAGGGTCATGTGTCTTATGGCATTAATTAGAAGCTGCCGTCGCGAATTAGCGAGCTTTTCGCTCACCCGCGGGTTATCGTGTTTTGGGTAAGTTTTACTCAAAATTTAGGTTGAATGCTGATAAAACTATCATTTTGGTGTTTTATATAGGGCTTTTTTATCCATTCCACAAGAGGTACTTAGTGACGAAGGAAGTGGTGAAGATGAAGTGGAAAACGAACTAGACCACGATACAGATTCGGAAGTATCTGCGGATGAATCCGATGATGCTAATTTTACCCGCTGGCCAGAAGACGGTCCAAATTATGTGGGGAAAGATGGCAGAACTCTATGGAAAATTCATCATACGGGGCGAACCAGTCGCACATAACATCATAATTTGATTTGCAAATTACCAGGCGTTAAACCACTGGCCAAAACGCAAAATGTGTATGAGACATGGAATATGCTTATCAGTGACCCAATGATTGAAGACATTGTTGCATATACGAACATATATCTTCAAGACGTACTTAAGAATTATTCCCGGGCTCGAGAAGCCTTGGATGCCAATATTGATGAAATCAAGGCCATGTTTGGCCTGTTGTACATGGCAGGCGTTCTAACGTCGCGGCATACTAACTTGTGTGATTTATGGAATACGGATGGAACCGCTGCAGAATTCTTCAGATGTCATGATAAAAAATCGATTCTATCTCCTTCTACGAGCTCTACGGTTCGACGACGTTAGAAGTAGGGCAGAACGAAGAAAGTGGAATAAACTCGCACCGATAAAAAACATATTCGAGAACTTTCAAAACAACTGTCAATCCTGCTATACACCAGGTGAAAATTGCACTATAGATGAAATGTTCGAGGCATTTCGGGGCAGGTGCAGCTTCAGGCAATATATACCAAATAAACCTGGTATCAAAGGGGGGTAAATATGGTATCAAAATGTTTTCATTAGTTGATAGCCGAGTTTTTTATACCCTAAAAATGTAAATTTATGCTGGAAAGCAACCTGAAGGCCCGTTTAGGATAGATAATGATGCCTCAAGTGTTGTCCGTCGCTTATGCAAACCAATTGATAACTCATGACGAAATATTACTTGTGATAATTGGTTCACCCTAGTTAGAAAAACCACAGGCTGACCCTAGCTGGAACCGTTCGAAAGAATGAACGGGAAATTCCGCTATTGTTTCTAGCTACCAAGGAGAGGCGCATCTCTAGCAGTACGTTTGGATTTGGCCAATAATGCCTTTTGATGTCTTATGTCCCAAAAAAGAACAAAAATGTCCTCCTATTATCAACTTTGCACGAAGCTGATACAATTGATGAGGAAACCGGTGATGCTTTTAAACCTGAAGTCATCTCATATTACAACCGAACTAAAAGTGAAGTCGACACAGTGGATCAGCTCAAAAGTATTTATTCCGTATCACGGATTACCTGCAGATGGCCCCTCACTGTATTTTTTTCCATTCTCAATATTGCCGGAATAAATGGTTTCATTATTTTTCGTGCTAACAACGATCTGGATTTGTCAAGACGACTCTATTTAAAATCTTTGGCCAGTGATTTGGTAAACAATCATATGAAAAATCGTCTAAATCAAAATTTACCATTTTTTCTAAGTCTGCAAATGAAAAATTATTTGGGAATTCCTTCAATGGCGCATTAAGAGGATGATAACACCACGAAGACAGGAGAGAGACCAAAATGTAAATTTTGTGCAAAGGAGAAAAACCGAAAGACTAGTGTCAAAAGTGCCAAATGTCAAGCTGCTATTTGTAAAAAAAAAACCATTACTTTTTGCGTTCAGTGTTTTCAGTCTGATCCAGACTAAAGACGATAATAATAATTTCGAATTTCATGTTGACTACTTGTTTTATCTGTTTGACTAATTTAGTTATATGTATTTCTAAGAAGGTGATTTCTTTTAGATTATTCTGTATTCTGTTTACTTATATTTTATTATGTTTAGAATTACATTTTTTTTTAAACCTTTCTTACATAAAATAAAAATATTTTTTTATATTATCTTCACCTTATTTAAAAATATGGAACCATATCAATGAGATGAGCTTGGCGCGCACCCGCGGGCAACAACGTCCTAATGCAAAGCGCGGGTAACGCAGGGTTAAGGATACCACCAAAATATATTTACCGGAAGGGTTGAATATTAAAAAGTTGCACAGCACGTACGTTGACAAGCATCCCGAAAATTTGCTGTCGTATGAAAAATTTCGGGAAATTTTTTCAACAAAATTCAATATCTCGTTTGGTTATCCCAGGACCGACACATGTAGCACATGTGATAAACACAAAGTAGATGAAGAAAAATACAAAAGGGACCTTATTTCACACGAGGAAAATAAAAAAGACCTGAAGGAAGATTTAGAGAAATTAGAACAGAGAACATGAAACTGCCAAAGCTTGTGCAGTTTCATGTTCAGCAAGCTTTGTTTTTTGTTTTCTCTATTCTGTAAAAAGTAGTTTTTGTAAATCTGACCGTTTTTTCCGTGAGCCCTTCATTTAGAATAGGCGTAACACTTACTAAAACTATACAGCAACATATTTCTAAAATGTTGGGCATCTCACCCGACTTTACCCTATACTGTGACTCCACAATTGCAGAAGAAACAAGATACACAAATTTTGGATTTCAGAAAGCCTATAAATATAAGAGATTTCAAATACGGTAAAATTTTAAATAGGAATCCTGAACATAAACAGCATAAGATTAAGAGTGTGATAGATAGCCCACTCTACTCTTATTCAACCAGTTGATCAACAGATAATAACCTGCTGTTGACGCATGTGCATTAAAGGGATCGTATTCCCACATTTAACAGCCAGTGTTTTTATCGCCTCGTGTTCTTTTGGTCCGTTGGCCCGAAACTCGGTTCTTCTCAGACACAAATAATGAGACGCGAGGTTCCCATGTTAACATTGGAAACAAGCCCTCGCCGTGGGCTGGGAGAGCCAACGGAGCGAGGATTTCGCACGGGCTTTTCAAATGCATAGGATATTTTCAATTTTTTATTTCAATAGATATTTTGCGATAATAAAGGCGTGGTTTTTGATTCGTGAAATTTAATTGAGATGTAATCTAGCGATATACGCTTGTAACGAAAAAAAAATGTTCTTTCTATCCGGCTTATTTAAGCCGAGCACTAGGTGAATGATCGTTTTCAAGGGCCACCGTAAACGCATAGTCACTTACTTAGTAGTACTTTGCAATTGTACCTATATCACGAACGTACACCATGAAATTCCGAGAACGATCCTTCCCAGAAAGGGCTCCCACTATCAAGCCAAATTAGCAGGCATACCGCGAAAAGATATTTAAGGCAACACGCAGCCCATTTCAGGGCGGCAAGTGCGCCGAAACCTGCAACTTGCCACAGATGAACTGCAAAAGTGGTTCATCAAATGGAAAGTGAAGGTGACCGCAACAAAGAGCCAGGCCATCCTTATTGGAACTAAACATGCCAGGATTGATGGAAACATCAATCTTGACCGAGAAGCGGTCGAATGGGCAAGTAATATCAACGATCTGGGTGTAGTTTTAGATCAGAAGCTTACCTGGAGGCAACATGTGAAGACAGCGATCAACAAGGCAAGGGCTACAGCTGCAACTTTGTATCCACTTCTGAACCGAAGAAGCCATATGAGTGAGAAACAAACTGCTACTCATCAAAAGTGTCATCAGGCCGGCAATGACGTATGCCTCCACAGCGTGGGGATATGCGGCAAAAACCTACCTGAAGCAGCTCCAGGCCACAGAAAATTAACTTCTGCGGATGGCCATAGATGTTCCCTGGTTTGTACGTAACAGTCAAATTTACAGGGACCTAGAGTGGGAGCCACTGAGAGACTTCCTGCACCGGAAAGCAGCCACGACCTTCGCACAGGCTGAAAACCACCCCTTTGAGGAACTACGAAATGCCGTAGATTACTCCCCGGAGGACAATGGGCCCAGGAAAAAGAGGCCCAGGCACCAGATGGCCCGAAAGGGTAGTTGGTAAAGCCGTAAGCTGCAAAGTGCTGGAAGTGTGAAACTTAGTTAAGCTAGTGTGATAGAAGTAGTGTTGTGTAGTGCTTGTGTCAAATTAGTAAGATGCCCATTCTAGCAAATATCTAGCATGGAGAGAATGTGATGTAAAGGCATACGGATGCCAGATCTGATCCATTCTTACAGAAGACCGCAAGTTTCAAAGGATAACTCCCGAAAACTTGCAGTCAAAAACGGGGTTTTTTTAGTTGGTAGAAATCCAACACTACCTGGTGTCACGGGACACTGAGTGATTTTTTATCCACCAGCCGCCAGCGGGCGAACAAAAAGAAAAAAAATTCAGGGCGTAGAGGTGATCTTCGACTACCGAGCTGAAGCAATCGTGCTGTTTAGAGCAAGCCTAGCCGCTGCAAAAGTAAATTCAATTGTGACCAGTGCTATTATCAATTAATTATTATTCTTCTTCCACAACAATAATCATTTTCTTACAGAAGCATTTGCTGGTATTTATTAATACCAATAAATAAATTCGGATGTATTTCTAAGTACCAAGAAAATTCGGAAATAGCGCCCACAGCGCTAGAGAAGAAGCTCCTGAAAGAGAATGAGGAGCAGAAGCGGCATATCGGGAATCTAATGGCTGATGTCAGGAAGCTTACCGACATGCTTGCTGCGCACTTCGGAACCGCAAAGGCAGCTCCAAAAGTGACTGTGACTGCAGCACCAAAGCAGGCTCCGGCAAGCTTTAGTGCCACAGTAAAAAAAGGGACCCAAAAGGAGAGCCCACCTTCTCGATTTTCTTGGGGACCAGCCCCAAGAAAATCGAGAAGGTGGGCCCCAAAGCCGCAGCATCAAGAAAAGAAACCGGCACGCATCTGGCCAACGTTAACCTGCCAACTGCTTCGCAGGAAACCCGGAAACGTAGGCGAGCGGAGGATGAGGACGCAAATAACCGTGCCGAAGAGATCACAGGGATGGAGACAGACATCCCTGTAACCAGCAGGAGGGCAGAAAAAATCTCGCCCATAAAGATAGAAGGCCGGAACTGGAAGGAAGTTAACAAGGCCTTCGATGAAGCAGGAATTGTTGCGGCGAAAGCCACAATAACTGAAACAGGCATCACTGTGATAGTTAATAGCATTTCTGATTTCAGGAATGCGACGCGCCTACTGGAGAACCTACAGTGACAGTACTTTGTAGTACGTACACGCTGCAGGAAGATAAGAAGATGCATGTGGTCACTGATACAGGTTCTACAGGCGGTCCTGGGCAAGCTCAATGGCTAAAAAGCCTGCGAGCTTCCAGGTAGCCTAGTGAAACGTAAATGGGCTCCTGGGACGACGTCCAGAAGTGGACAAATTCCTGCAGAGCAGACAACCTGCTGGCACTTCAGGAAACTCTGCTAGGCGTTAACACTAAAATTAGATTTTCTACTTATTTTATTTACAGGTAGGTACGATAGTGCACGCGTAACACTTGTTAAAGGGGTGGAGTGGCCATAGCGATCAAAGCAACGATCCCATACAGGAGACTGCCATGCAGGCAGTCAGTAATAGAGAACGTTGGCGTTGAGCTTTATGATTTTGATCTACTGTGGGTACTGTGTACCCACTACTGTGGGTACTCACTTACAGGCCACTGACGTTGATCCATTTTTTTCAAATACCAATAGGGTGTTGCTTATGGGAGATTTCAACGCCCGCCATCCACTATTTAATAACCCTGGACGGAAAAACGCAGCTGGCAATTTCCTAGCCAGCTACGTTCGCGACAATGGCCTACTAGTTATGCCCACCTCATCTCCAACGAATTATCCAAACAGTGGAATGAACCCATCTTTCCTTGATTTCGGAATAGCCAAAGGACTCGCCAATCTCACGGAGATGGTGGTTATAGACGCCATCAGCAGTGATCATTTGCCCATTTACCTCGACATTAGGGATTTAAAGCGCACCCAAACGAACGACTTTCGATATTCATACGAAAGTTTCGATTTTCGCGAATATCGGAAACGACTACAAGACCTGACGTGTATTCCGGGCCAGATTGATACTGTCGAAGCTCTAGAGCATGCGGTAAAAGTTCTGACCAGGAATATACAACGGACACAGCAAGCTTTGGCCAAAAAAGTTCCGAACAGACCGCGGCGCGACAACCTTCCTGAGGAAATCTTGAACCTTATTAAGGCGAAAAACAGAATCAGGAAGTGTTGGCTGCGATTCAGGCAATCTGCCGATCGCATAAAGGCAGCAGAACTTGCACGAGACATCCAGAGCGAAATTTCCGCATACAGGAATTTTACCTGGGTGGAAAAGTTGCGAAACTTATCTCCCCATGACAATTCTTTGTGGAAACTGTCGAGAAGTCTTCGAAAAGGCTACGAACAAGTCCCCGCTCTTGAAAAAGAGGGGCGGAGTTACATTACCACCAGCGACAAATGCGAGCTGCTCGCCGACTTTTTGGCAGAAGTACACAAAAGTCCAACCAGCCCTTCAGGATAACGAAATGGAAAGACAGACCGCTGTTTTCGCAGATCGGAAGTATTCCTATATAAAAACCCCGTCGGAGATACAATCGTGTCTTCAGCGCCTCCCTAGCCGAAAAGCCCCCGGGCCAGACGGCAGCCCTTATTTACTCCTCAAAAACTTACCGCGGAAAACTATAGTGCTAACAGTACAAATAGTCAACGCAGTCCTTAAATTGCAGCACTTCCCACAGGACTGGAAAAACGCTGTAATAATTCCTATCTTAAAGCCGGGCAAAAACCCGACTGATCCCGCCTCTTATAGGTCAATTTCCCTCCTAAACTCCCTCGGCAAATTAACCGAGAAGGTTATCCTATCGAGACTACAGGCAGCAGCCGAGCTTCGAAGTTTAATCCCGGATGAGCAGTTTGGCTTTCGAGCAAAACACAACGTTGCAGACCGCTAGGATCGCAACGGATGCCTATGAAGCATTTAATAAGCTTCAAAGTACGGTAATGCTGCTTCTCGATATGGAAAGGGCCTTCGACACAGTCTGGCACACAGGCCTGCTGTATAAGTTGTTTGCCGTACATTCACTGCCACTCTACCTAGTTTCCCTTATAGCGTCTTACCTAAAAAACCGTACCATCCAGGTGAAAGTGGAAATTCCACTTCTGCCAAAAGACGCATCGCGGCAGGAGTACCACAAGGTACAGTGATTTCGCCGTTGCTGTATACATTGTATACAGCAGACATTCCAAAACTTCCCACTACAAAAATAGCACAATACGCGGATGATACGGCTATCTACACATCGTCTTTCTATGCTCAGGCTGCGAAATCTCGCATTGCGCATCACCTGAGTTTATTGACGCCGTATTTCGATAAATGGAAACTTAAAGTGAATCCCAGGAAGACCTGAACTTATTATCTTCTCATGGTGCAAAATACTCCAATCCAGCCAGTAAAAGAGGTGAAATACCTGGGATTCAAACTAGACGCCCGACTTCACTTCAACAAGCATGTTGACTATGCTGTACAAGACTTTCATGGCCCGAAGAAGGTTGTACTCTCTTCTGGCGCCAAATTCATTTCTGTCACCTCAAAACAAACTTCTGCTCTACACCTCCACCATAAGGCCCATACTGACATACGGCTCCCCTGTCTGGCACTCTGTCTGTGATTCCACGAGACGACGTGTTCAAAGGACCCAAAATAGGTTCCTAAGGGGCGTCCTATCGGCTGACAGATACACCAGAATAACCGAAATGCACGAAGCTACAGGGTTGGCTGGTCCTTGCACCGATCGGGGCGGGGGCGGATGGATTTGGTCATCTAGTTGAAACTGCCGGCGGTTAACGCCACGGCTGACAGTATCAAACTTAAAGGTCGAAGCAAAAGGGGTTTTTGGCTTCCCGTCAGGAAGACCTTTTTTCCTTAATGAATGCCCCTCGAATAAAACCAAAACCGCCACTTCAAGACTATCTCCTGACGTTGTCGTGCGTATGGCTAGCTCGGGAATGTCCATGTTAGGGCACTGCCCAGGTAATGGACGACTTAGCGCGCCTATTTAGATCATGGGCAAAGAGCAACCGACCGAACATCTGGCTAGACATGGGAGATATGTTTGTTAACTTTGTTTGTGAATTTTATTAATGGGAATGTTCAATAAATTTTTATCTATCTATCTAGTGCAAGCAGTCGTCCAGGATTGGCCATTCTGGTGAGGAAGGACATAGACCACCACAGCGTTGGCATCTAAGACACCGACTTGTACGCTATTAGCGTGCAAGTCAACACAACCAGGGGACCTGTGACAGTTACATCTGTGTACAAGTCTCCCAGTGAAGAGATGAAACCGCAGGACTTCGACACACTGCTGGGCAACAACCGAGCTAGGCTGCTAATACGAGACCTGAACTAGCAAGAACACGGAGTGGAATAGCTCCTGTACTCACAGGGACCCTAAGTTTCTTACATTTTTTCATATTTGGGCAAGGTCTAGTAGTAGTAAACATCTTTATTTCTAAAAAAGGCTATCGACCTATCGGTCTTTCTGCCCTTGTTTAATACATGTAGTCTTAATCTAAATAAAAAACAGATATGAAAGTTCTCTTATTCTAGGCTAGCGATCTTACTAAATAAAATTTCAGTGGCAAGAAGAGATTATTTTATTGTTCACTAGTCAGTTGCGTTTGTAAGTGTTCGAGTAGCGTTAATGTAGGGAAACGGAAGCGGGATTGTCTGGTTGGTCTTGTAAGACAAAGGGGATTCAGTATGGTTCAGTTGTAGGGGTTGTTTGTCCATTTGGTCTGTAGCTGTATGAGTCTTTCCGAGATCTTTGTCATGTTTGTGCGTTCGTATAGTAGTTGGGTGGGGGGGTGGGCAAGGTCTATTTACCCCTGAATTTACGGTATTTATCTCTGAGACACCTAGTAAATTCAATCAGGTGAAGTAAAAATATGCATTTGTTATTAACCCAAACTAAATGGACAAAGTAATAAACTGAAAAGAAACAATTTATCCCGATTTTATAGAACCTATAGCTCCACGGCAGTCCAAAAGTAAATACAGATGTTTCAGTCAGAAGAGACTAGTAGACCCTCAAATTTTTATTCAGAAAATATGTGTGGCGAAAAGATTTTGTCACCTAAAAATTTGTCTGACCAGCCTATAGTGGAGTTTTTGACACGATCATCATGTTCTTCAAAAGGTTTGTTGTAGAATAGGTAATTTTATTGAATCAATTTAATTTTACTGTTTAAGGAAAAAGACAAATACAAGAAGACAACTGTTTATTAGAGGTAATGAATACAGCAAAGCAAATTTTACTAGCCGTTCAGAATCCACAGCCAAAAATACCAACAAATCAGTTTCTGAATATGTATATTTTCGGCTGCAAGAGATGTCAGAGGAAGACGCCAGAGAAAAAAGAAGGCTAATTCTTTTAACTTTGGAAAGTGATCAATAAAATAATTTCCCTAATCTTGCCGTCGTATTTGCTTTGGAAATCTGATGTCAAGTGAAACTAATTTTAATCTTAAATTGTTTTTTAATTAGCATACTAAAACAAATTACACTTATAGGTTAATATTAAGTCATACAATATAGTTTAATTCTGGCTCAGCAAACCCCGGTTTATAATTTAAAATTGCCAACGAAATTGGCCCGCAGCTGAAACAAAAAAAATTGTCAGAGCATCATATAGTCATAGCATTATATAAAATTTGCTTTGCAGGATTGACTGATAGTTGACCTACGGACTGCAAATACTTTGATTTTCTCTCCACGAGCCATCTTGTCCATTGTCAGAATCAACAAATCCAGAAGGACAATAAATATTGCCCTCCTGCTGGTTTGCCCCTAACTCTGTTTGAATTTTTCGTTTTTCGTTTTTTCGAAGAACGTTTTCTGGTTTTGCATTAATTGTGACTTTTATGGCATTATAAATGCCCCTCTGAGCAACCATAATGCCAAAAGTATTTTCAATTACTTGTCGTGTACTCGACAATCTATAATTAAAAACTTTTTGAATTGTGGTTAAATTTCTTGAACCATAGGGCATCATTATATTGTTTTAGAGGAAATGCCTCGTCAGCGACCTTAAAATATTGCATTTCAATGTTACTGTTTTTGAGTACAGCCGAATTTAGGACACTAAAGTTATTTTGATCTAGTTTTTTGCCAAATACACTGTGTCGAAAAATACCACCAGGTATTTCGGCGTCGCTTTTCGCCCAGCCAAATGCAGTTTTAATAGGGGGATCGGTGGCTATTTAAAGCGCCAAGTCAACTCTTTTTTAAGAGCACTTACTCAACTCAAGAGTCAACTCTTTTTTGAGTACCCATTTCTACCCTCAAGCCGCCACAAACAAGACCTCCGCTGAATCCAACATGGGAACAGCCCCAAACTCCTCACAGCCAATAAAAGTCCATGACGACTCCAACTTTCTGCTTCTAGAATACCCAAAAAGCCCACCAAACCCCAACAAAACGCTGTACCAATACCAACTCCCAACCCAAAACTGTCCTAATAACGAAAAATAACTCTGCAGGCTGACATAAAACCCAGGAACTAGTCGCCCAAAAATCCACCCTTATTTCCAATACCAGGACATTAGCTTACGGATTATCAATCTGCCCGTCAAAACCCGAAAACCAAAGCAATCCTCCATCTGCTCAAAGAAAATAAGGTCAAATAGTTCATCCATACCCTCCAAGAAATCGAGGACTTAATCCAACAAATTACGCCTCTGGGATTTTCCACAGAACACATTTGAATCGTCTTAGACACTCTAAAAAAGTGTCCAATTTGGTAAAACTGGTCATCCCAAGCAAACTTTAGCCAAATCATCCATCTACAAAACCTTGCAGCCCCAGAAGTTACAACTCAACTCTCAACACAAACATATCCAACATATCCCCCAGTCTAAAAAATGCCAAAAATTCGGTCATACCCTCTCCAATTGCGGCGCCAACCCTTCATGTCATGTTCGAACACTGTATAAAAGTAATTGTAATTCCAGCTAATTGGTGCAACTCCGGTGGGCCTCACCCTGCCAGTTATTTCAAATGTACCAAAAATTCCAACTTTAAACTCCAGAACGAGGTAAGCGCAAACTTAACTCGTTTAATAACAAAGTGAACGCAGGACTCTGCTACGCACAGAAGACGAAAACTGCCCGAGCTCCAGAAACTCCACACACACTACAATCACCTCACCACACCCGCGAATTCTCCAATTGCTGCTCCTCTACGACCCCGAAATTCAGGAAAAAATTGATGAAATTGCGGCTTTAATTCCGAAAAACTCAACGTTCAAACTGTTAGCCACTACATAAAGCAGAATCTCAACCATTAAACATGCCAAATGTACTCCATATAGAGCAAGAGTTCAACCGAATTAGCTCCGTCTAAATCAGCAAACAAACTCCATCCTCTAATCCGCTCAACTCTTCAACTGATTCAACATGCGTGTAATTTCACTTCTCAAATATATAATTTCCGTTGGTAACAACCACCTCTCGTGCAAGTGAGGTTGATATTTGGACTGACCTTGTCCGTTGACTTCGTCCCTTGCAGTAACTGACTGTAACCTAAAAATAGAAGAAAGAGAAATTCAACACGTAACATCGTATAAATATTTAGGACATCAAATTCGAATCGAAAGAGATAACCAAACCCATGAACTTAGCCAAAAAATAGGACTAACATGGGCTACCTTCGGCCGTTTGAGGCAAGTATTCAATTCAGATATTCCAGTGTGCCCCAAGCGTAGGGTTGTTTGACCAGTGCATCCTCCCCGTGCTGACATACCGCTCAGAAACATTAACATTATCCCATGCAAAAATCCAACGACACTCAGGCCATAATTGTCCGTGTTGGGATTAAGGCACCCGAGTTTCGGCGAACAGAATCAGAGCTGTGGTTCCTTCGACTGGAGGCCCATGATCCGACCAGTCAAAATTACATCGGACAAGTGCAAGTACGACCAGACGATGACGAGCCCCAACTACGAGGTCCTGCAAGAGGTCGCCGACCTGCTAAGAGAGCCCACCAAGGGCAGGGCCTACGAGGAGATAAAGAACCGACTTCTAGAAAGATAAGGCTCGAGCCCGGATCAGAAAATCCGCCAGATGATGGAAACAACACTGGGTGACCTCAAGCCGACTTAGCCACGGCATGCAAGCTTTAGCTACGACTAGCGCAAGTGCACAGCTGCTGAAGAATGTGTGGCTTGATCGCTTGCTGCCCCAAGTTCGAGGCGTCTTATCAATCCTCGATGGGGGCCTGGAGGACTTCGCCAAAAAGGCCGACCAGTTTATAGTCGCAATAGCCGGACTAACCCACGAGGTAATTGCCCCTTAAAAAATGGTGAGACGGGAAGACATTAACCAGAAGCTTCGATCAAGACAGAGGACGGGCAGTTCAAACCTACAGGATAAGCACTGTTTCTACCATCGCCGATTGGGGTCCCGGGCTAGGAAATGCAGACCTCCTTGCTACTTTACGGTAAACGACCTGTAACGCTGTAGCCGCAACAACAGCCACACCCCAGGTAGCCACATCGCCATATTATCACCAACAGGAACATAAAGCTCCAGTTCCTCATCGATACAGGAGCTGACATTTGCGTACTGACACGCGGGATCTGCCCTACCACACATCCCACCACCGAATGCTTGTACTCTGCCACCGGTTCTTGCACAAAAACGTACGGGCAGAAGCAGCTGAACTTAAAACTCGGTTTTGGCCAACCGGTCATATGGACATTTGAAGTCGCAGAAGTGACCACCGCAATCCTGAGTGCCCACTTCCTGATGCATCACGGCATCACAGTCGATATGCGCAACAAGCCCTGGTAAGCCCAACTGCCCTCAAAGAGCATAGGTTGTATTTCCTGGCGAGTGACAGCGATGGAAATCTAAGGTGTAGCCGCTGCCCATCCTTACAATCTACAGCTCATCTAGCACGCTGGTGGGCCATGGAGGAGTCGAGCACTACATTGAGAACGTAGGACTGCCAATATCCTCAAAATCGCGCTGGCTCCCACCAGACAGACTAGGGGCCGCACGATAAGAATTCAGTGACACGGAGCGAGAATGAATAGTTCGACCGTCACATTCGCCCTGGGCCAGTCCACTTCACATGGTTCAAAAAGTGTTCAAATGCCATTACCAGACCCGACCGTTATCCAATGCCGCACATACAAGGGTTTGCAAATCAAGTTCATGGTAAGCAGATTTTCCCAACCATAGATCTTGTACGTGCCTTTTACCAAATTCCGGTTCGCTCGAAAGACGGCAGCCATCCCACTCTTTGGCCTGCTCGATGCCTCCTGCGAATGCCCTTAAAAAGCTTCTTCCAGACCCTACAGCAACTTCACAATCGAATCTTTCGAGGGTGCCAGTTCGTCTTTTATATCGACGACATATTCGTTGCATCAGCGACGGAAGCGAAACACGAGCAGCATTTGGCATCAGTGATCCGAATCCTGGCGGCTAATAACCTCCAAATAAGCCAGGAAAAATCCAAATTCCGGGTCCGCAAGGGCAACTTTCTGGGTACTACGGTCTCTGCAAGTGGAATCCTGCCGGTTGTAGTTGCAGTAATACAAGCACATTCACGACTTTACACAAACACACGGCTGATTGTCGAGCAGCATGTCTGCGTTCATAACACTACGTGGGAAACTCCTACTCATTAAAAACCCGACGACCTCACGTACTAACAACGCGATCGTCACCTGCAAGACTGAACAATGACCAGGCGCGTCGTTTCCCACAACACAACCGAAGCATAGTTGTCTGGGTACGCACGTCAACAAAACAAACACTACCTTCTGGTTCGGTATAAATACTGCACAGAAAAGCTGACCCTCATCAGTTCTGTGCAGTTCACCATAACCAACAAATCGTAAGTTCTCAACATCAAGTTACGGTGTACATTCCGCACCCCTCAACCCACCCTTGTCACGGCATGAACACTCCACCCACTGCCCACAACACCGATGGGCACGGCAGAAAGAGAAGGCCGGCCTCTCCCTCAAAAATCAAGAGAGACGCAGTAAGGGCCAGGCTGCACGCTGAAAGAAAAATCCCAAGCAACAGCACCCACAACCAGGCCACACCCGAGTCACGAACAACCAGCCATTGCCACACCACACAAAAGTTAACAAAACCCTTACAAAAATGTCTAAGGAACTAAACTGCTACGCACCTCAACAAACAATCAGCAGAGGTGAGTCACCCAGCCCCGAATTGGAATCTACGCCCAGCACGCCCACCATGGACCTCTATGACGGTATAGAATTGTCTATACAACTGACCCGTTTGGAGGACTCCAGAAATCTAATGGCTGCCCTACGGCAAATAACCCGTACCGCCCACCCAAAAGGGGCCTGAATCAACTACCCATTTCCGGAGGCCCACGACCGATCCAACTCGGCACCGTTGGTTTAACAACCGACTCCAAAAACTTACTGCGGCTGATTGAGCGGGTATTCCGGCGTAGGGACGAGATATTCTGCATGGATGCCGTATATAAAGACTTCGTGTCCTCCTGTGGCAGAAATGCATTCGACCCTCGAAAGTTAAGGCCGGAGAGCCACTACCCGCCTCTCCTAACATGCCGCAACATGCACTGCGTTATTGCATCATCCCGACTACTGCCAACAAACAATGGAGGAAACACTTGCCAGCTACGCCCTCGGCGTCCCGCTGGATGAGGAATTTCAATGCCGCATCTGTGCTCCAGTGACAAAAAGATACAAAAAACACGGCGACCTCAGTTAGCACTTACGACGCTACCATTTGTCTGGTATTCCGGTGTCGGCATTGCAGTGCAATCTTCGAGACACTTAAGGGTTGCAAGACACACCAGACACACTGCAGTGCCATGCCCAGCTTGGATTCGCCGCCACCAACATCATTACCAGCAGCAACCGAAGGAGCAGTCCAGGTAAAACGAAGCCGCATGCTCAGAGGGACAAAGGGAACTGCGCGGACGGCTTCACCCACCACTGCCTCAACATCGGCAACTTCAACGATAATCAGCCACCCTCCACGAAAGACTGATCTACAAATTAGCCATGATCAGGACTCTGCCGGCGCACCACAAATAGCCGATTCGCCAAAAAATGGACGAAAAGCCGCTGGAAGGCAGAAGGTCCCTCACGAGCCACAACCACCATCAACACCACAAACTCTGCCAACATCGACAGAAAGGCAAAAGTCAATCGAAAACTCGCCCTAGGAATCACATGCGCTCGTTTCCACACTTGGTAGCCAACACGAACCAACTCCAAAAGTAACTATGGGCCCCATAACGCACGACAGCCCCCCGGAAGCACCCCCAACCACCACCAAACAACGCTTCTGGATAGAGAGATTTGCACAGGTGCAAAAAGATCCGGAATTTGAGGAGATTTTCAGGGCGCTGATGAAGGAAGTCAAACCAGAGGAGCACCCTCGAGAAAGTCAACATCCAAGAAGGGACCAAGAGGGACAACAAATCCAGTCAAACCGCCCCAGACATGACTGAATTATGCCTTTGGGCGACCCTCCTGGCTTTCGCCCCAGACAGAACAATTATAACGCCCAGGATGCCTCAAGAATTATGAAGCTATATCGCCAAAACCGCCAGCGTGCTTTCCGAGAGATTACCAACGTTGATTCACCGTTCTGCCAATTACGAAGCAACGACCTGCACGCGCATTTCAAACAGGTCTTTAGCACTGGCACACAACAAACCTCAGCAATGCCAACGCAAACAAAACAATTACCGCCGGTGCTCAACGTGAATGACCGTGACCCATTACGCTTGCTGAACTGTGGAAACGAATCAGCCGATGCAGCAACACCGCACCCGGACCCGATGGTGTGAGATATTTAACTTGGAAGAAATTTGATGTAGGCGCCCACATCATAACAGCAGTCCTGAACTGTATCAAGCGCCTGCAATACACCCCAAAGGCATGGACAACTTCGCTGCCTATCCTAATCCACGAAAAGGGTAGTCGCAGCGAAGTAAGAAACTGGCGGCCTATATCACTATCGAACAAAATATCCAAGATCCACATGGGAAATGGCAGAATGGGCAGGATTGTCCTTTAACACAAAGAAATGCGCGACTCTACACATTGACGGTCGACGCAAACAAGCCATCGCCACGCTATTCTACATTCAAGGCGGCGAACCAGCAATTTTGGGAAGCACGATTTCTACGAACGCATTGGAGTTCCCACGGGCTACCACGTAGCTAACCCCGCAGACAAAGTGCTCCAAGCAATGAGGCAGGACTTAGAGAAAGTCAACAGCTCTGTCCTGATACCAAGGCAAAAATGTGACGTCATCAACACTTTCGTGCTTCCATGCCTCTCCTTCCACCTGAAAAACGGAGAAGTGCCAAAAAACGAAATATCCAAATTTGACAGAGAGCTAAAAATAGCTGCAAAAAAGTGGCTGAACCTGCCCAAACGAGCCAGCGTCGAACCTCTCAACATGAGCTACAAAATGGGAGGGGTTAACCTCAGTACCAGTGAACCAAATGGCCGATATTTGCCAAATATTGCCCGGGGCAAGACTGCTAGACTCAGTAGCAGTGGGAAGCCTGGCCAAATCAATGATGCAACGGTCTGTAGATCAATCTTCCGAAGACATGCCACCAACAGCGAGCTAGTCAACTACCTAAATGGATCCATCGCCGGAGATTTCATAAACTAATCCATTGACATCACCAACACATTCACTCGGCTGAGAACTGCCACAATCCGCTTTAGGAGGAGGCACCCTTATGTCGAGTGGATCTCAATAGACAGCAAGCTATGAGACTGAGCAAGAAATGCACAGTCAATAACAAGAACGTAGAAGCTTCCCTGAAAAATGTCACTAGGAAAGTTTACAAGCAACAGCTCCTGACCAAACCAGACCAGGACAAAATTAACCAGGTGACGTCAGCCGCAACTACGACTAACCACTTTTAACAGGGCGGAGACTTCGCCAGGTTTGCCGAATGGCGCTTTGTCCACAGCGCAAGACTGGATTGCATCCCACTCAATGGAGCCCGGAGGCATGAGAATGGTGACAAGAGGTGCCGGAGGTGTAGACATGTCAATGAGACCCTGCCACATGTCCTCAACCACTGCAATCCGCACTTCGTTGCCATAACCAAGCGACACAACGATGTGCTGGAAAGGTTGATCAAGGCATTCAAACCGCCTGACGACACAGTGGTCAAAGTCAACAGTGCACGGTGCACGGCTTCGCTGACGGACTGCGACCCGACCCACTAATCATAAACAACATCAAAACGATGACCCTAGTGGACGTTGCGATCTCATTCGAGAAGCTTTCGAAGCCACCAGGGCGGAGAAGTTGCGGAAAAACAAACACATTGCCAACGACTTCGCCGCCAGGGGATACGACGTCCAAATGCATTTATCATCGGCTCTCTCGGAGGCTGGGACCCGGCAAACGAGAGGACGCTGAGCCGCCTGGGGCTGGGAAGACACTGCTGCCACCTGATGCAACGACTCATATGCACGGACACCATCCGCTGAAGTCGGGGCATCTGCGTCGAGCACGTTACCGGCAACCGCCAGTACCAGGAGGCAAATTGAGGCGATCCATCATCTAATTCCAATCTGAATTCCATCTACGTAGCACAGAACTTGGAACTAGCTAGGTATTGGTCAGTAAAGTGTAGTAGCTGTTCATTTTATACAAGGAAGCTGTTGATTATTGCCAGCTTCCTTTCTCCATTCTCTAGAGGGGGCTGTTGATTATTACACTGGTTATAGTATAGTCGTTATTATTACGTTGACAAAATTATGCTTAGTGTTCATAAACGTATTTATACATATTTATCTTGCCATGCTAAAGGAGCAATATTAACAAATTAATATCATTAATCATATAGTATTGTGTGAATTTCTCTCTGGTATTCAAAGCACGTGGATTTCCTCTCGTCGTTCCATCCTTCTTATAGTGTCTATATTGCAAGCTGATGCAAGATCTTCGTCGGAAATTCCATCCCTTTGTCTTACAAAATTATCAAGTACACAAAGTGCTTTAATTATTTTTTCTGCTAAATCAATATCAACGTTCAGCGGCCGGTGCAGTATTCGCCATTTGTTAGCTAAAATCCCAAAGCAACATTCAATATATCTTCGGGCTCTGGACAATCTGTAGTTAAAACTGTTTTTATTCATTTGACAAATTTTTGCCTCCATATGGTCTGAGTAAGTTTTCTGAAAGTCCGAAGGCTTCATCCCCAACTATGACATACGGATATTGTGTCATAGCAGTTCCTATCGATGTAGGCTCTGGAATGTTTAGTGAGTTATTAATTAACTTTTCATACAGCTCTGAATTTTTAAATATTCCCGAATCGCTTGATTTTCCATATGATCCAACATGTTTTCCATATGTCAACAAATGTAAACATATAGTGGCTGTCACACATAGCAAATAGCATTGTTGAAAAGTAGTTTTTTTAATTGAAATAAATAGAACGGCTGTTGGGAGGGCACGTAATTCTGATATGTTTGCCATCAACAGCGCCTATGCAATGTGGAATTTCGCTTTTTTTCAAATACTTCAGAAATTTCTATCCATCTCTTACGAGTAAATTCACGTATTGCAAGGGAGGCAACATTATCTCAAATTGCAGTGCACACTTCATTAACAATTCCGCTGGCTGTTGATTTACCTATGCGAAATGTGTAATGCAAGTCGGCAAATGAGCACCCAGCAGCCAAATACCTGAAACAAAAATGTTTAATTGTGGTGGCGTACAAGTGACCTTAAATGTAGTGACTGGTTTTTTTTGCTGGAAAATTGCTTAAAAAAATGGAAAAATCTGAGGGATCGATATTCAAGAGAGGTACAGCAACGGAAAAGCAAATCTGGACAAGCCGTAACAAAAATCTCAATACGTATATGCTCAACAGCTGTCATTTCTTGGACATACTCTGCAATATCGTCCTACGAGCAATTCAGTATTAAAAAGAAAAATTAGAGGAAGATGAAGATAAGCTATTTTTATTATCACTACTATCATCATTGAAATCAATACGCCTTCATCTAAAACTAAATGCAAGGATGGACATGATGCAATGCGTTAATAAGTATTGATTTTATATTACACCTACAATACCTGGTTCAAATTTACCACATCACCTATCTCCGAGTTCTCAGCCAGTTAACAGGTTTCATCTACAACAACCGATACAACCTCAATCGCAAAGCACGTATGAGAGATTTGCACCTGTAATGACGAAGCAATCCACTGTAAACTTTCAAGGCAACCTGGAATTACAGCGTCAGCGAAGTGAAATGAGCCACGAACATGAAAATCGACATCAACATCACAAAATACTCGTGTTTTATCACCAGTAGAATCAATCCCAAGCTATGTTACAACATTTTCCCCGGAAGATTAAGAAATTAGCCAATTTTGATTTTATGCTCTGTTTATAATAATAAAAATAAAAATACTTACCTCAGTGTTATAACAAGTTTTTCCTCTGGCGGAGTACTGTTCCTCATTCGGGTATTCTTCTTTAACAACTGATTTTGCAAAATATGTAGCAATTCGTAAAATGATGATTTCGACATTCTCATAAAATTTAAAAAATTTGCATCATCTCCTTGTATTTCGGTAAATATGGTGTTAAATAAGATTTTTGTTTGGCGTTCCTTAATAATGGGATGTTCCCACATGCGCCTATATTTTTTCTTTTTTGTTTGACAGTATAATAAACCTAGCAAAATTAATTCTTCCTCTGCATCAGACACATCCATTTCTCTTGCGATACTAAATAAACTATCAACACAACTGGCAACGTTCTAGTTTCGAGTTGTTTTGGCACTGCTATGTGTGTTTTGTCACAAGCTGCTGCCGACTCGGCGAAAACCGCGTAGTCTGTTTTTACACTAAGTCGGCACGCCTCGGACGCCGACTCTCGGCCTGCTACTACCACGCCACACCGGAGCCCTGTCACTGCACCACGATCTCGGGCCGATAGCCCAAAACGCGCCGCCGCGATACGCACACGAACCACTGCTTCAAGGATTGAACCCAGCGGTGAGCTCGCCGCCGCCCCATCAGCCAACCGGCTACACCGCCCTTGGTCATTTCATCCATCTTTGATGACCCCAACCTTCAGCCGACGCCCAAGCCTAGCCCCACTCGTAATCGCGCAACTACTAACCGGCGGACAACCTGCGTGACCAGGATCCGACTCCCCATGACAGTCACTCCCGAGCACCACCAGCAATAGGTACCAATGACAACAACCCCTACAGAACGATCATCACCGCCACCCAGTCGACGTACCCACCAGTGGTAGGGCAACGCCGCCACTCGGTAACGGGGCACCGGTAAACCCCACACGTGAAGATCCACACCCCCCGGGAGACCCCAAGACAACGCGACTGGCGACAACGCTTCAGTTCAGCGCGATCGCCGCCTCAGCTCGAGAAAATGCTACAACTTCTTGGGGAAATAGGAACCCATAGGCGCATGCCGGAAGCACGTCGGCCACCCCCTCGGCCGCCCAAACACCCCGCCACAACAGCGACAATGCTAACGCTACGACGCCCGGGCTGCGTCCCACATCCAAAAGGCACGGCAAGAGACTCGCCATTCTGTCAGATCCCCAGCGAATACCTCCAGGCAAATTTCACCGCCGACGTCGGCCCCCGGCCGCCAGCAAAGGAGGGACTTCCGCTTAGACAAGATACCTCGCCTCACCGGCGAGTCCGAGAACGACCGCAACCCATTCAGCATCGCTTTCACTCCCGGGAAAATCTGGAAGCGACTGCGACGTTGCAGTAACACCACACCCGGCCCGGACGGCCAACGATACGTAGTGTCGAAAAAATTTGACCCCGGCTGCCATATACTTAGCGCCGTCTTCGAATGCGTCAGGCGCCTCGGACACCTGCCACAAGCCTGGACCAGGTCAACTACGGTCCTAATCTATAAAAAAAAGGAGACAAGAGCGACGTCTCGAACTGGCGACCGATAGCAATGAGCGACACGACCACGAAGATCTATAGCTCAGTCCTTGCCGAACGGCTCGGCCATTGGGCCACCCGGAACGGATGGATTAGCCCCAGTCAAAGCGGCTTTATGCCCGTAGACGGGTGCAACGTGCAGACGGGGCAGAAACAGCAGTGCAGCTTCGCGCAACTGAAGATAGAGCAACGACGATATCCGAATCGTTCGCCAGCATTACCACCTGAACGAGACGACGAGTGAAGCAAGTGTGCCCACTCAGCCCAATCATATTTAACCTGGCAATCGAGCCCATCCTCCGGACAATCTCCAAACTTGGCTTAGGGTATAGCCTCCACAGCGAATGCATCGACTCGCTAGCGTAAGCCGATGACCTCGCCGTCATCACCAAAACTCCAAACGCCCTACCACGCGTCCTGGATGCAATTGTACGAGTGGCCCACTGGGCTGGCCTGCGCTTCAACACGCGCAAATGCGCCACTCTCCATGTCGATGGACGAAAATAGGAGGCTCTACCCACACCATTCTACATCCAAGGAGGACAGCCAACAGCCATGACAAAGAAGGATTTCTACGAACATCTGGGAGTCCCCACCGGCTATTGCATGGCACCACCGCAGATAGGGCCCTCGTCGAGATAACCAGAAACCTAGAAGGGGTCGACGCAGCACTACTGGCGCCATGGCAGAAGTTTGATGCGGTAAACACGTTTATTCTGCCGAATGCATTATTTATTATTCTGCTCAGGAATGGCGCGGTGCGGAAGTGACCTCTGACAGCCTTTGATAGAAAACTAAGGGCCGCCGGCAAGAAGTGGCTCAACCTCCCTGAACGTGCTAGCACGGAAACCCTTTATATGAGCTACCATTACGGGGGGATAAACCTCTTACCGAGCAGCTTGGCCAGCTCGCCCACGGCCTCAGCCTCTTGCAGTCCCCGACCCTTCAGCCTCTTGCCAAGTCAACCCTTCTGTCCGTAATCGAAGAACGACTGCGAAGGGAGCATCAGCCGTGCGACGTGGCAGCCTACTTAAATGTAAGCATGGCGGGTTCAAACCGCCGCCCGGCACAACAGTCCGTATCGACCCGACCGTCCCGGGATTTGACGAAGGCCTCCGGCCCGACCTGGTCATCATCAATGAGGGCACCAGAACGGCGACCATCGTGGGTTACCATGCCGTTTGAGAACCGAAGCAGTCATCAACCACCTTGGACTGAGCCAGCAATACTGCCGACTCATGCGTCGCCTGATGTGTTCCGACGCCATCCGTTGGAGTGGGTACATCTACGTCGAACACATCACTGAGCGCCAGCAGTGCTAGCGGGACGGCGGCTGCCTGGGTGTCTGACCTCACCCTCAAACAGACAAGCTACACTCCTCAAAGAAAAACAAAACTGTACATTCAATCATAGGAGCTGCCCCATCACGAAACACTCCTCCTTATCTCTAATAACTCTTGTATAACTTAAAGTTTAGCATTCGCTGAATAAAAAATTTAATCATCTCTAAGGTTAGGGGGCTTGGTCCACCTTTCTCGCGGGTTGTGGGAGGAAATTCCATTCTCCGGCCTTTTGAATTTTCCCGCATTTTCCAGGTGAATTGAAAAGCGGGGAATTTCCATTTTTGGCCTTTCCAATTTTCCCGCATTTGACGGCTTGCTGATAAGAAACAAATACTAACTTCACTTTTAAAAAAGCACAGAAATTATGGAAATCGGCGAAAAATTGAATACTATTCCTGGCGGAGCAGAGAAAGAATGGAGGCAATGGCGCAATGTAATAAAAATACGCAAATTTGGAACTACGTTGAAATAGTACTTACATTCATTTGGCATACATTCATTTGGCATACATACGCTTCATTTGGTCGCATAACTTTTACCCAAATTTATCATCAATCATTATCTTACAAGTATATATAATATTTATTACATATATTTATATATATAGACATATAAACCAGTCCTTGTGTAGCCCGTTTCACATTTTCTCCGTACCTTCTTAAGCCCGGAGATAAGTTGTTCAGCCCGCCTTCAGGCGACATAAGGTTTTACGTGTATCTCGCTGTCATTTCACGTCTATATATTTACGACCCCTCGACAAAATTTCAGGAGGGCCATTCAACGACCCATTGATACATGGAAAGATACTAAAATAGTACGAGCTGGTGCGCAGCAGGTAGAGCAATCGTCTTATTAATATACTTGAGAGAACGATGTATTTTGCAGAGCTTGATTGGCCCATCACATTTTTGGTTCCACATGTCTAATTTATGGTGCCTATATATGCATATTGTTAATGGCAATAAAACGGTCGGATTCTTGAGCTCACTTTTACTTGGATCACATTGGGGGAGCCCGAATGATAATTTGCAAATAGTGTCAGTTTGGGTTTTTATGGCATTATGACGATACTTTTTTGGGTAATAATGCTAATACTGGCGAAGGCCAGATCTATTGACATCGTTCCCTGCACGGAAGACGTCGACGAGAACGAGATGGCGCTGGCACAGCGATTGCTGGAAGAGGCGGTCCTTCCGGGATATCGCCTTATTGAAATTCAGCCTGCTGTTCAAACAGGTAAGAGAAGAAATATAATAATTTTCCAATTGAACCGATGACTGTTTGACTCCTGACAATGACTCTTAAAAGTCTTAAATTAAAGTTATTGTACATTTTTAATTAACAACATTAATATAGGGTGTCTCAGAAGTAAGTGCTGTATACATAGGCCCTTCATTTACAACCTCTGTATATTTGAGTTTTCTTCATATTTGAGCAAGTTCTATTTACTCCTAAATTTACGGCACTTATTTCTGACACCCTGTATGTATAATTTATAATTTCTAGACATCAAGTTTTTAAATTTGTTTAAATTTAAAAGAAAGGAATCCTCATCGTTGGGAATGTCGTTTTGAAAGGTTGGACAATGTCTACAGGTTTGATTGCCCTTACCTGACGGAGGTCCGCACTGCATTCAGAAGACTCACTCCACGAGGATGCAAGATGAGTCAAGTAGTGGTTAATGTCTCACCTAACAGACAGTTCCTATCTGTTGAATACATGGTAAATTGCGGACATGCCAAAATTCCTCGACGTAGAAGAAGTATATCAGGATTTCGTCGAGAGCAGGCACAACGCACAAGCATACCTCATAATGAAAATAGAAAAATAACACCCGCTTATTAATTATAATACAATATATTTGATAAAATTTCGTGCTAAAATAAAATAAAAATAAAATAAAATGTTAAAATATATGTAATATATATTCAGCCCTGTGCTGTATCATCAATGCTATTTTTAACGTCCACACGTTATGGCAACTTCACAGTTCAGGATTACACTTTCGATAACGTAGCAGAACAACCGAGGTGTGCTGTATCTCCGAGTTAACGTATGCGTTTCCGACCCAGTTATCAGACAAACGTTAAAAAGGCAAAAAATATTGGATGCACAAAGTGAGATGCCCATATACGAATAGTCTATAAGTTAGAGAGAGTAAGATTTGTATGAGGGTAACATCAAACCATCGAAGCTTCGAAAGCTTCACATATGCACGTTTTGACCATTTGTTTGGGACAAATGGTCAAAATGACTTTCAATTTCATTCGTTACTTTTTTACCTATGGCTCAAACGCTTTCAATGGAGCATCCACAGAAAAGGCAAAAAAAACCACTCGTAAACAGTTCGAAAGTTTAATTTCTATAAAAGTTACTTCTTTGGTAGAATTTTGAATGTTGACTAAAATAAGTAGAAAACTTACCTTTCAAGAGCATTTGCCAATTCTACTAGTAAAGCTAACCTTATAAGACCACCAAATGACATATTTTTATTATAAATTGAAAACATATTATAGCCAAAACACAAAACTACACTGTTAATTAATTAAACACAATTGTTTTATTTATTCCTTCGAGGTTAACTTCGAGCGACACACGTTAAGTACGAAAACGGTATGACATTTGATGATGTTATTCTGAAGCGCTATTTCTAAATATAACGTTCGTCGATAGCATGCGCCTGTTATAATATAATGGCTTGTGGTTAAGTGATAAAGTTCGAAACAAAATTTACACTTCATGATGTTACAGTGCCCGTGAGATAAAGATCTGCAAGAGGTGAAACAAATATTGCTGCGGTACGTGAAAATCAAAACTTATCGATTTCTCGTCTTTCGCAAGAACTAGGCATCTCCAAGACGTCTTTGTGTCGAATTTTACGAAAAGACCTTGGATTACATCCATACAAAATCGCTTTCACTCAAGAACTCAAAGCAACTGATCATTTAAAGAGACGTGAATTCAGTAATTGGTGCTTAGAAAAAATGGAAAATTATCCAGATTTTCACAAGAAACTTATTCTCAGCGATGAAGCTCATTTCTGGTTAAACGGCTATGTGAACAAGCAGAATTGTCGGGAGTGGCGATAAACCGGAAGAATATCAAGAACTGCCACTACACCCTGAAAAACTGACTGTGTGGTGTGGATTTTATGCTGGAGGAGTCATTGGTCCATTTTTTATCAGTGAATCTCATCAGGCTGTACTGTAAACGGAAATCGTTATCGTTCAATGTTCACTGATTTTTTATGGCCTGAATTGGTTCGCCTTGATTTGGAGAACATGTGGTTTCAGCAAGACGGTGCAACTTGTCATACTGCCAATGACACAATTAATTTATTGAAAGACAAATTCGGTGATTCGATTATTTCAAAAAACGGGCCGATCAATTATCCTCCTCGTTCCTGAGATTTAACTCCATTGGACTTCATTCTTTGGGGCTACATAAAGTCATTGGTTTATAGCAATCATCCAGCAAATTTCCACGCTTTACAGATCAATATTGAACGAGTAATTGCTGACATACGACCTGATTTGTGTGAGAGGGTCATGGAAAATTGGGATCAACGAATTCATTCCTGCCAGCGACTCCGTGGAGGATATTTAAATGATGTTTTGTTTCATAGCTAATGGTATCCATTTCACTTTATAATGAAGTAAAAGTTTCCATATTTTGTAAATAAATAATGTGTTTTATTTCCTAAACAAAATGGGGCGTACTTAATGAAATACCTTTTACATACGAAATTACAAAACTGAAAGAGTAACGAAATACAATTATTTGGGTCCATGACGCTAATATCGAAAAAGGGCAAGGCGAGTCTCTCGGCGTTATGAAGGAGGCGTTACTTCACAGGCGACAAAAACCTGACAAAGGCGAGTACAGCAATGAAAGCTCGATACGATCGTAGGCGTAAGACGAGAGTAATTAGGTAGAAGGTGGGCGGGTTGGTGCTGTGGCGAAACGCGGCTACTTGTTCTAATGAAAAAGGTGTGAATCGGAAACACATGAACAAGTATGATGGCCCCTACCGCGTGGCGAAAGTAATTGGCAATAACCGTTACTTGATCATGGCTGTGAAAGGCATGAGAGGGTATAAAACTATTAAAGCCTTAGTCGACTAAAACGACTGGGACTTCGACTTAGGAAATAAAAACAAACTGGTACACAAAGGATGTATGGTCTGGTAGATACTTGAATTACCAATCATATGCACCTCTACAATATAAAAAAGTGTTGTAACAGCTCTTACTGATCGAGCGATTAAATTGGCACATTATGAGTATAGAACAAAGAATCTTGAAAAAAAAATAATAATCACTAACCCACAAAGACAGAGGAATTAGCACAAACACCGCGACCAAAATATATAAAGCTATTTGTAGACCCTTGCTAGACTTTGGACATATACTCATGACCAACGGAACAGAAAGGACAAAACGTTATACACAAACAACAGAACAAATTGCACTAAGACTAATAACACGAATAAGACACCCCCAAAACCCACTACACAACCCCCCCCACCCAACTACTATACGAACGCACAAACATGACAAAGATCTCGGAAAGACTCATACATCTACAGACAAAATGGACAATCAACCCCTACAACTGGACCATACTGAATCCCCTTTGTCTTACAAGACCAACCAGACAATCCCGCTTCCGTTTCCCTACATCAACGCTACTCGAACACTTACAAACGCAACTGACTAGTGAACAATAAAATAATTTTTTCTTGTCATTGGAATTTTATTTAATAATATTGTTAACCTAGAATAAGAGAATTTTCATATTTGTTTTTTATTTAGATTAAGACTACATGTATTAAACAAGGGCAGAAAGACCGATAGGTAGATAGCCTTTTTTAGAAATAAAGATGTTTACTACTACTAAAAAAGATACTAATAATGAACAAGTATCCCAAATCACTCTTCGAACCAATTATAAAACGAAGAATAAATAAAATCTACAATTCCAATAAATGGAACAACATAAATAATATCAATAAGAAAAAAGAAGGTGAAATCAAGTATGTATCATTACCATATATTCCAGAAATCAACACGAAAATAAAAAATATTTTAAAACCGCATAATATTAATATAGCAGAAAAAACTAAAAACAACTTAGCAAAGGAATGTTTCAAAAATTTTAAACCTAAAAGTGATAAGTTAAACACACCTAATGTAATATACAAGATTGACTGTTGACAATTGCAACTGTGACAACACATACATAGGTCAAACAGGACAATATTTAAAGAAAAGAATATACGAACATAAATATAGCTTAAGAAAGATTAACGAAAATGGAACAGCATTAGCACAACATGCACAACAAAAGTTACATAGTTTTGATTTTGATAACACAAAAATATTAATCAATGAAGACAATTATAATAAGAGAAGAATCCATGAAATGACACAAATTAAAAAACATCAGAATGCAATGAATTTTAGATCAGACACAGACAATCTTAGCTCTGTATATCATACACTAAGGCCCGGTTCCACCAAGAATGATTAAATTCTTGATTAACTAATCACAATCATTTCTTAGTCACCACTTTAATCATGATTAAATTGTCATGCGTTCCACAACAAACATTTTAACGCTGATTAGGTAATCGTCAGTCTCATCGGGTAAGATCGGATTTCCTTTGAATCAACGATTCCGATTGGTTCAAACAACTGGCAAGGTTGTGTTCGTTATTTCGTCTAGCTTGTATTTATCTATGCGTCTAGCCATTTGCAGTGTCCACGTGTTGTACCAGTACATCGTTTTTTCTAATATACATTGCATTTCAAATATAAATAGAAGCTCAAGATGGCAGATGAATCAAGAGTGACATTATTAGAGGTACGTACTGTCTGTAAAAGTCTCCATATATCAGTAATTTTTAAGTATTCTTTCTTTTTTTATTCACTCTATCTGAGCAATCACGTGTGAAGTGGTTTCAGTTTGCTAATTTATTTCAATTCCACACAAATAAATTTTGATTGTTTTAGCACAAGAAAAGGAAAAGATGCCCAAACTTCATAAGCAGTGAAAAATCTGGTCTAATAGAGTTAATTGAGGAATACAAAAATATAATAGAATGTAAGAGAACGGACAGTGTGAGCATCAAACAAAAAAATCAAACATGGCTCAAAATTTGCAATAAATTCAATGCACAAGACATATCCCCAGAGCATCGTTCTACAAAAATGTGATTGGGAAACTAATTGAGCCTATGACCAACGATTACGACGATGATGCTATGGAAGGTACTTCAATTTCTTATTACAATCTAATTTTTATATAAAATATTTCCTTTTATGTAAATAGCTACAACAATACGAGATACAGAGGTGGAGTTTGCAAGCAGCAAGGATGATAACAAGGAAATCAACAGCAACACAACGCCAGATCCAGATATTTCTTTAGTTCATTTCCAAGAAAATTTGGCAGAAACTGAGGTTTGTTTACTGTTATTCTCTAGTATCCGATCTTCTGGAGTTGGTTGTTCAGGCTATGCTTATCTTGTGACTAATCACTTTACTAACGCTTTTTTGAATTACATTTAATTGTAGGCAATAAGTGATGATGATCATGATTGAGCTAGTTGGAATCCAGTGAGCCTCAAGAGGAAAAAGAATTCTCTTTTAAAAATACCACCAAAAATTTTTATGAGCACTCCTTCCACATCACAGGCAAGTGCAAAAGATGGATTAGAACCTATCGAACGATGGCTGACAGGAAAAAACAACAAGAAGCCTTCAATTAAAACCGGACTAGGACCATCTATCCTAGTGCAAACAAAAATAGATTACATTAATACTTTTAAAAAATTGCCATTGAAAAGTTTGAGTTGGAGAAACAGGTTATAGAGAACACGTTGTATGAGCAGAAATTAAAAATTGAGGTTTTGCAAAAAGAATTAATGAAATAAACATATTATAAACAGTGTGTTGTTTTATTAAAAGTTTGATAATTAAAATTATATTTTTAATGCAGATTACAAATGCTTAAAAATAAAACTATCAAATGTAAGGGACTTAATTTTTTACATTATACCATATGCATTATTATATATTTCTTAACATAAAATATAGCACATTATACTAATTAACAGTATAAAAAAAATTACCTGCTTCATGAACTATTTTATTCTTGCTCATCTAGCAGACTTTGAAAATATGCGATAATATTTCTACTCCCAATTCCATCATTAGCATGCAAGTTATCAGAATTATGTGGATGCTCATTTAAAATAACATCCCAGTGAATATTTAGATCAGGGTCATCTGGAGGCATATCTTCCAGAGCTAACCGTGCTCTGTTATGTAGAACTGCAGTTGCTACTATCACAGGAAGTACATGGTCCATTGTAAAACGCATGCCTGTAGCCAAACAAGGAAATCTACGCTGCCAAATGTGCACTCAATTTTATTCCGAGTTCTAATTTGAGACTCATTAAATAATTTTTCTGCGTCAGTTACAGGTTGATTCAGGGGTGTAATTAAATAGTTTTTCAATGCATAGCCTCCATCTCCTAGAATAACAGCATTTCCAAATTCACCTGATTCCAATCTGGCACACAATCTAGAGCTTCTAAAAATCGTGGACTCATGTGCGGATCCTGGCCATCGTGCCACAATGCTGGTAAATTTTGAAGAACTATCACATGTCGCTTGAACATTAATTGAGAAATATCCTTTCCTATTGCGAAATACCTCTGCGTTGTCTCCCCCAAAGGATTGTACTTTAATGTGAGTACAATCTCCAGCACTGAAATAACTGGGAAAACGAGCTATTGCATAAAAATTTACTTGTGCTGCACTTATTTCCCTTTCTGTAGATGGGAGTTTAATGTTACTTCGAGCTAATTTGGCAATTGCAGCAGTTACTCGATGTACAATACGATGTGCACTAGGTTTGCTTACTCCAGCAAAGTCGCCAGCAGCAATAAGATGTGATCCAGTTGCATAGTTCCTCAACGCGAGTAAAAGTTGTGTCATGGGTTGAATAGCGTTATTTCTAAAAGATCCATTTAATTAACATGTGGCAAATTTATTATTATACATTTTTCATACCTTTCTGTAGTATGTTGCAGGTCTATTTCTATTTCCAGCTGTAATTTTTGGACAGCGGTTTTTGATAATCGAAATCGCGTAAAAAAACTCAACTTGTCCATGATTTCAAAATAATTGACACGGTTTAAATATTCGGGGCCTTCTAGCAATCTGAATGTAATTTTCCTCATCAGACGATGACAAAATATCGTCGTAAAATAAATCCATATTGTGTTTACGTTGAAAAATTGTTTGAGGTTATAATACCACACTAATCGTGATTATCGTCAATAATCAGCTATTTTCGCCGGTTAAGTTAATCACTGATTAAGTGACCATAATAGTGGTTAAAATTATGGTGGAACGCAGTGTTGATTAAATAGTTTTAATCAATGATTAACATTTTAATCAGAGATGGTGGAACCGGGCCTAATTAAATGAATACATACATACACTAATTAAACGAACAACATAAAATATAAACATCATGGACAGAAAGACCGATAGGTCGATAGCCTTTTTTAGAAATAAAGATGTTTACTACTACTACTATAAACACCTGACATTGAAGAATTGCAGAGCAATTCATATTCCTAGAATGTAAAGGAAAAGCGAAATATAAACAGTTTCTTTATTCTCTAGCTCAATATTGAACAAAGTATGGATTTCAATAGCCTGTCAAATGTGAAGGTGGAAACAGCCATACACGTAAGTAAAATTTAAATCTCTGAACAATAGATTCTAGTCTTTTCCCAAACATGGTTGTCCTGACTCATCACCTGTGAACCTTTTGTTTTTAATATACTATTTAATAGGTGTGTAATTTGTATTTTAGTTTGTGAATTTTGATAGAGCTTTTTTTTTAAATTACATTTTTCCTTCGCAGCATTTTAGTATATTTATTGGCTGTGGCAAAAATGTGGTTGGAATGGAGTAACAGGCTTGACATCGAACTCACTACAATTGCTTCTCATGAGAATTGGGAACCCTCCAGAATTCTAAGTTTTGTAGCCCGTTTACTTTGGCTCATGTTTCATTGAATTTGTGTAATAACTTGACATAGAACGAGAAGCACTTTTTTTCCGCTGTCTACAGATTACTTTCCACCATTTTGCCCTATCCATTTTGCCCATTATATGTGTATGTGTTTCTGAAAAAGTGCAGTAAATACATTCCACTGCAATTTAATGAACTCGTAGTTCCGTTTCAAATCGACCTTCAAATTAACACAGTAAAAACACTTCCTGGTCCTGTAATCTCTCGTTTCGATGATCAGAATTGGCCCCCTCAGAAAGTGTGATTTAGCACCATCAGATTTAATTTGATTTGGTTACTTGAGGTCAAAGCTCTGTGCCATCCGCACCAAAACCATCCGCACACCACAAAGTACTGAAGGGCAATTTCAACAAAAGCTCATGTAGTGCCATCAAAGCCGTGAAGGACATAGACAAGCTCACACACCAAAGACTTGCTACTTTCAGTCCTAATTTGTTTGGGCCACACTGTTGTATCTTTTTTGTTGAAAACAGCGTAAAGGCAGTCACGACATGTAACCTGGTGCATAAACCTTGGATTGTGAAGAACAGTCGTGTGATGCAGTTCACAACTAACATAGCTACTATCTCTATCATACAACTAGCTGAAAATCACCAAAATCAAACAATCGCTTAGTATTTCTGGGTTGGTCGAATGCCCTTTGGGTTGCCAAATATTCACCATCTAATCTCATGAACTACTATTCTGGTATTATTTGTCTATATAGATGGCTATATAGAGACAGGTAGGGGTTACGAGTAAAATTCAAAATCATGTTTACCAAACTATTCGACAAACTGCTGAAATATGACCTTACTGCCAATCGTGTCTCATCGACGAAACAACTGTTGATTCCATGTGTCAAGTCTCAAAGCTTCGACGAAAGGTATGAATCCCTTCCCCGGCAATGCTCGCGGCCTCAGATTTCACACAAAATTAAAATCGCACCAATGTTTGTCTTGTCTGCAGCAAAAATGCAAACATTACGGTGATTAAAAAAATATGGCGATAATTTCGAATCTACAATTAGCCCTTCGTTTTCCAAGTGCTCGACGGATCATTTCAAGAAATGTGCACAATTTACCATTTCCAGAAATACACATTCCTGTCTTGTCTTGTCTGCACCCATATACACCTGAAGGCATACGTAAAATGCTGCGTCTATTGCCAAAAAGTACGCTGACCCATTTCAATTAACTAACCCTTTTCAATTAACCAATATCGAAATCGTTCGTAAATTATCTTCTTTGAAAAGTTTCGCTTATTGTTTTACATTCATCGCCAAATTTTTTGTTATGCCGAAGTTTTACCTTTCGTTCCCGATCGAGCTATTATATTAGACGATGATATTGATATTTTAGAGATAATTGATTATGGTTTCCCAAGAAGACAATTAAACAGATCCAGTTATTTCGATACCCTTGACGAAATGTCTTTTTATAGACGCTTTCGGTTAACAAAACCAGTCGTTTTTAGATTATTAGAAGAAATTGGCCACCTTCTAGAATATCCCAGTAGCACGTAAGTTGAAAGAATAGAATGATCAATATCTGTATAGTTAGAATATGAATATCATTCGTGTTAAAAACCATTATAACTAATGTTGTTTTTTTACAGAAATAACAATGTTTCACCCATAAATCAAATTCTAACTGCTCTACGGTTTTATGCTTGTTAGGCTCACCAAAATTGTATAGCAGACTTCATGGGAATTCACCAAACAACTGCATCTAGGCTGATTATTAAGAAAATAGGGTAAACGCTACAGTTGTTGGCACCCAGAGAGTTATTGGCACATTCTTCATAAAATAATTTATTGTACATGACAAAATTACTGAGAGAGCAGCGCAAAGGCTCCAAACACTAACAAACAACACAATGACATGGTTTTATAAATGGAGACTAACACCAAACGCGTCAAACAACCAACTTCTGCTCACAAACCACAGACTCAACGCTGACTCCCCTACAATAACTGCAGACGGCCAAACGACACAACCAAAAAACGACGTAAAATAATCACAATCGACCACAAACTTAAATTCACTAAACACATACGAAACATCAGGGCAGAAACAATAAAGAGAACAAAACACTTCCGATCACTAACCTACAAAGACAGAGGAATCAGCACAAACACCGCCACCGAAATATACAAAGCTATTTGTAGACCCTTGCTAGACTTTGGACATGTACTTATGACCAACGGAACAGAAAGGACAAAACGTTATACCCAAACAACAGAACAAATTGCACTAAGACTAATAACACGAATAAGACACCCCCAAAACCCACTACACAACCCCCCCACCCAACTACTATACGAACGCACAAACATGACAAAGATCTCGGAAAGACTCATACAGCTACAGACAAAATGGACAAACAACCCCTACAACTGGACCATACTGAATCCCCTTTGTCTTACAAGACCAACCAGACAATCCCGCTTCCGTTTCCCTACATTAACGCTACTCGAACACTTACAAACGCAACGGACTAGTGGACAATAAAATAATTTCTTCTTGCCACTGAAATCTTATTTATTTAATAGTATTGTTAACCTAGAATGGAAGAATTTTCATATTTGTTTTTTTATCTAGATTAAGACTGCATGTATTAAACAAGGGCAGAAATACCGATAGGTCGATAGCCTTTTTTAGAAATAAAGATGTTTACTACTACTATTGTTAACCTAGAATAGGAGAATTTTCATATTTGTTTTTTATTTAGATTAAGACTGCATGTATTAAACAAGGGCAAAAAGACCGATAGGTCGATATCCTTTTTTAGAAATAAAGATGTTTACTACTACTACTAATTAAATTTAGGGCCTCTACAATATCCATTGACATCACAATAATTTTTTTAATATCTGACATCATTGTCGCTATAGTAACCGTTTAAAACTGCAACCTAACCTATAATTGAGTTTTGTTAATGTCAGTTCAAAGAGCTGTGTGTCGTTGGGTCTCGTAAGATCAGGTGAGTTTTTCACAATTTGCTAAGGATCGATAGGAGTTTGGTAGCATTTAGATATTGTTCCGAGCGGGATTATTCACGATTATATTTATTTCTATTGATGGTAGAGGCAAAAGAAGGCTTTATAAACATAAAACCCTAGATGAAATACGCGGGAAGGTGTAATTTCTTTGGTGCCAATAACTGTCTTTTATAAAATAGAAAAAAATAGTGATTGGCCCGTGGGGCCAATGACTGGGTTTTGGTTATATTTTTTATTAAAAAGCTCCATCTAGTTGAAAGCCATCAATGTAAAACTTTAATCAATAAATGACTTGAAAAAAAATTTGTTTGTGACCTAGACAGTTGTTGGCTCGGTGCCAATCATTGTGTGTAATATGTGCCAATAACTCAATGTTTTACAGAATAATGCCGAAGGTAGTAAACTCAGAGCCCTACCAGAAAAAATATTCAGAAGAAACTCTTAAAATAGCCTTAGAAGAAGTTCATCAACCTTGCAATTCAGGAAAAGTGCAAAATTCTCCAAAATATCTCACGGACCTTCACCAATTTTAACACCGGCAGAAGAACAGCTCTTGGTCAAATGGACATCAGATTCCGTGAAAAAAGGTTTTCCTCAAAGAAAGGAAGACATTCAAACAAGTTTTAAAAATTTTCTTGACGAGCATCCTCGCCCAACGCCCCTTAAAAATAATTTCCCAGGGGACGGGTGGTACAAGAGCTTTTTGCGTCGAAATCCTTCTTTAACTAAAAGGCAGACAGAAGCAGTAACATCGGCAACTGCCAACGTTAGTGAAAATAATATACGAGGTTGGTTTGCAAAAATTGAAGCTTATTTAAGAGATGAACAGCTGTTGGATATTTTTAAAGACCCGAAAAGAATTATTAATAGTGATGAAACCAACTTTCAACTTTGCCAGAAAACAAAAAATGTGGTTGCACCAAAAGGGACGAAGAACGTCTATGAAGTCGATAGAGGTCAGGCAAAATCAAACATCACAGTATTATTCACGTTTTCAGCAGTTGGAGAAACTACACCACCTTTAATAGTGTACCCTTATAAACGCCTACCCTCCCAGATTAGCGCGTCAGTACCAAAAAGTTGGGGAATAGCATTATCGGAAAATGGGTGGATGAAATCGAACATTTTTTATGAATATATTGGAAATATTTTCTACAAATTTCTTAATGAGAATAATATAGTACTTCCGGTGATTCTATTTGTAGATGGACACACCACACACCTTACTTTACAAGTTAGTCAATTGTGTAAAAAGTTGAATATAATCCTGGTAGCTCTTTACCCTAACGCAACGCGAATCTTACAGCCGGCGGATGTTTCCGCTTTCAAACCCTTAAAGACAATGTGGAAGAAGGGGGTAATCGATTGGAGAAGAGAACATCCCACAGAATCATTATCCAGAGAAAAATTGGCACCAATTCTAGAAAAAATTTTACCAAAATTAAAAGCTGACTCCATTGTTCCAATGGTTTTCGTGTATGTGGGTTGTTCCCTTGGAATCCCGACGCTGTGGATTACTCAAAGTGCTTAGGGCAAAACAATGTTTTACTTAACACATATGAAAGTAGTAAAGTATTAACCGAAAAAACTCTTAACTATGAAAAGTTTAATCAAGTGGTGGGGCAACAAAAGCTAGTTCAGTTTAAAGCAAATCATGTCACATACTTTAAAAACGATTCTGAAATTTTGTACAAATTATATAATTTTTTTGAAAATCAAGAAATTAACAACATTGTAGACATGTCTAATGAAACAAGCCAAAATGTGGAGCTAGTGACCATCTTAAAACATCATCACTTAGACAACAACATAGAAATTCTTGAAACTAAAAATATAAGTATTAACATAAACGAGGCTAATGATGTAGAAGACAATGTTCAGACTTTTAATATTAAAGATCTTCCAATTATCTTTGCTCCCGCAACAAATGAAGGTGTTCAACAAGAAGCGAGTACTAGTTTCGTACAAAAAAATAACACTCCTTTGATAAAACAGTATCTTACCTGGCCTATTTCATCACAGCGAAAAGGAAGTAAAAATTCGGAAAAGTTGCCATTTGTACTTACATCAGACCAATGGCAAAACATCAAAAAGAAGCAAAGCAATAAAGGAAAAGGAAGAGGTCAGAACAAGCTAAAGCTAAAAAAGCGAGGGAAATTAAAAATAGCAAAAAATAAAAATTATTTCTGACGAAAAAGTATCATATGTCACCAGACAATTACAAAACGAAACAAAATTGAATGAGACAAGGGCACGACAAATAATTGAAAATGTTGCTGTAACTCAACTTTCGCCTCTAGAAAAGGAACCAGAAGAATCAATAAGGAAACAACAAATTTTAAAAGACTGCACTCATAATATTCAGAGAGAAAAGACCACTTTTCTTGAAACATTTCCTCCAACAAATACGGAAAATGTAGATAAAAAACCTTCTCATGTTAAACAAATCCGTTTTGATCAAGATGATATTTGCGATATATCAACATATTTTGAAAATAATCAGAAAGTAGTTTAGGGTTTGTGTTTTCTTTGCACTTTCAACATTACTCCATTGTATAATGGCATTAAATGTTTCTATTGTACCCAGAAATACCATTTAACTTGTTCAAGGAAGCATTTCAATATGCCACCAAATGTGAAAACATTCGTTTGTAAGGCCAATAACACAAATTTAAATAAATAATTTTGTCAAACGTATTTGTCAAACGTAATCAACCTTTGTCACTTTATGTGCCAATAACTGTATGATCAAGAGCCAATAATACTACCCGAAGTGCCAATAACTGCGATAATTTAGTATTTTAAGTTCTGTGTTATTTATAAATTATTATTATGTGTTAAAAATAAAAGGATTTTGTTTAGATAGTTATATATAGTGCTATGGAGGTTGCTATAAATTATTATTTTAAATTTTAGATCATAGAAACAAAAACTGATGTTGCTTAAAGTGCCAATAACTATATAGTTTACCCTATCTAATGCAGTTGCAGATTTAAGGCCAAGATACGTTAAAATGCCTTCGAATGACAATATTTATCGAACTCAAAATGATTTCTTCCAAATTGCTCGGTTTCCACGAGTTATTGGCTGTGCATTGATGGCACGCATATAAGAATATGTTCCTCAGGTTAATTTATATGTATAAATGAAATTACACAATATCTCCAATACCTTAGGGAAAACGAATGATTAATTATATCAATCACTGAGGAATATTTATAATAGGCCTACTCTATTTTAGGAGGTGAAGTGGTGGTTTTAGGAGGTGAAGGAGATGCAGAAGTATTTAGAAATCGAAAGTCCTATTTTTCAATCAATGCCCAAGTTGTGAGTAATAGCGGGTTAAAAATTATGGACATTGTTGCTGATTGGCCTGGCTTTACACATGATTCAACAATTTTTAATAGCTACAGATTGAAGGCTAGATTAGAAAATGGCGAATTTAGTAAGTGTTTTGCTTGGTAACTACGAGAACTTATACAACTAAATATTCATTCACAATTGTAAAAAAAAATTTCAGGTGATAGTGGGCATGCTTTCAAGTCATACTTGTTAACTCCACTTTTAAATCCTGTTAACGAAAATCAGAGGCTTTATAATGAATGCCATATAAGAACCAGGAATTGTGTTGAAAGAACTATTGGCGTTTGGAAACAAAGATTTCCAGTTTTGGCATACGGGTTAAGATGCAAATTGGAAACTTCGTTAACGGTAATTGTTGCTACTGCTGTTTTTCACATAGCCCAGGAAATGAACGAAGTTGCATGGTTTTGACTTTTTTGCATATTGCAGTACCGCCAGGATCGGCCCATTTAATCTAATAAAATCAATCTAGAAAGGTGAAACGGAAAGCGGGAAAATTCTAATTTCCGGGCTTTTTTTGAATTTTCCGACTTGCGGCCGCATTCTATCCGGGTAAAGGAAAATTCAAAGATTTTCGGAAATTTTCGCGTAAAAAAGAAATTTCAAAGAACATTTACTTATTTCAACAAAAATTATTTTCCGTATACACTTTCCGCGCTTAGCCCGCTGTTACATGCGGGCATTCTGTATTTTCTTTTCATGTTTTAAACGATACACCTGCGGTTGAAAAATATCTCTCTCTATCTGTTCTGTTAGTATGTAGCTAGTTTTAGGTTCTGTGGATGTGAAGTGCTTTTAGGTGAGGATTAAAAATGTTCGGTTAAGGGGAGCCAGGAAGATGGCGGAACCAGTGTGTGGAGTGAGTGAATAAACGGAATTTACTAACTAAATCAACTCTTTAATTACACGAACCCATAACAAAACACTAACTATCTTCCTTTATTGCTTCTCGGCTTTCTTCTCTCGGCAGTAGTGAACACGCAGTAAGCAGTAGTGCCCTCTCATCATCCACCCCCAACCCCAACGCTAGTACATCGGAACAAAAAGACCCATCACCGTTAAATGCGTACCTTACATTCTTTAAATCACACATTAAAAACTAAACAAAACACATTGCGATCACCACACTGACCGCAATCCACCTGATCTAGAACTCGGTACAAACTTGCCAATTCAGCAATTTAAGCACATTCACGACCTTACACAAACACACGGCTGATTGTCGAGCAGCATGTCTGCGTTCATAACACTACGTGAGAAACAGCTCCTCATCAAAAACCCGACGACCTCACGTACTATCAACGCGGGCGTCGCCCGCAAGGCTGAACAATGACCAGACGTGTCGATTTCCACAACACAACCGAAGCATATTTGTCTGGCTACGCACGTCAACAAAACAAACACTTCCTTCTGGTTGGGTATAACTGCTGCACAGAAAAACTCACCATCATCAGTTCTGTGCATTTCATCATAACGAGCAAATCGTAAGTTCTCAACATCAAGTTACGGTGACCATTCCGCACCTCTCAACCCACCCTTGCCACGGCATGAACACTCGACCTACTGCCCACAACACCGATGGGCACTGCAGAAAGAGAAGGCGGGCCTCTCCCTCAAAAATTAAGAGGGACGCACTAAGGGCCAGGCTGCACGCTGAAAGAAAAATCTCAAGCAACAGCACCCACAACCAGGCCACACCCGAGTCACGAACAACCAGCCATTGCCGCACCACACAAAAGTTCTCCACCTTTATTAGAACGTTTAAGCGACTAAACTGCTGCGCACCTCAACAAACAATCAGCAAACGTGAGTCACCCAGCCCCGAGTTGGAATCTAGGCCCAGCACGCCCACCATGGACCTCTATGACGGTATAGAATTCTCTATGCAACTGACCCGTCTGGAGGACTCCAGAAATCTAATGGCTGCCCTACGGCAAATAACCCGTACCGCCCACCCAAAAGGGGCCTCAATCAACTACCCATTTCCGGAGGCCCACGACCGATCCAACTCGGCACCGTTGGTTTAACAACCGACTCCAAAAATTTACTGCGGCTGATAGAGCGGGTATTCCGGCGTAGGGACGAGATATTCTGCAAGGATGCCGTACATAAAGACTTCGTGTCCTCCTATGGCAGAAATGCGTTCGACCCTCGAAGGTCAAGGCCGAAGAGCCACTACACAAACCGCCTCTGCTAACATGCCGCAAAATGCACTGCGTGATTGCATCCTCCCGACAACTGCCAACAAAAAATGGAGGAAACAGTTGCCAGCTACCCCCTGGGCGTCCCGCTGGTTGAGGAATTTCAATGCCGCATCTGTGCTCCAGTGACAAAAAGATACAAAAGACACGGCGACCTCAGCAAGCACTTACGACGCTACCATTTGTCTGGTATTCCGGTGTCGGCATTGCAGTGCAATCTTCGAGACACTTAAGGGTTGCAAGACACACCAGACACACTGCAGTGCCATGCCCAGCTTGGATTCGCCGCCACCAACACCACTACCAGCAGCAACCGAAGGAGCAGTCCAGGTAAAACGAAGCCGGATGACCAGAGGGACAAAGGGAACTGTGCAGACGGCTTCACCCACCACTGCCTCAACATCGGCAACCTCAACCATAATCAGCCACCTTCCACAAATGACTGATCTACAAATCAGCCGTGATCAGGACACTGCCGGCACATCACAAATAGCCGATTGGCCAAAAAATGGACGAAAAACCGCTAGAAGGCAGAAGGTCCCTCACGAGCCACAACCACCACCGACACCACAAACTCTGCCAACAACATCGACAGAAAGGCAAAAGTCAATCGAAAACTCGCCCCAGGAATCACATGCGCCCGTTTCCACACTTGGTAGCCAACACGAACCAACTACAAAAGTAACTATGGCCCCCATAACGCACGACAGCCCCCCGGAAGCACCCCCAACCACCACCAAACAACGCTTCTGGATAGAGAGATTTGCACAGGTGCAAAAAGATCCGGAATTTGAGGAGATTTTCAGGGCGCTCATGAAGGAAGTCAAACCAGAGGAGCACTCTCGAGAAAGTCCACATCCAAGAAGGCACCAAGAGGGACGACAAATCCAGTCAAACCGCCCCAGACATGACTGAATTATGACTTTGGGCGACCCTCCTGGCTTTCGCCCCAGACAGAACAATTATAACGCCCAGGATGCCTCAAGAATTCAGAAGCTATATCGCCAAAACCGCCAGCGTGCTTTCCGAGAGATTACCAACACTGATTCACCGTTCTGCTAATTACCAAGCAACGACCTGCACGCGCATTTCAAACAGGTCTTTAGCACTGGCACACAACAAACCTCAGCAATGCCAACGCAAACAAAACAATTACCGCCGGTGCTCAACGTGAATGACCGTGACCCATTCGAAGCGGTTTTTACGCCTGCTGAGGTGTGGAAACGAATCAGCCGATGCAGTAACACCGCACCCGGACCCGATGGTGTGAGATATTTAACTTAGAGCAAATTTGATGTAGGCGCCCACATCATAACAGCAGTCCTGAACTGTATCAAACGCCTGCAATACACCCCAAAGGCAGCACGGACAACTTCCCTGACTATCCTAATCCACAAAAAGGGTAGTCGCAGCGAAGTAACAAACTGGCGGCCTATATCACTATCGAACACAATATCCAAGATCCACACATCCAGATTGGGCGAAAGACAGAAGGGATTTTTACAGATGAATGTATGCGCAGAACATAACTGTTTTGCAATCTATAATTGCCGACGCAAGGAGAAGCCGAAAACAGAGTTGCGTGGCCTGACTGGACCTTGCGAAAGCATTTAGTTCTATACCCCATCCAACTATATTCCAGGCTCCGCATGAAAACTCGATAGACGTCAGCCGACGTTTGTACAGAGACCTCAACATCGATCAAAAGCAACACTGGCCCAACTTCTGCCATAGACATTAAGGCCGGAGTAAAGCAGGGATGCCCGCTATCACCAATAATATTCAATCTAGCGATCAAACCAATGTTACGCACGATCACAGCCCTTGAAGGCGGTTTCAACCTGGTTGGAAACGAAATTAATTCACTGCCATACGCTGACGACATGGCCATAATCGCTAATGGTCCACTAGATCACCAACACGACTGCTAGATTCATCCACGGAAATGGCAGAATGGGCAGGATTGTCTTTTAACACAAAGAAATTCACGCGACTCTACACATTGACGGTCGACGCAAACCAGCCATTGCCACGCCATTCTACATACGCGGCGAAACAGCAGTTTTGTGTAGCTTTTGTGTGCAGAAGTGTAGTGGTCTGTTTGAGGGTGAGGTCAGACACCCAGGCGGCCGCCGTCCCACTAGTACTGCTGGCTCCCAATTATCAAAGCTGAAAATAGTTAAAAAAAACGTGTGTACTGTTGAATCCAATCGCTCGGGTGGTGATACAAAGCGTGACTGCTTTCATGGTGTTCACTGCTTCTAATCTTTCCATTGCACTTCCTCCTGTCTTGACCCCTGGCATCAGACTCTTTCTCAGTTCTTCTGACAAGTCTGTCATTACAATTTTGCCTTTCTCCTGGCGATAGGTCTCGACTCTATTGGCGTTGTACTTCCGGCCTGTGGTGTTGCGACGGTGACCTCCTCGCTGTGGTGCACGGAACGATTCCGCTACCTGTCTGCGAGGTATCTCATATCCCTTTTCCATATCCATTTCATGGACAAATCCCATATTAAATGCGGTTGATGGCTTTTGATCATTTGATCGGCAATTTCTTCCTCGGTTCATCGTGACTGCTGAGCTGTAACCAGTACTCAGAAAATTGGATCAGGGCCCAGGACAGCCGCGCGATGTTGCACTTTAAAATTTGGTTAGTCTTTATCATTAAAATCATTGTTTCCATCCTCCATAGAGAGGCAAAATGTAAAATTGGCTCTGAAGATTTTTAATCCTTTTGTGATTGAAGCTTTAGAGGATTCGGAAGTGGATTACCTCATTCACAGGATACTGCTGAGTTGCTAAATATTATATTAATGTGGTGGAGAATAGTTAATGTGAAGACTCCTCTTAAGGGCAAGCGTTTAGTAGTTTTATACCAAGAGCCAATGGTAAAAGAAAAAGTAGCAGATTCTCAATTAGATCCCCAAATAATGTTTTTAGAAAAAATGTTAAATTGGCTTGATACTTGGAAGACGGGTAATTTTTCTAATGCATTAACCCGACAGACACATGCAGCTTTAAGTCATACTATCCATGGACTCAAATCACGACATACTGTTTATTGGAACTTAACATGAATTATGTGCTCCTGGGCTCATTTCAAACAGATCCTTTGGAAACTCGTTTTGGCAAATATAGACAGTTAGTGGCGGTCATTACATTATTTCAATTCGCCAATTGTATGAATCAGAGAAAAGGCTTAGAATTCAATCGATATTAACCCTTCAATCACGGTATTTTGGCGAATTTACTATAACTAAATTTTACGAACCTCCCGAATTTCAACCTAACGAAGACTTCACTCAAACTAGCTCTTTATTATCTAAAATTATTATTGAAAAGAGTGACATTTCAGGAGTTAAAGATGAAATGGCAGTACTAACTTAGCAGGGTATTGTTGTAGCATTGCATTAAATAATTTAAAGTGTGCTTTCTGCAAGGAAAATTAGTGCTTGACAAAAAAATTGTTGTAGAAGATCACTTTGATTTAATAAAGGCATTAAACCGTGGAGGACTTTTGTATCCGCATGAAGAAGTAATAAGCATAGTGCTATTCACTTACATAAGTTAAAAAAAAGTTATTCGGGATTTTGAAGATATATTTCTAGAAGCTTTTAATAAAATATCTTTCCTTTGCAACCTATTTCTAAATCATCTTATAGACCAAGGACATCTTACTCATTTTCAGGGATGTAGTAGTCATTCAATTCAATCAAAAATATTGCGAATATTATTCTCGGCAGTATTTCCAATATCCAATACACTTATTAACAATTATTATGGTAAAACTTATAATCATTTAGGCAAAAACAGGAAACAAAAATTACAAACTTTTGCCAAGTAAATAAGAACTAAGTCCCTAGTTATGATTATCAAAATTGACAACTTTCCCGACCGTAAATCAATTTTATAACCCGGTTCTGAATTACTTTAAAATGTACTTTTCCTTGGAAGATTTACATTTTCTTCAGGTAGTGTACTTGTAATCCGAAACTGACGTAAAATGCGAAAAAATCACCCAATTAGCAAAATTAACAGCGAATATATTCCATACTAACGCCCTCGTAATGGGAGATAAACTTGACCACATAGGAGGACGTCACGCGTAAGCGCTTGGGTCTTGCGTGTAAGCGCCTAATCCATAAAAAAGGAGACAAGAGCGACGTCTCGAACTTCAGACACAGTCAACAGTCCTTGCCGAACAGCTCAGCCGTTGGGCCACCCGAAACGGTCAAATTTCACGGAACGGTCAAAAAAAGAATTAGCCCCAATCAAAAGGGCCTTAAGCCCGTAGACGGGTGCTCCGAACACAATTTCACGATTCAAACCATCATATCGGACGCCCGACAGCACAAACAGCAGTGCAGCATCGCGCGGCTGTCCTGGACCCTGATTCGATTTTCTGAGTACTGATTTCAGCTCAGCAGTCACGATGAACCGAGGAAGAAATTACCGATCAAATGATCAAAAGCCATCAACCCCATTTAATATGGGATTTGTCCATGAAATGGAGATGGCAAAGGGATATGAGATACCTCGCAGACAGGTAGCGGAATCGTTCCGTGCACCACAGCGAGGAGGTCACCGTCGCAACATCGCAGGCCGGAAGTACAACTCCAATACAGTCGAGATCTATCGCCAGGAGAAAGGCAAAATTGTAATGGCAGACTTGTCAGAAGAACTGAGAAAGAGTCTGATGCCAGGGGTCAAGACAGGAGGAAATGCAATGGAAAGACTAGAAGCAGTGAACACCATGAAAGCAGTCACGCTTGGATTCAACAGTCTACACACGTTTTTAACTATTTTCAACTTTGATAATTGGGCTCCAGCAGTACTAGCGGGACGGAGGCCGCCTGGGTGTCTGGGCTCACCCTCAAACAGACAAGCTACACTCCTCAAAGAAAAAACAAAACTGTACATACAATCATAGGAGCTGCCCCATCACGGGACACTCCTCTTTATCTCTAATAACTTTTGTATAACTTAAAGTTTAACGTTCGCTGAATAAAAATTTTAATCTTCTCTAATTAATCTCTTTTAATCTTTTCTATGCGTTTTAAACACATTGAAAATAATGAACGTTTCACCGTTTAAAAAAATACGGATTTTCGGACTCAACTAAAGCCAATCAGGCCATTGACTTCTTGAAATTGAAAATTAAGAGTCATTATGCTAGCAAAGAACAAGAAACTAGACGAGTTCCAGACCGAGAAACTGCTGGAAATACAAATAAGTCTTTGTTATGGAAATATTCGATGAGAAAGTACTTAAAATAAGTACTCCCGTTAATTCTACGGTCGCTGCAATATTGAAAGTAGACAAAAATGTGGCAGAGAAATTTTGAACAGACAGAAGAACCATTAAAGTGGTGGTCCCAAAGAAATGAAGTTTAGCCCCACTGACATACTATACTGACGATGCACTGGCCGGGAAGCAGTACAATCTATACCTTCGCAGTGGGATAGAGAAAGGTCGAGAAGAATAGCGCTAGCGACGGGCGTGCAAATATTTTGAGACCATAAAATTCAGCAGTTTTATCGGACGTGCGACGTATTCGGTTATTATGTTCTTGTACACACGTGTTATTGTACTGAGCGTTGTTGCTACTTATTTCATTGTGTTCAAGTGTTAATTTTGAACATGTCTGGTAATTTTTGTGTTTACTTGCTTTATAAAGAGTTAGGGTTTAGATATGTATCCTAAGATATATCTTATGGAACCGATATCATAGTATTTTGATAAAAAATTATGTGGCGTGTCTGGGATGAGCACACTAGGCCTAACAAGTATTTTTCTTGCGGGTGGCCAAAAAAACATATATAAAGACCTGGAAAATCTAGATCCGCATGACTTGTTCGAGGAAACCCCCCACGACAACCTCAGTGAGCTGGGTGATGTCAGTGACGACGAAATTGTAGCAGAAGAGGAAATTTCAACAAATACGCCATTGATGCCAAACTGAATGTTCAGTTCAGTTTTGTAAGACCCATGTTTGTTTTGTAAGTTTTGTAAGACCCATGTTGACGTCAAACTGTCAACTTGACCGAATTCATCTTTTACAGAAACAGGACTTCAACTCAAATATTTCATTCAACTTAAATAACTCTGGTATGCGACATAAAAATGATGCCATTAGTGTTGATGCCTGGGTGAATGAATTTAAAGAATCTGAGTCAGTTTTATATTATAAGTCACAGGACAGTTCTTCTGAATATCCTGGTGTGAGAGATGAAGATTTTATCTTAATTATCATGACTCCTGGACAAAAAGAGCTTTTGCTGAGGTACATTCTAAAATATATTTATGAATATATTCGTTTTAATTGTTCTAAATATTCAAAGGTTTGGCAATGACTGCGTTTGTATGGATGGCACTCATGGCCTCAATGGATATGGTTTTGAGCTACATACTTTACTAGTTCTTGATGAGCTGCGAGAAGGCTATCCAGGAGCCTTCCTCATTTCGAATAAATGTGATGGAACTGTAGTGGAAATTTTTTACTCTTTCATTCAACAGGCAATTGGACAGCTTAAACAAAAAATATTTATGTCTGATAAGGCAGAGGCTTATTATACGGCTTGGATCAACATCATGCAACCACCAGAATTCCGGTAAGCTAATAAATAATTTCTAATAGTTGTTTTCTTTTGCTACAATCTGCAGATATATTTTTGCACTGTCTTTAGCTTATTTGTATTCCACAAAACTTTCAACCTTTAACATTCCAGATTATTTTGTCCTTTGCACGTGGACAGTGCCTGGCGGAAAAATTTGGACAAGATTAGCGGAAAAGATGAAAAAGTGAGTTTGTATTCCTTTTATTATACATTAAAATAGAATGTTTCTTCAATTTTTTTTCAAGGCTCTTGTATACAAAATGTTGAGGATACTTCTTCATGAAAGAGATCAATCAAATTTCCACACCTTGCTCGAGAAGTTCCTGGAATACTGCCAATCACAAAAGTCACAGAGGAGTTTGGAAAGTATTTCGAGTCACACTACGCTTTCAGATACAGAGACAAATATGCATCTAGAGCGAATGCACAGAATATTAAGTATTTATACCTGGATGGAAAGTTTGTCAAAAGACTTGACAAGGCTATCTGTGCCATTCTCAAATTTCTAAGGGATAAAATATTTAATCGGCTGATTAGTATTCATAAAAGTAAAGGATGCAGTAAGCTAAGTGACTTGCGAAAAAAACATAAAACCAGTGAACAACTGGATTTGAACAAGGTGACAAACATTGATATAGGCTCGTTGGTGCCCTCGGAATCTACCAATGAAATGTATGTAGTGGAGAGATTGTCATTAGATTGCACATGTAAACTTGTCTGTGATGAATGTCAGTCGTGTATACATCAGTATACATGTTCTTGTCTGGACTGCAGTGTCAAGTGGAACATGTGCAAACATATCCATTTGGTCTGCACATTCATCAGCAAGATCTCATGCGAAGAGAAAGTCCAAAAGCAATCAGGTATTTTTGAAAATTAATCTTAATCTTTATCTCTTTTTTTATTGTGTCAATATTTCATTCGCTGATCTAAAGGAGCAACTATATAACAATGTCTTTTATACAGATTACTTTTTGGTCACGTTTTTTTTAACTCACTGTTGTAACCGAGTTTCTTCATAAAATGACTCTCAACTATATATTTTTTTCTATTATAGGATATTTATTTATCCATGAACATAAAACGGATGAAGAACTTGATGCAATTTTGCAAGCAGTCAGTACCACTAAAAAGGAAGCAAAATTGGAAGAGGATAAGGAAGACTTCCTCCTAACTCTAACAACATATGTCAATCAATGCAGAAATCCAGAAGAATTGGATATATTAAAAAAACTTACTGCACCATTTCCCCCTACACTACAAGCTGTCCGAACAAATCCAGAATCTAGCTCTTTATTGCCATCTGCTATAAACATCTCTACCAATAAAAGTGTTCAGCCGCAGAGGCGTATATATTCAACCAGAAAAGTGACAAAGAAAAAGCACAAGGAAATCTTCACTAAAAATCAGGCTTACGTTTTAGCCTCACAACTGTTGTCAACAGAAAAACAAAGCGGTAATTAATCATATTAATTTTAAATTAATTATATCAATCAAAAATCATATATCAATTAAATGATTATATCAATTAAATATCATTTAAATCAATTATTAAATATATTATTCCATGTAGCTTGGTTTTAATTAAATACCCTTGCATTTATCTGTTCCACCACCCTATAACTATTTGCATGGGTTATACATGTATAATTATATATACCTTGAAGAAATTTCTGCGTAGATAACCAACATTTCCAATCTTTAAAATTGCCGCCAAAAATCAGCTGAGCGAGACACTAGCTAAGGATCCTATGTTCCACGCATGACACGAAGCCCTGTGACCGGGTACGAGTAATGTCTTGTGGACGGTAGTGGCTACATCGGGGCTACTTCATGGTTGGGACAACAGATGGCGCGGCGCTACTTCCAGGCAACAACTTCCGGATGACAACTGAATGCGTTCGGAAGAGAGATTGATTATCATTGATCACGGTGGAATTGTGCGAATAAAGGCCGTTCTATTGATTGTTCAATTAAACTGTGCTCCAAAGCGTTTAAGACCAAAGTTTTAGTCTGACAATTTACTTCAAGACATACTATATCAATGTTTTATCGATGAAAATATAATGCAATAAACCGATCAAAGACTCGCTGTATATCAAACAGCTTATTCTAGAGGCACTCAAATATAATCTATTATTAACTAACAAATTTGAAGTTATTGATTATGATGACACCGATTGGGAAGAGTATGCATTAAATTATACCCATCAAACCATTAAAAGTCCCTGGCCTAAAGATTAACGGAATTCCAGTTAGCAATATACGATATGCAGACGAAACGGGGATTCTAGCACCAAGTGTAGAAGATCCCCAGCAAATAATGGATAGGATAGAGGCCATGGGTAAACGTTTTGGTCCTAAAATCAACGCTACCACGACTAAACTCATGGTAGTAGGTCGCTAACCCATAATCAATACCGCATTGAGGGTCGATGGAATATTAAATATATGGGTGCCATGATCAACGAACAATGGGACTGCGATGAAGAAGTTAAACTTAGAACGAATTACGCAAAATCAATATTTTTCAAACTTAAAAACTTCCTATTAGCTCGCAGTACTCTCTCTAGCACTTAGACAGTAGGGAGTAAAGTGTTACATATAGCCCATCTTACTATATGGCGAAGAAACGTGGTCTCTCAAAGTTCGAACCCTGAACCGCATCGAGGCGTTTGAAATGTGGACTGTCCGGAGGCGCCTGCGCGTGCCATGAACCGTACATGCCACCAATGAAGAAATTTTAAGAACTGCAGGCTGCGAACGAGAACTCCTTAACGTCGTCAAAGAAATAAAAGTTTCCTACCTGGGCCATATCCTTAGAGGCAAATATTAAATTCCTAAACTAATAGTGCAAGGAAAAATAGAAGGATCTCGATGCCCAGAAAGAAAGCAACTATCATGCCTAAGCTCCCTACAGGGTATACTCACAAAAAATCTGTCTCCAAACTTACAAACTTGAATTAACAAACCTGAACCCCAATGAGCAAGTGCAGCGAAGCGAGTCCGATTAACGTGGTGGTAATTGTGACCAATGTGGTTTCAACAAGACAGTGCTCCATGCCGTGGAGCCCGTGAAAGAATTACATTTTTCCTTCAGAGCATTGTAGTATATTTATTGACTGTGGCAAAACTGTGGTTGGAATGGAGTAACAGGCTTGACATCGAACTCACTACAATTGTTTCTCATGAGAATTGGGAATCCTCCAGAATTCTAAGTTTTGTACCCCGTTTACTTTGGCTCATGTTTGATTAAATTTGTGTAATAACTTGACATAGACCGAGAAGCATTTTTTTCGGCTGTCTACAGATTACTTTCCACCATTTTGCCTTGAATGTGTTTCTGAAAAAGTGCAGTAAATACATTCCACTGCAGTGATTTCATTTCAAATCGACCTTCAAATCAACACACAGTAAAAACATTTCCTGGTCCTATAATCTCACGTTTCGATGATCAGAATTGGCCCCTGAGAAAGTGTGATTTAGCACCATCAGATTTAATTTGATTTGGTTACTTGAGGTCAAAGCTCTGTCCACAAGCCTACAACCATCCGTACACTACAAAGTACTGAAGGGCAATTCCAACAAAAGCTCATGTATGTGCCATCAAAGCCGTGAAGGACATAGACAAGCCCACACACCAAAGACTAGCTACTTTCAGTCCTATTTTGTTTGGGCCACACTGTTGTATCTTTTTTGTGAAAAATAGCGTAAAGGCAGTCATGACATGTAACCTGGGGCATAAAGCTTGGATTGTGAAGGAGCAGTTGTGTGATGCAGTACACAACTAAAATAGCTAGATGAGTACACCAAATATCAGTACAACCATCTGAAAATCACCAAAATCAAACAATCGCTTAGTATTTCTGGGTTGGTCGAATGCCCTTTGGGTTGCCAAATATTCAACATCACTCACCATCAAATCTCATGAACTACTATTCTGGTATTCTTTCCCTATATAGATGGCTGTATAGAGATAGGTAGGGGTTACGAGTAAACATCAAAATCATGTTTACCAAACTATTCGACAAACTCCTGAAATATGACCTTACTGCCAATCGTGTCTCATCGACGAAACAACTGATGATTCCATATGTCAAGTTTGAAAGCTTCGACGAAAGGTATCAATCCTTTCCCCGGCAATGCTCCCGCCTCAGGTTTCTCACAAAATTAAATTCGCACCAATGTTTGTCTTCTCGAAGCAGCAAAAAATGCAAACATTACGGTGATTACAAGAATATGGTGATAATGTCGAATCTAAAATTAGCCCTTCGTTTTCCAAGTGCTCAACGGATCATTTCAAAAAATGTGCACAATTTGGCACTTCCAGAAATAAACATTCCCCACAATCAAATTCCTCCAGTTTGGTCTGCACCCATATCCACCTGAAGATGTACATAAACTGCTGCCTCTATTGCCAAAAAGTACACTGACCCATTTAACCTTTTTCAATTAACCAATATCGAAATCGTTCGTAAATTATCTGTTTTAAAAAGTTTCGCTTATTGCCTTACATTCATCGGCAAAGTTTTTGTTGTGCCGAAGTTTTACCTTTCGCTCTCGATCGAGGTAGATCAACATCCAGAATTCGGAAGTTCTTCTTTACAGCCCTGCCAAGCGTTTCTAACTACAGCAGAACACTTTAAAATAGAAAGCAACGTTTAACTTTCTCAACTCGTATCTATTCATTGCTAGGCATAGATGGCTTCAGCTTGAGTTGTTTGCAGCAACACCTGACTGGTCAGTTGATGACGGGGTAAGGATGTGTTCGGATGAAGGTGTCGGTTGGGATCTAAGGTTTGGGACTTGCTTTCCTCAAATAGTGTACGAGGAGGCAGCAAGGCTGGCGTAGGCAGGGTCGCGTCCCTGAAGTAGAACTGTTCCTTGTGATGGCATGGAAGTTTCTACCCGCTACCTTATTAAAATAAAACAATTATTTAATTTGTTTATTTTATACGTTTAACAAGTGAAACTAACAGTGGCAACGTCCTGAGCGAATCGGGTATCAAACACTGAGGACCTGGAATTGTTGCTAATCAAACAAAAGTATATAAATCATACAAAAATGGGCACAAAGACCGATAGGTCGATAGCCTATTCTATAAAGAAATGTTTACTACTACTACTACTCATACAAAAATATAAAGACACAGGATTTCCGAAAGGTGACGAATTTAACGTTGGAAAACCACCAGATCTGTTGGCCGTTGAGACATCTAAAACCCGGATCGCCCATCTCAGCTAGAGCCCACATTATTTGAATGTCTAATAAATGCCTATGTACTTTGAGAACTATTGAGAACTTTAATTTAAACGTCGTTATCTTGTAGCATTAGTAAGCATGTAGATTTACTGTTATTATATTACTACCATTTATAATTATTGCATATTATAATAATAATAAGACTTTATTCGCATTAATATAGACATCATCCAGAATACTACAAAAGCTGAAATACTTCGTAATACAAAAAAGCGAGATTCAGTACTTCAGATACAAAATATATTAAGTCTGTTCAACTAACATATAACTAAAACTAAAGACTAAAAGTATCCGAACAAAATTATATATACAGGGTGTCTGGAAATGGACGCTTCTCGAGATAGTTCTGGAGCAAAAATTAGTAGGACACGTTTCTATAACACTTTTTCTAAAACTCAATAATAACTGATCTACAGCGCGTTAAAAATTAATTTACTAACTTAATTAAATTTTAATACTTATTACCTAATTAAATAATAATTAATTCTAAGTGCACTTATTTCCATGGAACGCTCTATTAATACCTACGTTGGAAATAATTAAATGTGCGTTATTACTTACACCGTGGAAGACACCGTGTAAAAATTTTTCGCCCAATTTGAGCGCTTTTATTTTTTGAAAACATTCACAACAGACAGCGAAAAACAAAAAACGTTTAGGTTATTAAGTAGACGGCATGGGTGAGTTCAACCCCTTAACATTAACGAATAAATCAAGAATACAAATGATCATAAGTAATAAGTGTGCCAAATTTAAAAACAATAATTTAACCAACAAAAAAGTTATTCCAAGAAATTAATTTTCAAAATCAAACTTTAACGCCCTGTAGATGTTATTATAATGTGTTCGAAAAACCCTGTATAAAAAAATATATTTATTTATTAAAGCAACATAAACTGTTATTGGATGAATAAAAGCATTTTTTAAATCTCAAAAACATTTTCCATAATAATTGTTTACATTACTAACAAACAAGTTGAGGCAAACCGATGTGTGCTTTTCATTAGATTTTAAAGATGGTGATCCATTTAGGTATTTCGAAGAGATAAATGATCAAACATCCAAATCCACCAAGTTTTTGATTGACTAACTGACTTTGTTTAGAAAAAGATAAACAAGGGTAAAGAAATTAGCAACAATATTTGGCGAGTCATTCACTGAGGCACACAACTTATTTTTTTTAAAGCTAACTTGAAAATAAAATACTCTCAAACAAATCGTACTAAAATCGAAATGAAAATTAACATGATGATAATGCTCAATCTACTTACTATCTAACGAACAACCGTTAGATAAGATATGCAACATCAAAATGTGCGGCAGCCTCAACCAACATAGGTAGTAAATAGTAGTATTCGATACAAGGGCGTAAAACGGATTTTCGCCCTCGTATCGAACAATATTTTTAGTTCGAATGAAAGACAACACGAATAATAAGTTATAATAAATAAGAACGAAACAATAAAGAGAACAAAACACTTCCGATCACTAACCTATAAAGACAGAGGAATTAGCACAAACACCGCCACCAAAATATATAAAGCTATTTGTAGACCCTTGCTAGACTATGGACATATACTCATGACCAACGGAACAGAAAGGACAAAACGTTATATACAAACAACAGAACAAATTGCACTAAGACTAATAACACGAATAAGACACCCCCAAAACCCACTACACAACCCCTCCACCCAACTACTATACGAACGCACAAACATGACAAAGATTTCGGAAAGACTCATACATCTACAGACAAAATGGACAAACAACCCCTACAACTGGACCATACTGAATCCCCTTTGTCTTACAAGACCAACTAGACAATCCCGTTTCCGTTTCCCTACATCAACGCTACTCGAACACTTACAAACGCAACTGACTACTGGACAATAAAATTATTTTTTCTTGTCATTAGAATTGGAAAGTTCATTTAATAATATTGTTAACCTAGAATAAGAGAATTTTCATATTTGTTTTTTATTTAGATTAAGACTACATGTATTAAACAAGGGCAGAAAGACTGACAGGTCGATAGCCTTTTTTAGAAATAAAGATGTTTACTACTACTACTAAATAAGAACAGCCAAAAATAAAAGGTATCGGGTTCATATTTTAAATTTGATGTCAATGCCATTTCTCAAATGTCACGTTTTGAAGTTTGTAATTTTTCAAAAGCGTATTTTTGTAAGCATATACAAATGAAACAATGAGTGCCGAAAATTCAATGTCCTGTACACCACCAGAACTTAGAGATGTCGCAAATGTTGGTTCAACTTCCAACCTTGAAACAGCAGCTTTTACTGTATGGTGTTTGTATAAGTTGAACACTTTACATGACATTTGCGCTATTTAAAAAGACCGTGTTTTGCGTGTGGCAACATAGGAGTGCGCAGAAAAATAGGCCATTAAAACGACTTTGAGACTGAACTTGTAACAAATTTATAATTTACAAATTGCAAGTAAACTTTAAATTAGGATCAATAGTTGTCGATAAACCCACGTAATTCATTAAAAAATCAGCATGTCTGTTACTTTTCAATAAAAATACTTTAAAAAATATGACAGTGACACGTTCAATTTGTCACATTTACTTTTGCGCACACTGTGCGTAAATGTCCGTGCGTAAAAGTGAAACAAATGAATAATAAAGAAAAGTGCTTCTTTATGGCCATCGCTTCTGATCGGAAAATGGCAGTTTTTGATTCACTCGAACAAAAACATTTTTGTGACGGTAATTATTATTAATTTAATTTAAATGAAATTCCTGGGTTCCAGTCAATTTTATTGTTTATTATTTTATCACATTACGAATAAGTTTCGGTGTCTTTCTCCACCATCATCAGTTTGCATGCAAGGCTGTTTCTACCTTCAACTTTGGCAAGCAATTCTTTATTAGAAGATTAAACAAAAGAGTGTTATGCCAAAGCACTCTTTGCAAAAACAGAATTTTTGTTATTTTCACCAAACAGCAAGACTGAACCTTACTTAACATGTGATACAGCATAGGAATCAGAACAAAAAGCTGAATTCAAACATGTAAAAATCCAAGATGGCGCCCAGAAGAAAAAACAAAGTTGATGATGGCTGTCAATAATCCATCAGTCAGATTTTAAATACAAAATAGCCACGTTGTAGAAGAGAAAAAGTTGCAATGATGAAGTATTATTCATTTTAAATTTCCGCGGCAAATAAGCTAAGGAAAAAATAAAAAAGTTTTTTTCGAATTTCGGTATTCTCCGGCTCTCCGAAAGTAGCAGAAAATTTTCAAATTTTAGATAAGAGCATTTTGGTAAACCCTAGATTGCGCAACTTTGCCCCAATTTAACCAAGCTTGTATCCCCAAGATCCCCATGGTTGAGCTCCAAAAACGGACACCCGGTATAGCAGTAAGGACAAAGGTGATTATGCAAGCTCAGGAGTGGGCCTTTCGCTTCATGAGAAGTTTGAGAAGAACATAGATGATGTCGAATACACCAGCCTAGGAATCCTAAAAACAAGCTTAAACCTGGCAAGCAGCAAACTACATATTGTAGCAGTATACAGGGTTATTCACGCTATACGGCACGGAAGTTTGCGGATAAACCGTTTGATTTTTACAAAGTATAATTTGATGAATCCACAAACGCCTACCTGGCGAACATTTCAAAAATATTTTTGTAATGTACAGGGTGTCCCAAAAGCTTTAAAAGTATCAAAGTTGTGTTTTTTAAAATGAAATACCCTATATATTATTGCATTTTTAGATTCTCTGAGCAAAATAAGGGTTTGTTTTAATAAGGTTTATAATACCTAAATCTTATGGTTTTTTAAATAATCCAAATTTAATCAAAATGTAATATAATTTTCATGTGTCAAATACTTTAGAATTATTTAAGTTATGTAAGCGTAATTTGTAGTGAAGTGTAACAAGAAATCACATTTTATATCCCAATGATAATAAACTTACAATGTTATACAGGGTGTCCACAAATTTAAACTAATCAAATAAGAACTTTAAATGGCTATAACTTGATTAATTTAAATACAACCCTATATTTTTAACTTACCAGGCAATGTAATTTTTAATTACCTATCGAACGGTATTAGGATGTTAATAGCTAAGTTTTTGCCTTTTAACAAAATACGCCAAATAATCGTTCTGGGCACCATTTGGTGTTTTTTTAATTAAAAGCTCTAAATAACAGATCAACAATAACATAAAAGAAAGGCAAATTATTTATAACAAATGTTCGAAATGTTGACTGTTCATTTCCAGACACTTGTAAATTCTTTTTTCAAAACCACTGCTAACAACTCTGGACAACATTTGCGGAGATACAGTTTTAATAGCGTCTCTTATGCGTATTTTCAAATCGTGTGAAGTTCTCGGAAGCGTATGGTAGACAATTTCTTTTATGTACCCCCACAAAAAGAAATCTAGTGAAGTTAAGTCCGGAGATCTTGGGGGCCAATTTTGAAATCTATTTCTGCCAATCCACCTGTTTTGGAAGTTGCCATTTAAAAATTGCCGAACTTCGCAATGATCATGAGGCGGAGCTGCATCCAATTGAAACCACATGTTGGTTCTAATATCTAAAGGGACTTCTTCTAATAATACTGAAAGATGGCTTATTAGAAACTGGAGAAACATGAAACCATTCAGATGTCCTTCAAAAAAATAGAGTCCAAATAAATATGGGCCCAGTATTCCACCCCACTCATTAACTGAGCACATATTTTGATTTTTCATGACCCTGTATTCGTGCGGATTCGTATCAGAATAATAATGAAAGTTGTGTCTATTCACGAGACAATTGATATAAAAAGTACATTCATCACTAAATAACACATTATCGAAAAACTTTTCATTTTCTGCCACTTTATCTATCAGCCACATGCAAAACTAAGTTCGTTTTCAAAATAATTTCCATAAAGTTCTTGGCAAAGCTGAATTTTATAAGAATAAAAGTTGTGCTTTTTAATGATTCTGGAAATATTTGATTGACTAATGTTAGTACGGTGAAAACATTTTCTACATCTTCATTGACAGATTTCCTTGTAATGGGTTTTTTATAATTGACACTCCCACTTTCCTCAAACTGCTGGAATAAGGGAAAACGGCTGGCTTAGGACTATTTCTTTCAGGAAACTTTTGAGCATAAACTCTAGAGTCCAATAAACAATTTCTCCAAGGGTGAAAATCATGTCAATACGCTCATCTTTTGGATAATTCTTCATTTTCACTAAGCAGCACAAATGAAATAAATGATTTGACATGTGTAAATGCCATAGGCAACTTAGATACATTGGAACCTAAGGATAAACAACACCAAATGGTGCCCAGAACGATTAATTGGCGTATTTTATAAAAAGGCAAAAACTTAGCTATTAACATTATATTATTCGATAGGTAATTAAAAACTGCTTTTCCTGGTAAGTTAAAAAATATGGGGTTGTAGTTAAATTAATCAAGTTATAGCCACTAAAAGTTCTCTTTTGATTAGTTTAAATTTGTGGACACCCTGTATAACATGGTAAGTTTTTTTTATCATTGGGATATAAAATATTATATTTTGTTTCACTTCACTATAAATTACGTTCACATAACCTAAATACTTCGAAAGTTTTTGACACGTGAAAATTAGATTAGATTTTGATTAAATTCGTATTATTTAAAAAGCCTTAAGATTTAGGTATTATAAACCTTATTAAAACAGACACTTATTTTGCTCAGAGAATCCAAAAATGCAATAATATACAAGGTATTCCATTAAAAAAAACACAACTTTGATACTTTTAGGGCTTTTGGGACACCCTGTACATTGCAAAAATATTTTTAAATTGTGCGTCCGGTAGGCGTCTGCCAATTCATAAAATAATACTTTCTAAAAATCAAACGGTTCAGCCGCAAACTTCCGTGCCGTATAGCGTAAATAACCCTGTATTATATATAATGTATAATGTATAATATATAATTATATATAATGTATAATGTATAATATATAATGTTCCTGACGTAAGCAAACCGGAAGATTTTTAAAACACCTTACAAGTGTGCTGAACAAGATACAGAGGAACGAAAAACTCGCAATACTCGGAGACTATAACTTGGAACAATAACATGGACAATTTCAAATAACGATTCAATGAAGAAATAATAAATCGAAACGGAAAACATCTTATTGATTTTTGCGCTCAGCATATCTTAAGAATAAACAACAGATTTTTTCCCATAAACCTCAGCAAACGTACACATGGCAAAATACACAGGGTCAACATTCAATAATAGAATACATAATAACCTACAGAGAAATTGTACCTAAACAAATTCTTAACGTAAGAGCGTTGACATCGCCCAATATAGGGTCAGACCATCAATTAGTGCTGGCCAAAATTTTAATCAAGATCCAAACAAACAAGAAATACGCCGAAAAGTTAAACATAGTCTTGAGAGGACGAAACTACGAAGTGGCTTTATAAAAAACTTCCTAGAAGTAAGATTCAAGATAAATCCATTAAAAGAAGAGGAAAATATACACGAACTCTGGACAAAAATAGAATCGAACATATTACAGGCTGCAAAAGAAAGTACAGGAGTTTACTTAAATGCAACAAAAGTATCAAAGTCATGGTTTACCAACGAAATAAGAGATTTAGCGTACAAAAAAAGAAAAGCATATGTTCAATATTGCAGTAATAAGACGCCTAACAGTTATGAGCAATACAAAAATACAAGAATCCATGTAAACTCTAAGATAAGAAACCTGAAGAGAGAAGGTTGGACACGGTTTACCAAAGAGATGGATCACGACCTTTATGGAGCCCCACGCAGTGTGGAAAATAGTTAAACGGAGAAAACAACCTATTGATGAACATAACAAGTTTAGTAGAGATAATAAGAGACATTAACACAGACAACAAAACTAAAATTAAAGTCGAGGATGAATTGACATCGGAAGTAGACATTAAATCTGGAATACACCAAGGAGATTGCGTAAGTCCACTATTATACAATTTAGTAATGGATAAAATTATAGGAAAAAAAGATAGGACGCGGATATGGGGTTGAAAGAGAACAGATTAAAATTATTTGATATGCGGACGACGCAATTCTGATCTCGGCTAATAAAGATAACCTACAGCGCTTGGTGCATACCTTTATAACAACGGCGGAAACCTACAATATGCAGATATCAACATCTAAGACCAAACCTCTCGAAGTAGCAAGGAAACCCAGACGATGCTAAATCGTAATTAACGAAGAAATAATCGAACAAATTTCTAAGTTCGAATATCTGGGAATAGAAATAGCCAGTTACGGAGATCTAAAAGAAAATGTACGCAAGCAGGCTAATAAAGCAGTTTATGTATCAGGATGTCATCTAGAGGAATAAAGATATAAGGCTGGACGGCAAAATGCGCATAAACAGGGTGATTCAAAAGTGGCATCATTCCTCTGGGGGTGTTTTGGAGTACAGGAAAAATATTAAAAAAAATTATTCTTATCAAAAACTGATATATTAGCCAAAAACTAGATCAGAATTACGGCAACGATGCTTTTCAAGGTAATCTGCCTAATTAACATTACCTAAATACCTGTTACTTCTTAATTATTGAAAATTGTAGTAACCATGGATAAACATAAAACAAAGAAAGAGAAAGCAATATAAATATTTTGAGGTTAGGATAATCCTTTTTGGGGCAGATATAGATAGATAGATAGATAAAATTTATTAAACATTCACATTACTAAATTCACAAACAAAGTTAACAAACATAACTCCCATGTCTAGCCAGATGTTCGGCAGGTTGCTCTTTGCCCATGATCTAATTAGGCGCGCTAAGTCGTCCATTACCTGGGCAGTGCCCTAACATGGACATTCCCGAGCTAGCCATACGCACGACAACGTCAGGAGATAGTCTTGAAGTGGCGGTTTTGGTTTTATTCGAGGGGCATTCATTAAGGAAAAAAGGTCTTCCTGAAGGGAAGCCAAAAACCCCTTTTGCTTCGACCTTTAAGTTTGATACTGTCAGCCGTGGCGTTAACCGCCGGCAGTTTCAACTAGATGACCAAATCCATCCGCCCCCGCCCCGACCGGTGCAAGGACCAGCCAACACCAGTCAGAACGAGGCAGGACGAACCCGTCAAGTCACGTTATGTTGGATTTGTGCGTTTCCAGCCTGCTAGAAACGACTGTCTGCAACTGGCAGGCAATGTTTGTTTGTCGTCACGTACTGTCAGGGACAAAATCCTCATAAAATATGGGAAGTCGCTTATACAGGGGACCATGGGTTGGGCGATTTTGGGGCAGATGAGTGATATACCTAAACTCGTCTAACAAACATCTCCTTTGTAAGGTTATGCATCAATGATTAATATTAATCAAATAAAATACAATTAAGTTGTTAAATCACAAGAGGTGGACCAAGTTGTGCCCGTTTAACCACAGACATGTTTGTTCCCCAATCACTTTATTGTGCACTCTTCGCCGCAGTCTGGGATCACCTTTTGATCAGCTTCTCGTATTCGGTTAATTAACTCCTGCTCAATTTGTACCGGTGTTCGGAAGATCAGAGAGTTAATGTGTCCTTTTGTCCTGTGTATCTTACATACATGGTAGGAGTGTGGCCCTTCCTCTGGGGAGTTATAGGGACAATTATCCGGTGCCTGGGAAAGTGTCAGTGGTTGTGTAATGCTCCGAGCACTCCTGGAAGGCTCTGCTGCAATTATCTTCAATACCTGTGCCTCTGTGTCTGGAACCCGAGCACCTCAAGATCGTCGACAATCTGCGTCAATTCCTGAAGCCAATCGCCCAGTGTCTCTAGCCCTTTGCTGGTCCTTACACCTTCTGGTCTTACACCTTCTGCTATGTTAGTGTGGCATTTTCCCATAACTAATCACATATCCGCAAATTCGATGATGATGTACATTTTGTGAAAGGAGCTTCACCGTAAGACACAGATTGACAAATACTTGTTATTATTGACAAAGGCTATCTACCTGTAACTATCTGTTAACGACAAAAAAAACATTGCCGCTTTGACTTTTCATCAAAAAATTGTAGAAGAGGTCTTTTTTGATATCAAAAATTTTCGTAATTTGAAGCAAAGGTCGTAATTTTTCTTTTCGAATGGTTAAGTATTCCAAAAGGCTACCAAGCAAACATGGGACTATTTGAAAATAATACTTAATAACAAAGTTGAAATTCGATTTTCAACTGTTAATATCGTCTAGAAATTTTGGAAAAATTTTTTTCCGATATTTTTCCCGTACTTTCCAAGTGAGCCCCTATAACTCCTTAAAAGGAATGACGCCACTTTTCAATCACCCTGTATAAGTCATGTGTAAGGCCAGTACTAACATTCAATAGAAACGAGAGCTGAAACAGCAGCAATAACGGGGAAAACATTGAGAGACAGACTCCCGAACATTCAAATAAGTGAACTATGTGGGAAACAGGATATCGTACGATGGGGAAGGCAGGAAGACGAGGGTGGAACCAGCATGTTACACGAATAGACGGCGAGCGACTAGCCCGAATATCAAAAGATTTAAAACCAACGGGCCAAACCATCAGGACGGCCCTTTAAAAGATGGCGAGATAGCTGGCAGTCTACGTCACAAATACGACTGCAGCAGCATTAGTGTGGTGTATGTTCAGGTTAATTTAAGTTAAATTATTATAGTCTAGGAATATGTTTTTTTTAATGTGTGAAAATGTCTGATAATGAATTCAATGTTAGTGATAGCGATATTGTGGCTGAAACCGAGCCCCCCAGGTTAAGAAAAAAAGCTGTGCTGAAAAATGGAGGCAAAACATTACAAATAGAAAAAGATAAATTACTTCCATCCAGGTACATTTTGTAGCTGGTGAATACTTTTTCTCATATGTATTAGGAATCTGTTCCCCTCTTTATGACATAATTTTGTTACAACTTCCTAAAGAGCCACCAAAGAAGCCGAATTGCACGCATAAGGCATCTATTCTCCGGTGTAAAGAACTTGAAATTCCGGATTTAGAATTGTAAAAAAATATATATTAAAACATGTTTACATGAGTAATGTTTGTGCGTACAAACAATCACTAAACCTATCGACTAGAGAGTCTAGTATAGTTTCAAGAAAAATTCATTTTTATTAAACTTAAACTGAATTCATGTTGCAATAATAATCGAATAAATCGACTGTCAAAAATGTTTGGAATAGGGTTCGATGCCATAAGAAACAGGAGGAGGCGACCGAAGAATTTTGAAGTATCAGTCACGTCGGGACGCAGTTAAGGACATTATGAAAAAATTCAGACCTGTTAAGTCATTATACTCGTAGCAAACATACGAAACGACAATCCACGCTTACCAAGCGAGCTAAACTTGAAAAAATTATGGAGTTTGTATACTGAAATGTATCAAACTGAAGATCTTTCTGTGAATTATGAATACTTTAGGACCGTGTTCAATAAAAGTTTTCATCCATATCTGTTTGTTATGTCCAAAGTAGATGAACCTCCTGAAGATTAAGATATTTTTTTTCAGTTGAAAGTTTAAGCATCCAGAGTGGTTTAATTCAAATCCAAAGGAGAAATTTGAAAAACCAAGAGAAAATTGAAAATAGAAAATTAATGAGTTTGCTTCATAAACCTGTTTGTTTGTTGTTAGATTTTGTACAACTGTAACATGGTTTTCGAGAAGTTTTTTTTTATTGTAGTCACCCTTTTTTCTCACAGAAGCTTGTGTTCCAACGAATAAATATAATGTTAATAAAGCCAGCCATTTTATTAAAAAAAATACTATTTTTATTGCTTAGTGTTAGAAATGTTTAATTGTTTGGTATTAGAATATTTGGAAATGTGTTGAATGCTTAATTAAGTTGCCCATGCTTTCCCGAAAAGAAAGGGTTTAGGTTATTAATTATGCAAAATATAAAATATAATAATTATTAATTTAATTATTTAAATGGCATACAATTATTACAAAATTAATAATATATATATATATATATATATATATATATATATATATATATATATATATATATATATATATATATATATATATATATATATATATAAGCATGGCCAACTGAATAATTATTGAACACATTTCAAAAAAATCTAATCTAAACAATCGTTTCGTATATTTTCCTGACTGTACTTTAATTCATTCCAATGTATTCCTGGGTTTCAGTCAATTTTATTGTTTATTATTTAAAATGTTACAAATACGTTTTGGTGTCTTTATCCACCATCATCAGTTTGTCTAAAATATACATTTTACATTTATTATCAATTTAATTAAAGAAAAAAAACTTTCACAAAATTAACATATTAAAATTCAAATCACACACATATTAAAAAGTACAATTTGGGACCTTGGTTCTCAGGTGATGAGTCGTTATAAACATGTTCGGGAAAAGACTAGAATCTATTGTTTAGAGATCTAAATTTGACTTACATGTCTAGATGTTTCTACCTTTACATTTGGTTGGACATTGAATTACCTATTTTATTCGATATCGAGCGAGGGCCCGAAAAACCTGTTTATATTTCGCCTTTTCTTTGCATTCTTGGAATTGCTCTGTAATTCTTCAATATCTGCTGTTTAATTTTTATTTACCAGGTCCATTCAATTCATGTATGCGATCATCTAATTAGCGTATGATACACAGAGCTAAGATTGTCTGTATCTGATCTGAAATTTATTGCATTCTGATGTTTCTTAAATTGTATCATTTCATGGATTCTTCTCTTATTATAGTTGTCCTCATTGATCAATATTTGTGTGTTATCGAAATCAAAATCATGCAACTTTTGTTGTGTATTGTATATTCTTTTCTTTAAAAGAAAAATTTTAAATTAAAGAAAAGAATATACGAACATAAGTATAGCTTAAGAAAGGTTAACAAAAATGCAACAGCATTAGCACAACAAAAGTTGCATGATTTTGATTTCGATAACACACAAATATTAATCAATGAGGACAACTATAATAAGAGAAGAATCCATGAAATGATACAAATTAAGAAACATCAGAATGCAATAAATTTCAGATCAGATACAGACAATCTTAGCGCTGTGTATCATACGCTAATTAGATGATCGCATGCATGAATTGAATGGACCTGGTAAATAAAAATTAAACAGCAGATATTGAAGAATTACAGAGCAATTCCAAGAATGAAAAGAAAAGGCGAAATATAAACAGGTTTTTCGGGCCCTCGCTCGATATCGAATAAAATAGGTAATTCAATGTCCAACCAAATGTAAAGGTAGAAACATCTAGACATGTAAGTCAAATTTAGATCTCTAAACAATAGATTCTAGTCTTTTCCCGAACATGTTTATCCCGACTCATCACCTGAGAACCAAGGTCCCAAATTGTACTTTTTAATATGTGTGTGATTTGAATTTTAATATGTTAATTTTGTGAAAGTTTTTTTTCTTTAATTAAATTGATAATAAATGTAAAATGTATATTTTAGACAAACTGATGATGGTGGATAAAGACACCGAAACGTATTTGTAACATTTTAAATAATAAACAATAAAATTGACTGAAACCCAGGAATACATTGGAATGAATCTAAACAATAACAGATTTCTAGCACTAAAGAATGAAAAGTTTTCTTTTAATGAAATCAAATCTGTCCATATATAACAGTTATAGGCGTAAGTCAGTGAAAACAGATACTTATTCTTAAATCTGAACAAGTTCTAGTGAAAAAAAAGCGGTGACAATTTAGAAATCGTTATGTTAGGATTTATTTGGAAAATTTGACTTGATTTTTTAGGAACAATTCGTAAAGAAGTAGGGCGCACATTCTAATTAATAAAAAATAAAAGTAGTACCTACAAGAGAAATAATTATTGTATAAATTTACGTAGCCAAGTCGTAGGTGTTGACAAAAGGGTTAAGACGTTGACCTTTCATTCATGTGCGCATGTTTTATTGAACTGCTAAATTATTAACTTTGAGCGAGAATAACTAAGAGAAGAATGTCATTTTTAATTCATTTTGTACAAATCCTCGAAGATAACTAGCAACATTCTACCACGTAAAATACCAAAATATTGTGGCAGCTATAAAAATGACCGGTTAAGAATGGGGGGTAAAAAACGCTACTAGTTTGGTAAGAAGTTATTTGTTGATTGCTAGATTATATTTGAATGTGTTGTATTACTCCACAACACTTAAACAAACCAACTTGCGAGGTGATATAGTGGCATTCCAGATAGTCATCTCGCCTCTAATGAGCTGGCTAATTGTCGATAACGGAGAACTGCCAATCCTGAAGAAGAAAAAGTTCCAAATAAAATAGTGATCTGATATATCTCATCTATTTGTTATTTTATGCACCATTTTTGTGTCAATAAATAAAAATATTTTAATTTCATAAATCATTTCGTGGCTTTAACAACATTTCTTTGAAATACTGATGATGATTTGAATGATGCAGTAATGCTGAACTGACTTAATTTGTATATATATAATCCGAAGTTACCTGCCAAGTCAAGAAAGTTGTACGACGAAAAAGATAAAAGAAATAATGAGAATCTATACTTCAAAACGGCATTTGTGAAATAAGGGATAACTATTGCCAAAGTTAAGTTTTTTAAAAATAAAGTAACTTTATTTTTCTAGTATAATAAAGCCCTAATTTATGGGCGCAAAATTTATCCTTAAAATGGTTTAATTGGTCAATCGTACATAAAATGTTTTATTTTCAGTAAAAATGTGTTGAACTTACTAAATCTTTGGTATACATAGATGCATATGCTGTGCAATGCAATGGATGCAATGGGAAACAAATGAAGTGAATGGGCAACATGAATTTTGCACTTATACGTGCATAAATAAAGCTTTTTTGGGTTGGTTTGGTTTAGAGATATTTTGGGTTGCTTTTTTTCCCACATTATATAATTTTAAACTGAAACTGCTTTATATAAAACCCACTTCAAGTTACAAAAACAAAAAAATGGAAAAAATTTCGCCGGTTATAAACTACGCCATGACCGAAAATATAGATCCACCTTAATTTCTTTGTTCGAAACAAATCCAGCCATTTACGGCTGTTTACCTCACAAATAAACACTTACTAGTATTGTAGTGACTGTATTTGATGATCGCTCTACGCTTTTCTTCTAATAGCACCATTATGGGACACCAGAATTTGCAGTAAAAACATGAAAACAGCACGATCGATGTTGCACGACATGTCATGCAGTTCATTTAACATTTGACATTGAACCATCGACATACTATTACCAAAGGGGGACTGGACGGGATGCTTACATACGAAACAAACAATTTATTCATGTGTAGTAGGCAATCAGTTATACAATTACGGGTGTAGGTGCAGGCGTTTGAGTTCAAGTCCTTCAGTTACCTATACTAATGTTTTAAAAATAAAGATAGGTATTTAATGAATAATTTGTAAGTATAGTTGTGAACCAACGACTCTTAATATAAATAGCATTCATAAATCCTTTGCAGCACGGAAAACTGCTAAAAATGTCCGCTGTTTGTTGTGCACTCGAGAGTAAATAGTATCTATACTATACTACTAGACACTATTTACTCTAAGGTTGTGGTTGACTGGCATGGTTGCAACGGAGAAAATTCTGAGAAATTTTATTCAATTTAATGATACAATTGCTTGGCGATTGATAATTGATTACTTTGGCGAATTTGTTACTCATGGTCTTTACAGGCTTTCAAACACTGATTTTGTGTAACAATTAGGGTTACCAGATTTATAATTCTTACAAATAGGAGACTGTATGAAATTATATGAGATTGGAAAAAATATATGAGAATATATTACATGGTTTAAAATAGCCAAACTATTAAAAAATCAATAAATATTTAAACACAAACTTTTTATTCTATTATAATGTTAGTTACACATTAAAATCACATACTGCGAATTGAGACTAGCACTAAAAAAACTGAAGGAAGACACATTTTAAGCCCAATAATAAAGGACATATCTCCGCAAACAAAATAAAAAATATTTAACAAAATACAAAGTATTAAACATTGAACTAAATCAGTTCTAAATCCTTGTAATAAAAAACTTATAAAAAATATAAATTTTTAAAACTTATGGCAGGTATAGTAAAAAACTATTCATATAATTATAAAAATAATTGCAGAAGCAAGAAAAATCAATATTTATGGTCACACTAAGTTCAATTTTGATTAGCTCAATAGATGATCGATTCCTTGTTTCACTCCACTTGTTTAACATTACAGAAAAAAAATTTTCCACATATGCGGAAGTGCAAGGAATACTTAGAAGAAAATGAATAATTTTAGAAATGTTGGGCAACTCGGACGTCTTTCCTAGAATATACGCCCATTTTTCAATTTCTGACAAACCGGCAAAGTTATCATCTTGAATACTCAAGTTATGAATTTTATTTAATAAACTCAATTCATCAAAAACTTAGAAGGTAGGACTTTGCTACCTTAGAAGCATTCATAAAATCATTTTTAATTTTATTAGATTCATGGCGGGTAAGATTTTTCAATTTTTGCATGACTAGATAGATAGATAGATAAAAATTTATTAAACATTCCCATTAATAAAACTCACAAACAAAGTTAAAAACATAAGTCAACTCCCATGTCTAGCCAGATGTTCGGCCGGTTGCTCTCTTTGCCCATGATCTAAATAGGCGCGCTAAGTCGTCCATTACCTGGGCAGTGCCGTAACATGGACATTCCCGAGCTAGCCATACGCACGACAACGTCAGGAGATAGTCTTAAAGTGGCGGTTTTGGTTTAATTCGAGGGGCATTCATTAAGGAAAAGAGGTCTTCCTGAAGGGAAGCCAAAAACCCCTTTAACTCGACCTTTAAGTGTGATACCAAATCCATCCTCCCTCGCCCCGATCGGTGCAGGGACCAGCCAACACCAACCAGAACGAGGCAGGACGAACCCGTCAAGTCACCTTATGTTGGATTTGTGCGTATCCAGCCTGCTAGGAACGACTGTCTTATTTGGCAGGCAATGTTTGTTTGTCGTCACGTACTGTAAGGGACAAAATCCTCATAAAATATGGGAAGTCGCTTATACAGAGGAGCATGGGTTGGGTGATCGTTTGCTCTTACTTGGATGATATTTCGCGTAAGGACTGAGCCTTGCACTCCGCTATGATAAAATTTTTCAGCGATGGTATCTATATAGTCGGCTATATAGGCCATCCCTGTAGCTTCGTGCATTTCGGTTATTCTGGTGTATCTGTCAGCCGATAGGACACCTCTCAGGAACCTATTATGGGTCTTTTGAACACGCCGTCTCGTGGAATCACAGACAGAGTGCCAGATAGGGGAGCCGTAGGTCAGTATGGGCCTTATGGTGGAGGTGTAGACCAGAAGTTTGTTTTGAGGTGACAGAAATGATTTTGGCGCGAGTAGAGAGCACAACTTTCTTCGGGCCATAAAAGTATTTTGCACATCATAGTCAACATGCTTGTTGAAAGGACGTCGGGCGTCTAGTTTGAATCCCAGGTATTTCGCCTCTTTTACTGGCTTGATTGGAGTATTTTGGACCTTGAGTGGCGATAGGATTTTATTGTTAGTAAATTAGCGCGAAAAGATAATAAGTTCAGTCTTCCTGGAATTCACTTTAAGTTTCCATTTGTCGAAATACGGCGTCAATAAACTCAGGTGATGTGCAATGCGAGATTTCGCAGCTTGAGCACAGAAAGACGATGTGTAGATAGCCGTATCATCCGCGTATTGAGCTATTTTTGTAGTGGGAAGTTTTGGAATGTCTGCTGTATAGAATGTATACAGCAACGGCGAAATCACTGTCCCTTGTGGTAGTGGAACTTGGAAAGTGGAATTCTCCTCTTTCACCTGGTTGGTGCGGTTTTTTAGGTAAGACGCTTTAAGGGAAACTAGGTAGAGTGGCAGTGAATGTACGGCAAACAACTTGTACAGCAGTCCTGTGTGTCAAACTGTGTCAAAGGCCCTTTCCATATCGAGAAGCAGCATTACCGTACTTTGAAGCTTAGTAAATGCTGCATAGGCATCCGTTGCGATCCTATTAGACTGCAGCGTTGTGTTATGTCTTGCTCGAAATCCAAACTGCTCATCCGGGATTAAACTTCGAAGCTCGGCTGCTGCCTGTAATCTCGATAGCATAATCTTCTCGGGTAATTTGCCGAGGGAGTTTAGGAGGGAAATTGGCCTATAAGAAGCGGGAGCAGTCGGGTTTTTGCCCGGCTTTAAGATTGGAATTATTACAGCGTTTTTCCAGTCCTATGGGAAATGCTACAATTTAAGGACTGCGTTGACTATTTGTACTATTAGCACAATAGTTTTCCGCTGTAAGTTTTTGAGGAGCAAATAAGGGATGCCGTCTGGCCCGGGGGCTTTTCGGCTAGAGAGTCGCCGAAGACACGATTGTATCTCCGACGGGGTTGTTATATAGGAATGCAAAATCGAGGGTGGTATAGGATACTTCCGTTCTCCGAAAACAGCGGTCTGCCTTTCTATTTCGTTATCCTGAAGGGTTTGTGATCTTCGCATTTGTCGCTGGTGGTAATGTAACTCCGCCCCTCTTTTTCAAGAGCGGGGACTTGCTCGTAGCCTTTTCGTAGGCATCTCGACAGTTTCCACAAAGAATTGTCACGGGGAGATAAGTTTCGCAATTTTTCCGCCCAGGTAAAATTCCTGTATACGGAAATTTCGCTCTGGATGTCTCGTGCAAGTTCTGCAGCCCTTATGCGATCGGCAGATTGCCTAAATCGCTGCCAACGCTTCCTGATTCTATTTTTCGCCTTAATAAGGTCCAAAATTTCCTCAGGAAGGTTGTCACGCCGCGGTCTGTTCGGAACTTTTTTGGCCAAAGCTTGCTGTGTCTGTTGTATATTTTTTGCCAGTCCTTTTACTGCAAGCTCTAGAGCCTCGACAGTATCGATCTGGTTCGGAATACGGGTCAGGTCTTGTAGTCTCTTTCGATATTCGCGAAAATCGAAATTCTCGTATGAATATCGAAAGTCGTTTGTTTGAGTGCGCTCTCCCTAATGTCAAGGTAGATGTGCATATGGTCACTGCTGAGGGCGACTATAACCACCATCTCCGTCAGATTGGCGAGTCCTTTGGCTATTCCGAAGTCAATGAAAGATGGGTTCATTCCACTGTTTGGATAATGCGTTGGAGATGAAGTGGGCATAACTAGTAGGCCATTGTCACGAACGTAGCTGGCTAGGAAATTGCCAGCTGCGTTTTTCCGTCCAGGGTTATTAAATAGTGGATAGCGGGCGTTGAAATCTCCCATAAGCAACATAGTTGGCAATTTGCTTTTGTTATATCATTTAAAACAGGTTTTATCCACTTGAATTGGAATTCCGATCCAGGTTTAAATGTATACTGATAACGTTTCTTTTTTGGTTTTGAGTCCATATTTAACCTTCATAATCCCGAGCGGGGTACAGCTGTACCGCAGACATGAATTTTTGGGTATATTTTCTAAAATATTTTTTTTTACTTAATTTCCTCCGAGCTATGTTTCTTAAATATATATCTAAATTGGAATACAAAATTTTGAATTAATTGCTTTTAATTGTAACTAATTATAGAGAGTTTTGTTGCTTGGGGTCCAGCTGCACCCCGCTCGGTATGTAACGACAGGTTTAAATTTTGCCTACAATAAAAACCAACCGGAGTACAAATAATCCCCAAATTGTTCAAACGACGGGGATTTCCTGTTTCTTGGCGTCAACACTCTCGGGGATTCCCAATTTATATAATAGCGGCTTTGAGGACGTATTTATCTCTGTATAATTTTAGTGTGTTTAGTCACATTTACAGTAATTGTCGTGTACGCGTTTATAAAAATGAGTGAACCACGGAAGTTTCGACATGAAAATAAGCTCACTGACTAAGAACTATTGGCGACATTACAAACGGACGATTACGACACTTATTTTAATAATTTAGCACTAAAGGATGGTGCAAGTGATATTGAGGAGACTGACATAGTGACTGAAACTGATCAGATAGATGAAGCTTTACAAGTTAGTGATAGGGAAACTGAGTCGACATATTCTGCTGATGAAGTAGGCCCGTCAGAAAACTTTCAGACCGATCATCCAACTTATTCGTCTAAAGATGGTAATGTGTGGGTAAAGGTTCCTTTAACTACGAAGATCAGGAGACGAAAATGTAATATTCAATAGGTTTCACCAGGTTTGACTAGATATAGTTCCCAAATTTCCACCATAAAAGAAGCTTTTGAACTATTTTTTTCACAAGATATTATGGATGTGATTTTAACGGAGACGAATATAAAAGCCGAATCATATTATGCGAGAAATGAGAAGGCCCCCCATGAACAACTAAAACAAACAATCGCTAACGCAGACCGTTCAACATGAGACTACTTTACGCCAACATCAACAAAACGACACAGACTGCTGCATATTTTTAGAGACTAAAACCAAACTAGGGCAGACACCAACGTACAGAAATTGGCAGTATATCTATAAGCATGGAAATACCATCAATCATGCCAGGGGCGGGGTCGCAGCTCTCCTAAAACCAACATTTAAACTTGGAAGAGCAAATCCTCCTTCCCTCAACCACGTGATACACATATTTCTGACATACATACACCCACACTCCAACATAGAACAAAACATATTGACCAAAGCAAGCATCTATAAATATGCAATAATTATAGGCGACTTTAATCTGAACAAAAACAAAACGAAACAGCTTAAAGGATTTCTACAAAATTCGGACTTTATAAAACAGCACAGCCCACCAACTTTTCTGATGCCCGCAAACCCAGAATCAACACCAGACGTTCTACTGCACACAAGAAACTTAACAAACACCATCAACAACATAAACTTAACCAACGAACTTGGATCCGACCACTTGGCTATTACGTTTAACATAGACTTACAACATACGCAACCTACCTCCAGTACACCTCCTATAGAGAAAAAGTTAAACCTAACAAAGACTGACATAGACAAGGTGAAACAACATATACATAACTACATTCAATCGCAAGCACAGCCCATTTCAATAGAAACCATACAACAGAAATTTTCACTAGCCATAGAAAACTTTCCCCGGAAATAAAAAATGCTTTATACCGACATACACTGGCCAAATTCATATCGAGACTAATAAAACATAAGAGAGAACTGTACAGACTATTTACAAACGCTCAAAATAACGACCTAAAAGACACTGAACCAACTCAACACAAACATTAAAACCTTGATTAGACAATACCGACAAGACAAATGGCTAGAAACATGTAAAGAAATACAAAAAGACAAAAGCAAAACATACTGGCGAAAAATTAAGAAACTAGCGCAATACAAAAACACTAACAATACTGACACAATTGACGAAAACGGAATAGAACTGCACACAGACAAAGAGAAAGCTGAGGCGTTCGCCAGACACTATCAAAAGGCCTTCAGCATATCGACAAACCCTAACTTCGACAATGACAACTGGAACTTGATCAACGACTGGTACTTGAACTATTTCAACAGCTCACCAAACTATACATACAAACTGATCACAGACACAGAGTACGATAAAGCCCTAGCGCATATCAAAAACACAGAACCGGGAAAAGATAAAATAAAGGCAAAACTCCTGAAAAGCCTAAGTCAAGAAACACACAAACTGATCCTAACTGAATTGAACAACTGCATCAGAAATAACATAATCCCAAATCATGGAAAAACGGCTTAATAATCCCTATACCCTAAAATGGACTGGACAATACACAACCGAGCAATTACAGACCAATTACACTACTTCCAGTACTAAGCAAAATTTTTGAAGACGTAATAAAGCAGCGGCTTGAAAAAGTGATTGGAAAATATATACCTACCTACCAATTTGGTTTCAAACAACATCACTCGACTATTCTTCCGCTCTTTATTTTGGCCAACAATATACAAACTACCCAGCTAACTGACAGAAAGACAGCTTGCCTGTTTATGGACATTAATAAGGCTTTTGATAGTGTCTGGCATAGAGGCTTACTATACAAACAATACAAACTACACACACCAACATATCTACCACACACCATAAAGAACTTACTAGAAAACAGACCACTACAAGTACGAATTGACAAAACACTGTCATTTTCTATTTCCCCTGAACAAGGGCTCCCTCAAGGATCCCCGCTCTCACCGTTTCTCTACAATATATACTGCCATGACATATACAATTACAACTTACCAGACAAAAATCAAATCGACAGATCGGCATACATATTACAATACGCAGACGACACGGCACTTACTGTACATGACAAAACTACTGAGAGAGCAGCTCAAAGACTCCAAACACTAACAAACAACACAATGACATGGTTTTATAAATGGAGACTAACACCAAACGCGTCAAAAAACCAACTTCTGCTCACAAACCACAGACTCAACGCTGACTCCCCTACAATAACTGCAGACGGCCAAACGACACAACCAAAAAACGACGTAAAATACCTTGGAATCACAATTGACCACAAACTTAAATTCACTAAACACATACGAAACATCAGGGCAGAAACAATAAAGAGAACAAAACACTTCCGATCACTAACCTACAAAGACAGAGGAATCAGCACAAACACCGCCACCAAAATATATAAAACTATTTGTAGACCCTTGCTAGACTTTGGACATATACTCATGACCAACGGAACAGAAAGGACAAAACGTTATACACAAACAACAGAACAAATTGCACTAAGACTAATAACACGAATAAGACACCCCCAAAACCCACTACACAACCCCCCCACCCAACTACTATACGAACGCACAAACATGACAAAGATCTCGGAAAGACTCATACAGCTACAGACAAAATGGACAAACAACCCCTACAACTGGACCATACTGAATCCCCTTTGTCTTACAAGACCAACCAGACAAACCCGCTTCCGTTTCCCTACATTAACGCTACTCGAACACTTACAAACGCAACTGACTAGTGGACAATAAAATAATCTCTTCTTGCCACTGAAATTTTATTTAATAATATCGTTAACCTAGAATAAGAGAATTTTCATATTTGTTTTTCATTTAGACTAAGACTACATGTATTAAACAAGGGCAGAAAGACCGATAGGTCGATAGCCTTTTTTAGAAATAAAGATGTTTACTACTACTACTGGAAGTATTATCACAGAATTTTTAAATCACGAATTTCCCAACAAGTGGATACGCAACCTGGGACCAGTAAGATGGCCTGCGAGATCCCCTGACATAACACCGCTTGATTTTTTTTGCATGGGACAATGCTGTTAACAGAATTACCCCAGAAATGATCAGAAAATCCTGTTAAGCAGTAATGAGGCGATGTACGTTGTGCGTGCGAGAAAACGATGGCTTATTTGAACACCTACTTTAATCCTAAAATGTTTCTTGTTCTTTTGCAGTGTTCGATGTATGATCAATTAAAATTTAAAGTACTAATTAATAGAAATATCAATGCCTACTACCATTAAATCGTAATTTTGTTAATTTTAATTATTTATCTTGATCGAACATAAACATGTTATACATGGGTGAAGAGCATATTCAAAGGGGAATTTAAAAATGCAGAAATTCAATATGGCACCCATAAGAAAAACAAAAGTTGACTTCAGCCTCATTGAACATAGTGGGCCTAGATTATTTTTTACTTTATTTTCAAATTCACGCTCATTTCCTACCCCCACCCTGAAAATTTTGTTATTGTATTTTTGATAATAAACACGATATAAAGGATTTTATAAAACGCACTTTTTTCTTTTTTTCCCTGTATATCCGTTGCTATTCCGAGTTCAAAAAGTTGATGACGGATTATTTATAGGCACTTGATTCCGCAACTTTTTCCCCATTTGGTCCACCCTGTAACTTTAACGGTTTCCAATATCCCCATGTACATTATTTTATACTGGACACACTGTATATTTTTTCCTTCCCTTTCATGCTTCCCCTTAAAGTAAGTTAATTATTATTAAGATATCTAATCACATATCGATACAATTCGCATGTGTTTGTAAAAATCGCGTTCTAAGTGTTACAATTTCGATGTCCCTACACACTATAGTCTCGGTTCATTAATGGAAATTGAAATTTCTGAACATCCTGTTGAGTAAACAGCACATTTTCTATTACTATTAATAGCCGATATACCTGTGTGGACACCGAAATTGAAAACCTGAGTATTTTTGTACCATTTAAAATTCCCGCTTCTAACTGGCCCGTCAAAGCTTCCCGTGTTTGCCGGTCAGCCCGATGTAGCGTACGCGGTGCCGAGTTTTAACAATACAACGCCACCTCTCTTATTTTAGTTTCTCTATGGTTGGTACCGGACAGATCAGAAAGAAAGACGACGGCTGTACGAGTACCAGTACTTAACCAAAAGATTTATCAGCCCAAGCCCTTGCATATGGCGGCGCAAAACATAAACAATAATTTTGTATATTTTCCTGACTGTACTTTAATTCATTCCAATGTATTCCTGGGTTTCAGTCAATTTTATTGTTTATTATTTAAAATGTGTTACGTGCAAATATTTTGCCGTAAACCTGTTATTTTTTTTTGACCTCGGTATGCGTGTGCAAGTTATTTGCCAAGCATATCTGTTTTGGTTTTTTCATCATAGAGTTAAATTTTGGCTGTAAAATCCGAATCTAGCAAATTTAGCGATTCTTATCGCAGTTTCGATTCTTATCGCAGGTGAAAGAAATGTTTGGTAGATTGCGGGATCACGTGTCCGTTAGGGCCAATGATTTTTGGTGATTTTTGATTCCTGCGCCAACGGAAGGTTGGGGGGAGGAAAAACTTCTACTGGTGTAACGGTAGATTTTTCTCCACTGGGAAAAGTAATCATCTAATCGGCGAGTTGAAATTTTTGAGACCCAAGAACCAGATAGACGAATCCATGATGGCCGTTATGACCACGTGGAATGATCCGAGATCCGTGGAGCAATTCAAAACCAGCTCTTTTGGGGAACCTCAGCCGGACCTTTGGATTTTTGACGTGGAGGCTGGTTCTGGTGTTTTCTATTTTGAGTAGAAGTTGTATGCTACTTGGAAGCATGCTGGCGCCCAACTTTTGGTGAAGACTTTTGTTTTTTTTATCAGTTTTTTTATGACAGTATTTTTTTAATGATTGGAATTAATAACGTTTTATAGTTAACTGCTTGTGCTGAAACATTCAAGTTCGACTGCATTCAGTTCATTTTGTTTCTTTTTATTTTAATTGCGATTCACAGTCGGACCTGAGTGATTTCCTTATTTATTTTGGTACCCCTTTACTGTGGATTTTTTTATTTTTATTTATGATTACGACCGATCCCCATTGGAAGACCTGCGAGGCCACTGACTGAAGTGATCACTCCAGCAGGTCCCCCTCAGGGTCCTTCCCCTTCACCATCCAGGCTTGATTGAAGTTAAGGTATCCATAGATTAAGGGTGCTACCAAAAATATCCGAGTGATACGCTCTAAGTAAATTTATATATATATTTTTTACCTTTATTAGTCTCAGTAAAATTGTTACTTGCTTAAATACATTAGTTGTGCAGTTGAATTTGAGTGTGCGTAATTTTGTATTGTCCATTGAGCGTTCCAAAAATTGTTCACTAGCCGCAAAGTACTAGCTCTTGCTCTAACTCACGCCCGAGATAAAATAAATATAGTTGGAAGTAAAATTCATAACAAATTTTCTCCTGAATAATCTCCACAATATCTTTCTCACTGGGAGCTACAATGAGGCGATTAAATAGACCCTCCATGGAACTAATAAACATTGCCACCGATTCTTTAGAGTCCAGTTTCTTGGATTAATTTCCTCCAACAAATTCCTATCATAATGGTCTCGCAAAAACGTTTCTTTTAATTTATCAACCAAATCCTCCCAATTTACAAATCGATTTTTAATGTGGTGGTTATGCCACCAAGTCCAAGCCTGGGATTCGAACAAATCACCAGCCGACGCAAACAGTTCCTCTATACTACAATTTCGCGAAACTCTGAGAGCCTCTACCCTCTCCAGGAATGCCATAATGGAGCCCTCTCCCGTAAATTTATTCAAACCCCATTTATAGACTGGTACGGAGTGACTGGGCATATTAAATTGAGGTGGATTCGAAGCAGTCGTGTTGGGAGTAGAAGTCACCGAATTCAATTTGCTGTCGAGATCACTCTCTAACATCAAAATTTGGACCAATACATCCTCTTGAATCTTCTGTTCAGCATCGGAGCTAACAATCATTCGGTTTATACGACCGGTGACATGCCAGAGCCGGGTGGTTAAGTTCTTATACTTAACGTCACAAGAAGTTCCCACAAAATCAGAAATCTTGGCTCTCATACGTTTCGGTGTCTCAATACGTTTCGGTGTCTTTATCCACCATCATCAGTTTATCTAAAATATCCATTTTACATTTATTATCAATTCAATTAAAAAAACTTTCACAAATTAACATATTAAAATTCAAATCAATACACATATTAAAAAGTACAATTTGGGACCTTGGTTCTCAGGTGATGAGTCGGGATAAACATGTTCGGGAAAAGACTAGAATCTATTGTTTAGAGATCTAAATTTGACATACATGTTTAGATGTTTCTTCCTTTACATTTGGTTGGACATTGAATTACCTATTTTATTCGATATCGAGCGAGTGCCCGAAAAACCTATTTCTATTTCGCCTTTTCTTTGCATTCTTAGAATTGCTCTGTAATTCTTCAATATCTGCCGTTTAATTTTTATTTACCAAGTCCATTCAATTCATGCATGCGATCATTTAATTAGCGTATGATACACAGAGCTAAGATTGTCTGTATCTGATCTGAAGTTTATTGCATTCTGATGTTTCTTAATTTGCATCATTTCATGGATTCTTCTCTATTATAGTTGTCCTCATTGATCAATATTTGTGTGTTATCAAAATCATGCAACTTTTGTTGTGCATGTTGTGCTAATGCTGTTGCATTTTCGTTAACCTTTCTTAAGCTATACTTATGTTCGTATATTCTTTTCTTTAAATATTGCCCTGTTTCTTCCTATGTATGCGTTGTCACAGTTCAAACAGTCAATCTTGTATATTACGTTAGGTGTGTCCAACTTATCGCTTCCAGGCTTAAATTTTGTAAAACACTCTTTTGCTAAGTTGTTTTTAGTTTTTTCCGCTATAGTAATATTATGCGGTCTTAAAACATTTTTTATTTTTGTGTTGATTTCTGGTATGGCGGGTAATGATACATACTTGATTTCACCCTCTTTTTCTTTTTATATTGTTTATGTTGTTCCATTTATTTGCATTGTATATTTTATTAATTCTTTGTTTTATAATTGGTTCGAAGATAAATAAGATAAATAAGATTTCAATAATAACAATAAAATTGACTGAAACCCAGGAATACATTGGAATAAACAATAATAATAAAATATTTTTTCAAATCAATCAAATCTTAACAATAACGACCGGATTACCAATGGGAATAAAACTAACCGTACAAAAGCCAACGCAATAATAGAAAGACATGGAGCTACGATGATGGCGGAGATTTTATCGCTAGTAAACTCCCAACAAAACAAAGAAAATCTGGCTTTTTATTTCTAAAGTTAAAAACACAAAATGCCCAGAAACCGTGCATGAATACATGTTGAAGCACATCCCATCTTCTTCAGGTGAATCAGTTACTGTCAAATTATGCAAGGTGAAATTTCTGAATTCAAATCAAAAGTCATTTATGATTGGGGGTAGATCCTGAACACAAAGAAACTGTCTCCAAGGAAGACTTCTGGCCGATGGTTTTAGTTTTGAAAGATTTAACTTCAGGACGAGGACGTAATTTTTTAGCAGAGGGTTAAGTGATGCACCCACATCCTGCAACACACTCGATTGCTAACTTACAGCAACTCAAAGTTAATCTACCACAAAGCAGACTTCAAAACGATCAAAAATTAAATTCTATCAAGGACAGACTGCTCAGCGGGGAATCTAATGGGGGGGACTCTATCAGTACAACATCAAAACATCCAATCTATCAGAAACAAGGTTCTTAACTTGGAGGCTCTCAATGTTAAGCATGACATAATTTGTTTTAGTGAACATTGGTTAGCACAATCAGAAATTAACGTCCTAAAAATAACAAACAATTGCTTGGTTTCATATTTTTGTCGCAAATCACATATTCATGGAGGAGTGGCAATATCAGTTAAATATAACCTTGTAAATAGATTTGAGGTAAGAAGCGATCTTAATGACCTCTCCCAAGAAATGCACTGTGAGGTGTGTGCAGTACAAGCCAAAAGCCTTACACTTACTATAATAACTTATATATAAGACCTCCTTCTGGCAAATTTGAAACTTTCTTAAACACTTTTGAATTACTCCTTCAAAAGACTTTAACCCAAAATTTTAATACCACTAATCAATGGAGATTTTAATGTAGACTTCTTGACTCATGATTCAAGGACAAATACTCTTATTGATTTGGCAAAGGCATATGGTTTTGCGCATAAAATTTCTACCCCAACTCATAATCATTCTTGCATTGACAATATTTTCATTAATTTCGAAGAGTCACAACCTTGCACGAGCAAGCTATACCTGTCTGACCACCTAGCTGTTTTTGCAACAGTTCCAGTTCCAAATGTCACCCAACAACTATTTAAAACATGATCAGACCTATTACGGAACAGGGTCTTTTTACTATTCATGAATTGATCAGCCTTGTTGATTGGTCTTTTATTGACTGTGAGTCTATATCCACTGAAGACAGGTATGATCTGTTCGTAAATATTAAAAAAAACAGCATAAACACTGCGTTTCCTGAAAAAAATATTGAAACAAAAAAGCCACTCGCTTGAGCTAAAGTGGTATAATAATGATCTAGCCAACAAAAAGAGATACATTACATCTAGTAACCGAGGTTGCAAAGCAAAAAAAACACTGCAGAAATAACTAAATTGAAAAATCGTTCTAAAGCATTCCTATCAGGAAGATGTTAAAAAGCGATAAATGATGCATACACTTCTTATTTAAAAACAAATAGTTTCAAACCTAATGCAATATGAAAGGTAGTTAAAGAAAATACTAATCTTTTAAGAAATAAGTCTCCAACTGATATAAACATCACACCTGAGTGTTTTGACCGATATTTTACAGATATTGCTTCAAATATAGTGAACAATTTACCTGAGGCCTAATACTACCTGTGACTCATTTATTAACAGTTATGCTATGCGATTGACTCTTCCTTCAGATTCATTTTTATTTTCGCCTATAAACCAAATAGAACTTAGGGATTTAATTGGCAAAATAAATAATAAAAATGGTCTTAACTATCATAATATGAATTTAAAAATTATTAAAAGCATTTTGAATCCTATTATTTCACCACTAACAAAACTTTTTAATTTCAGTATTAGAGACTCAGTCTTCCCTAAAACACTAAAGTGTCTAAAGTGGTACCCATTTTTTAAAAAAGGTAGTGCTGATGAACTTACGAATTATCGTCCTATCTCTGTTATACCAGTATTGTCTAAAATGCTTGAAAGGGCGCTTAATAACCGAATTAGCAACTTTTTGAGACACAAACTCTTCACTGAATGTCAGTTTGGATTTCGTAATGAAAAAATCTACGACTATGGCTATCAATAAACTTGTTGAATTAGTTAATGCCAGTTTCTACGCTGGGGACTACTGTGGGACTTTGTTTTGCGATCTGACGAAAGCATTTGACTGCATTTCATCTGATATTCTTGCTTTAAAGTTAAAATATTATAAATTCTGTTCAGAGAGCATCAATTTGATACATTCGTATTTAACTGGCCGGACACAGCTCGTGAGCCTGAACGGGAAGAGATCCGAACTTCGTCATTTACACTATGGAGTGTCTCAAGGATCTATACTTAGGACCTTTGTTGTTTATTATTTATATTAATGACTTAGTAGGCTGTGACACTTCGGCTGATTTTGTCCTGTACGCAGATGATACAACCATAGTTAGAAAGTCTGAAAACGCTGATTCTTTGAATGGCTACCTAAGTGGGTCACAAGCTATTGTCACTGACTGGTTTGTGGCCAACCAGTTGAGCATGAACGATGCAAAGAGTCAGAAGCTGATTCTGTCTACTCGTCCCACCAAACATATTCCCAACGATCCAATCAAATTTCTTGGAGTTAAAATTGATTCAAAACTCACATGGAAACCACATCTGGCTGATGTTTGCAGCAGTGTGGCATCAGGTGTTTTTGCTTTGCGGACACTTGCTTCCACAATCTCAAAGGAAGCAGCTTTAACAGTTTATTTTGCTTGTGTGCATTCTAAAATTTCTTATGCGATTCTAGCCTGGGGACATGTGGCTGATACAGTAAGAGTGTTTGCCCTTCAAAGGAGGGCTATTAGAATTCTCAGTAATATTGGTTACAGAGACAACTGCCGATCTCATTTCTCAAAATTGAAAATTTTGACGGTATATTCTTTATACATCTACCAATGTCTCGTACATGTTAAAATAATGAAAATTCATACTGCACACACTACAGCATCCATTACCGTCATACGAGAACCAAAGGCAATATACAGTGTGTCCAGTATAAAATGATGTACATGGGGATATTGGAAACCGTTAGAGTTACAGGGTGGACCAAATGGGGAAAAAGTTGCGCAATCAAGTGCCTATAAATAATCTGTCATCAACTTCTTTGAACTCGGCATAGCAACGGATATACAGGGAAAAAAAGAAAAAAGTGCGTTTTATAAAATCGTTTATATCGTGTTTATTATAAAAGATACAATAACGAAATTTTCAGGGTGGGGGTAAGAAATGGGCGTGAATTTGAAAATAAAGTAAAAAATAATCTAGGCCCACTACGTTCAATGAGGCCGAAGTCAACTTTTGTTTTTCTTATGGGCGCCATATTGAATTTCTGCATTTTTAAATTCCCCTTTAAATATGCTCTTCAACCATGTATAACATGTTTATGTTCGGTCAAGAGAAATAATTAAAATTAACAAAATTAAGATTTTATGGTAGTAGGCATTGATATTTCTATTAATTATTACTTTAAATTATTATTGATCATACATCGAACACTGCAAAAGAACAAGTAACATTTTAGGATTAAAGCAGGTGATCAAATAAGCCACCGTTTTCCTCGCAAGCACAACATACATCGTCTCATTACTGTTTCACAGGATTTTCTGATCATTTCTGGGGTAATTCTGTTAACAGCTTCTATAACAGCGTGTCTCAGCTCCTCTTCGGTTTCGTATGACCTACAGTATACCACATTTTCTGAGGAAACCCTATGCAAAAAAATCAAGCGGTGTTATGTCAGGGGATCTCGCAGGCCATCTTACTGGTCCCAGGTTGCCTATCCACTTGTGGGAAATTCGTGATTTAACAATTCTGTGTTTAATACGTCCATTATGTGGCGGCGCGCCGTCTTGTTGGAAATACAAGTTTTGCAGGGTAGCTACTGGAACATCCATAAGTGCTTCCGCTACGTTAGTTTGTAAGAGGTTCAAATATCTCTCGGAATTTAAGTTCTCATTTTAAAAAAATGGTCCAATCACGTGGGTACCCACAATACCTAACCAGACGTTAAATCCAAACCTAACTTGGTGCCTAACTTGACGAACTAGCCGTGGATTTTCATCTGACAAAAAAACGGTATTTTTACGATTAAATAGTCCACATTTAGTAAATTGGCTCTCATCTGACCAAAGGACTTTTAAGGAAAAGTTTGGTATCTCGTTGTTTCTTTGAATAAACCACTGACAAAATGCCATTCTTCTAATCGCATCGCCATTCTGGAGTCCCTGGCAGGGCCGTTCACCATAGGGGTGATATTTATGACGCTTTAAAATACTATTCGCCGTTGACCGCGCAACATCTGTTGTGGCTTCAAATTGACCTAAAGACGTACGAGGTGTCTCAACCACGCTTTGCATTACCAAATTTTCTTTATTTTCGTCTGGAAGATTGTTTTTCTTTACCTTAGCAAAACTCCCGTAAGCTACAAGGTTGTCTTTCAGACGCCCTAAACATAGTTCTACCAGGTTGTAGCCTTTCTGGATATCTATTTAAATACATTTCTTCAGCTTTCGCTTCATTTCGACGACAGAGAATAAAACACTCCGTAAACAACAAACAAAACATATCGTATTTTTCATAATTTGAAAAGTGATTCATTTTGAAACACACAATTAATTACAAACACTTGACACTGACAATAAATTCTACTTTGACAGTTACCTAGGTAATTAAAACAGACAACGAACGTCACTATGGGAAATTGAAGAGAAATATCAATGCCTACTACCATAAAATCTTAATTTTGTTAATTTAATTATTTCTCTTGACCGAACATAAACATGTTATACATGGTTGAAGAGCATATTTAAAGGGGAATTTAAAAATGCAGAAATTCAATATCGCGCCCATAAGAAAAACAAAAGTTGACTTCGGCCTCATTGAACATAGTGGGCCTAGATTATTTTTTACTTTACTTTCAAATTCACGCTCATTTCTTACCCCCACCCTGAAAATTTAGTTATTGTATCTTTTATAATAAACACGATATAAAGGATTTTATAAAACGCACTTTTTTCTTTTTTTCCCTGTATATCCGTTGCTATGCCGAGTTCAAAGAAGTTGATGACAGATTATTTATAGGCACTTGATTGCGCAACTTTTTCCCCATTTGGTCCACCCTGTAACTCTAACGGTTTCCAATATCCCCATGTACATCATTTTATACTGGACACACTGTATATACTGATTTTTGTAGAATTCATAAATTGAAAACTGGCAAAACGACACAGACTGCTGCATATTTGTAGAGACTAAAACCAAACTAGGACAAACACCAACGTACAGAAATTGGCAGTATATCTATAGGCATGGAAATACCATCAATCATGCCAGGGGCGGGGTCGCAGCTCTCCTAAAACCAACATATAAACTTGGAAGAGCAAATCCTCCTTCCCTCAACAACCCTTTTGAACGACTGTCTACATTTTACCATACCCTACTTAAACGACCTGATACACATATTTCTGACATACATACACCCCACACTCCAACCTAGAACAAAAACATACTGACCTAAAGCGAGCATCTATAAATATGCAATAATTATAGGCGACTTTAACTTAAATACAAACAAAACGAAACAACTTAAAAGATTTTTGCAAAATTCCGACTTTATAAAACAGCACACCCCACCAACTTTTCTGATGCCCGCAAACCCAGACTCAACACCAGACGTTCTACTGCACACAAGAAACTTGACAAACACCATCAACAACATAAACTTAACCAACGAACTTGGATCCGACCCACCTGGCTATTACGTTAACATAGACTTACAACATACGCAACCTACCTCCAATACACCTCCTATAGAGAAAAACCTAATCCTAACAAAGACTGACATGACAAAGTAAGGCTTAGGTAGACCCTGCCTTATACGCCAGACATCGGTTCTACGTGTTCGGACGTAAATGAACCGAGCCGGTATAGATCTTCTGCGGTGAGATATTGGCAACCCGTGTTGCCGATTAGCATTAGATTGAAAGCCACTCGTTTCATTCTGCTTTTTTTTCTCCCAAGCATCTATATCTTTTTTGTATATTTCTTTTTCCTGACTGTACTTTAATTCATTCCAATATATTCCTGGCTGACTGAAAAACCCTAACGTAATATATAACAAGATTGACTGTTTGAACTGTGACAACACATACATAGGTCAAACAGGACAATATTTAAAAAAAGAATATACGAACATAAATATATCTTAAGAAAGGTTAACGAAAATGGAACAGCATTAGCACAACGTGCACAACAAAAGTTACATAGTTTTGATTTCGATAACACAAAAATATTAATCAATGAAACGAACCATAATAAGAGAAGAATCCATGTAATGATACAGATTAAAAAACATCAGAATGCAATGAATTTTAGATCAGACACAGACAATCTTAGCTCTGTGTATCACACACTAATTAAATGATCGCATGCATGAACTGATTGGACCAGGTAAGTGAAATATAAACACCTGACATTGAGGAATTGCAGAGCAATTCCTAGAATGCAAAGAAAAGGCGAAGTATAAACAGTTTTTTTGTTCTCTCGCTCGATGTCGAATAAAATAGGGAATTCAATAACCAGTCAAATGTGAAAGTAGAAACAACTATACACATAAGTTAAATTTAAATCTCTAAACAATAGATTCTAGTCTTTTCCCAGACATGTTTGTCCTGACTCATCACCTGAACACCAATGTTCTTAATGTACTTTTTAATATGTGTGTGATTTGTATTTTAATATGTGAATTTTGGTGAAAGTTTTTTATTTAAATTGATGATAACTGTAAATATATATTTTAGACAAACTGATGATGGTGGAAAAAGACACCGAAACGTATTTTTAACATTTTAAATAATAAACAATAAAACTGACTGAAACCCAGGAATATTTTGAAGTGAATTAAAGTACAGTCAGGAAAATATACACAACAATTCCAATTAAAAAAAGGTAAATTTGGTCTGCTACTTGAATTTGAGACACCCTGTATCAATTGGTATTATCTTAAAATAAACTAGACGTTAGTATCTACAACTTTTGTATTTAACAGTAGTAGTAGTAAACATCTTTATTTCTAAAAAAGGCTATCGACCTATCGGTTTTTCTGCCCTTGTTTAATACATGTAGTCTGAATCTAAACAAAAAACAAACATGAAAATTCTCTTATTCTAGGTTAATAATCTCATTAAATAAAATTTCCAATTCTAATGACAAGAAAAAAATATTTTATTGTCCAGTAGTCAGTTGCGTTTGTAAGTGTTCGAGTAGCCTTGATGTAGCGAAACGGAACCGGGATTGTCTGGTTGGTCTTGTAAGACAAAGGGGATTCAGTATGGACCAGTTGTAGGGTTTGTTTGTCCATTTTGTCTGTAGATGTATGAGTCTTTCCGAAATCTTTGTCATGTTTGTGCGTTCGTATAGTAGTTGGGTGGAGGGGTTGTGTAGTGAGTTTTGGGGGTGTCTTATTCGTGTTATTAGTCTTAGTGCAATTTGTTCTGTTGTTTGTATATAACGTTTTGTCCTTTCTGTTCCGTTGGTCATGACTATATGTCCATAGTCTAGCAAGGGTCTACAAATAGCTTTATATATTTTGGTGGCGGTGTTTGTGCTAATTCCTCTGTCTTTGTAGGTTAGTGATCGGAAGTGTTTTGTTCTCTTTATTGTTTCTGCCCTGATGTTTCGTATGTGTTTAGTGAATTTAAGTTTGTGGTCAATTGTGATTTCAAGGTATTTTACGTCGTTTTTTGGTTGTGTCGTTTGGCCGTCTGCAGTTATTGTAGGGGAGTCAGCGTTGAGTCTGTGGTTTGTGAGCAGAAGTTGGTTTTTTGACGCGTTTGGTGTTAGCCTCCATTTGTAAAACCATGTCATTGTGTTGTTTGTTAGTGTTTGGAGTCTTTGAGCTGGTCTCTCAGTAGTTTTGTCATGTACAATAAGTGCCGTGTCGTCTGCGTATTATAATATGTATGCCGATCGGTCGATTTGATTTTTGTCTGGTAAGTTGTAATTGTATATGTCATGGCAGTATATATTGTAGAGAAACGGTGAGAGCGGGGATCCTTGAGGGAGCCCTTGTTCAGAGAAAAAGAAAAGGACAGTGTTTTGTCAATTCGTACTTGTAGTTGTTTGTGTTCTAATAAGTTCTTTATGGTGTGTAGTAGATATGTTGGTGTGTGTAGTTTGTACAGTTTGTATAGTAAGCCTCTATGCCAGACACTATCAAAAGCTTTGTTAATGTCCATAAACAGGCAAGCTGTCGTTCTGTCAGTTAGGTGGGTTGTTTGTATATTGTTAGTCAGAGTGAAGAATGGGTGAATAGTAGTCGAGTGCTGATGTTTGAATCCGAACTGATACGATGGTATGTACTTTCCGACCCGTTTTCCCAGTCGCTGCCTTATTATACTCAAAATCCTTGCTCACTACTGGGAGCAATGTAATTGGTCTGTAATTGCTCGGTTGTGTATTGTGCAGTCCATTGGTCCGTATAGGTATTATTAAGCCGTTTTTACATGTTTTTGGAATTTTGTTATTTCTGATGCAGTTGTTCAATTTAGTTAGGATCAGTTTGTGTGTTTCTTCAGTTAGGCTTTTCAGGAGTTTTGCCTTATTTTATCCTTTCCCGGTGATGTGTTGTTGATATGCGCTAGGGCTTCATCGTACTCTGTGTCTGTGATCAGTTTGTATGTATAGTTTTTTGAGCTGTTGAAATAGTTCAAGTACCAGTCGTTGATCAAGTTCCAGTTGTCATTGTCGAAGTTAGAGTTTGTCGATATGCTGAAGGCCCTTTGATAGTGTCTGGCGAACGCGTCAGCTTTCTCTTTGTCTGTGTACCGTTCTATTCCGTTTTCGACAATTGTGTCAGTAGTGTTAGTTTTTTTGTATTACGCAAGTTTCTTAATTTTTCGCCAGTATGTTTTGCCTTTGTCTTTTTGTATTTCTTTACATGTTTCTAGCCATTTGTCTTGTCGGTATTGTCCAATCAAAGTTTTAATGGTTCTGTTGAGTTGGTTCAATGTCGTTTTTACTTTTAGTGCGTACAGTTCTCTCTTTTGTTTTATGAGTCTCAGTATCAATTTGGGTAGTGTATGTCGGTACAAAGCATTTTTATTTCCGGGCTAAATTTTCCTATGGCTACTGAAAGTTGTTCTTGTATGGTTTCTGTTGAAATGGGCTGTGCTTGCGATTGAATGTAGTCATACATATGTTGTTTCGCTTTGTCTATGTCAGTCTTTGTTAGGTTTAACTTTTTCTCTATAGGAGGTGTACTGGAGGTAGGTTGCCTATGTTGTAAGTCTATGTTAAACGTAATAGCCAGGTAGTCGGATCCAAGTTCGTTGGTTAAGTTTACGTTGTTGATGGTGTTTGTTAAGTTTCTTGTGTGCAGTAGAACGTCTGGTGTTGAGTCTGGGTTTGCGGGCATCAGAAAAGTTGGTGGGGTTTGCTGTTTTATAAAGTCCGAATTTTGTAGAAATCTTTTAAGCTGTTTCGTTTTGTTTTTGTTCAGATTAAAGTCGCCTATAATTATTGCATATTTATAGATGCTTGCTTTGGTCAATATGTTTTGTTCTAAGTTGGAGTGTGGGTTTATGTATGTGAGAAATATGTGTATCAGGTCATTTAGGTAGGGTATCGTAAAATGGATGCAGTCGTTCAGAGGGTAGTTGAGGGAAGGAGGATTTGCTCATCCAAGTTTAAATGTTGGTTTTAGGAGAGCTGCGACCCCGCCCCCGGCATGATTGATGATATTTCCATGCCTATAGATATACTGCCAATTTCTGTACGTTGGTGTCTGTCCTAGTATGGTTTTAGTCTCTACAAATATGCAGCAGTCTGTGTCGTTTTGTTCTATGTAATTGTAAATAAGTGGTTTTTTACTGTTAAGTCAGTTGATGTTGGCGTAAAGTAGTCTCATGTTGAACGGTCTATGTTAGTGATTGTTTGTTTTAATTGTTCATGGGGTTCTGTCGAGGTGTTTTGGTTAGGTAGGAGCATGTCGAACATCAATACATACATATGGTTACCAAAGAAGACGACCGAGTTGTCGATCGCATTTTTTTAATCAAATCTTCTCTGTTAGTGTTGGTAGACTTGTTAATTTGATGTTTGTATTTGTTTAATATGAGATCGTGAGTTGTTACTGGTGAGTGTATTCTGTTACCTTTAGTTATCGCATCCGACACCTCAGACGTTCTCTTGTTCAGACACTTAATTTTAACGTTGGGGATACCACTGATCGGTGCTGTTGGTCTCTTTGGGCACTTTATGCTCCATGCGGCATGCTCGTCCGAGTTGCAGGCAGCGCACTTGACGGAAAGTGGAGAACTGCAACTGAATGTTGAGTGAGGGCCAAGGCATTTGTTGCGTTTAGCTGGTGTTTTGCAGGTTTCGGTCCGGTTTTCAAAGGAGTTGCATTTGGAGCATGGAGCAGGGATCGGTGCTGGAGATTTACTCTCCACAATCCTGAACACGCGTCCAAGAAAGTGCACTGCGCGGTCGCTCATCAATTTCTCATATCTCGCCAGGTAGCCCGTTATCAGCCTCATCAACAAGGTGGAACTGTTTCTCGATCTGGAGATTATTCTTTTGCAGAATCTGATAATCAGACCTGACTTTTCCGAATGTTTCAGGAACATTTCGTCCCTGATTTCAAGGTCCACTCCAGTAGCAACCACTGAATATGTGGCTTTAATATGGTGGTTTGATCTTTGTTGTCGGATTCGTGGGAGGTTATCGTTTTTTTGTAGTTGGAATGTTGTTATCATGTTTTCTTTTGTCAGTTGTTGTAAAATTTGTGTTGCTTTGTCATCATGCTTGGTTTTAATTAAAAAGTGATTATCTTGTCTGATAATCACATCCTTGTTGTTGGGGTTGAGTTCCTCCCATCTGATTGCAAGTTGGACTCTGGTGATGGTCGGCATTGCGTTCGCTGTGAATATTTGCGCATACGTTCGAAATCTTGTTGATGTTGTCTTGCTGTTTGTTGTTTGGTTTTAATCTGTTGTAGCCTGATGATTAAAGCGCGGAATATATGCAGTTAAATTCAATCAAAATATGCGCATATATATGCATAATTTTTATTCCAAATATGCAATTATATGCATTTATTTGGCCAAATATGTAATGGTATGCATTTATTTAACATGTGAAATTACTTTTAAAACATACAAACATTGATTTGATGGAAAATATTTATTTCTTGAAAAAGTCAAGGAAAGCGAAGATATAAAATACATTAAAACAGAATTATAAAAACATTTTAATTTGAAATTGTATAGTAGGAATTTATAATTAAATACTTTTCAAAGTTTTCCAGAAAAATTATTACCTCCGGTCAGTAGATACATGTTTATTACAGAAAAGGTTCTTTCAACATCTACCGATGTAATAGGACAGTATTGCAATTTAGGTAGCAAGCTATAAAGCCAAGGTGTAATTGCGTTGGATGAGTAGTAGTAGTAGTAAACATCTTTATTTCTAAAAAAAAGGCTATCGACCTATCGGTCTTTCTGCCCTTGTTTAATACATGCAGTCTTAATCTAGGTAAAAAACCAATATGAAAATTCTCCTATTCTAGGTTAACAATAGTAGTAGTAAACATCTTTATTTCTAAAAAAGGCCATCGACCTATCGGTATTTCTGCCCTTGTTTAATACATGCAGTCCCAATCCAGATAAAAAACAAATATGAAAATTCTCCCATTCTAGGTTAACAATGTTATAGAATAAATAAGATTTCAGTGGCAAGAAGAAATTATTTTATTGTCCACTAGTCCGTTGCGTTTGTAAGTGTTCGAGTAGCGTTAATGTAGGGAAACGGAAGCGGGATTGTCTGGTTGGTCTTGTAAGACAAAGGGGATTCAGTATGGTCCAGTTGTAGGGGGTCCAGTTGTAGGGGGGTCCAGTTGTAGGGGAAAATTTGCGTTGGATGATTTACCAACAAAATACGGTATAGTGACTCTATTGATTTGAAACCTTCATTCTTTCCTACAGTAGCATCAAATTGTAACTTTAAAACTTACATCTCCGGGAACCTTTTTACATTGAGCGGAAAATGCTTGAACAAAATTAATAGCTTCACTTAAACTTAAATTCCTACTTTCTAATAAAACTATTATATCTGGTATAAAACTAAAATTAATTTTAATAAAAACAAGTTGCTTGGCTACATCCGCATTTTTCACCATTAATTGACTTTGCACTACACACTGCGAGTTGTCCTCTATATCTAAAATTAATTCCTTAATAGCTTCGAAATGTTCTGCGTAGAATATCGCGGCTTTAATCCATGTTCCCCACCGGGTAATTACGGGTTCCGGAGGTAAACTTACGCCTGGCAATCGCTCCTTATATAGCTGCACTCTAAGAGGTGCTTTTAAAAATACTTTTTTAAAGTTTTTCAAAAAAATTTGAAATTAGTTATTTACCAACGGATATTCAGTTCTGATCGTTTCTTCTGCAACTCTGTTTATTCCATGTAGAAGACAAGTGACATGCACCATACTAGGATAAAATATTTTTAAGTTTTGGCCCACTTTTACCATATAAGGTGCTGCATCAGACAAAAACACCAAAAACTTTTCTGCTGGGATTGCATTTGGCAAGAAAATTCTGATAACGATGATTGAATAAAACGGGTTACTGTCATATTGTTAGTTTTGTCTAACTCTTTTGAAGAAATTAAATAGGCTTTACTCGGATTATCTTCTTGTAAGGCTACAATCATAAGATGTGCGATATATCGCACAACCCCAAGCATCCGTGCTTCATCAACAGTAATATAAAAGGTATGATTGTCCAGAGCAACTCTAATTTCCTGTATTACCGTTTTATATACTATATTCACATTCTTCTTTCTTATGGTAGATTCGTCAGGGATGTTTTTGTTACAATATTTTTGTAAAAATTCTTTGAATTGGGTATTTTGAAGCTTTTTTAAAGGAATATTCGCCGCGACTAAAGCTTTGCATAAGTCTTGATGAAACACCTCCGTTTCGCTTCTTGTTTTGTCTCCGACATTTTGAAATGTTGTTTTCACAGACTGCTGAACGAGACCAGATTTTATCTTTTGCAACTTGGCTTTATGCATAGAAGACGCTGCTAGAAGGCTGACAGACATCAAAGAACGTAGGAAGCGTTATAGGGCAGGGTCTATCTAAGCCCTACTGACGAGTCCAATAGATAGACCCGGGATGAAAACGCAGGACTCCATCACATAACACCATAATTGTGGAAAAAAAAAATTGACTGAAACCCAGGAATACATTGGAATAAATTAAAAACACAGTCAGGAAAAATAAATATAGATGGATGCTTGGGACAAAAAGCAAAATCGGTAGCACGTTTCGCTGACATCTCCAAAGCGCAGAAACCTGTCCCCACATGGATAATAAATATGCAAAAACCATATACCAGATGGCGTGACATAGGTGGCTTTGGAGAGGGAAGCAAAAATGGGTTACAGTATTGACAAGAACGGCTGATAACATCTCGCCGAACACACCTAGACCGAATTAGGATATATATGAGTACACGCATGGAACCAGATGTCGAGACCAGAGGCCTGCTAGAAGGCTGACAGACATCAAAGAACGTAGGAAGCGTTATAGGGCAGGGTCTATCTAAGCCCTACTGACGAGTCCAATAGATAGACCCGGGATGAAAACGCAGGACTCCATCACATAACACCATAATTGTGGAAAAAAAAAAAAAAAAAAAAAATTGACTGAAACCCAGGAATACATTGGAATAAATTAAAACACAGTCAGGAAAAATAAATATAGATGGATGCTTGGGAAAAAAAGCAAAATCGGTAGCACGTTTCGCTGACATCTCCAAAGCGCAGAAACCTGTCCCCACATGGATAAATAAATATGCAAAAACCATATACCAGATGGCGTGACATAGGTGGCTTTGGAGAGGGAAGCAAAATGGTGTACAGTATTGACAAGAACGGCTGATAACATCTCGCCGAACACACCTAGAACCGAATTAGGATATATATGAGTACACGCATGGAACCAGATGTCGAGACCAGAGGCCTGCTAGAAGGCTGACAGACATCAAAGAACGTAGGAAGCGTTATAGGGCAGGGTCTATCTAAGCCCTACTGACGAGTCCAATAGATAGACCCGGGATGAAAACGCAGGACTCCATCACATAACACCATAATTGTGGAAAAAAAAAAATTGACTGAAACCCAGGAATACATTGGAATAAATTAAAAACACAGTCAGGAAAAATAAATATAGATGGATGCTTGGGAAAAAAAGCAAAATCGGTAGCACGTTTCGCTGACATCTCCAAAGCGCAGAAACCTGTCCCCACATGGATAAATAAATATGCAAAAACCATATACCAGATGGCGTGACATAGGTGGCTTTGGAGAGGGAAGCAAAAATGGGTTACAGTATTGACAAGAACGGCTGATAACATCTCGCCGAACACACCTAGACCGAATTAGGATATATATGAGTACACGCATGGAACCAGATGTCGAGACCAGAGGCCTGCTAGAAGGCTGACAGACATCAAAGAACGTAGGAAGCGTTAGAGGGCAGGGTCTATCTAAGCCCTACTGACGAGTCCAATAGATAGACCCGGGATGAAAACGCAGGACTCCATCACATAACACCATAATTGTGGAAAAAAAAAAATTGACTGAAACCCAGGAATACATTGGAATAAATTAAAAACACAGTCAGGAAAAATAAATATAGATGGATGCTTGGGAAAAAAAGCAAAATCGGTAGCACGTTTCGCTGACATCTCCAAAGCGCAGAAACCTGTCCCCACATGGATAAATAAATATGCAAAAACCATATACCAGATGGCGTGACATAGGTGGCTTTGGAGAGGGAAGCAAAAATGGGTTACAGTATTGACAAGAACGGCTGATAACATCTCGCCGAACACACCTAGACCGAATTAGGATATATATGAGTACACGCATGGACCAGATGTCGAGACCAGAGGCCTGCTAGAAGGCTGACAGACATCAAAGAACGTAGGAAGCGTTATAGGGCAGGGTCTATCTAAGCCCTACTGACGAGTCCAATAGATAGACCCGGGATGAAAACGCAGGACTCCATCACATAACACCATAATTGTGGAAAAAAAAAAATTGACTGAAACCCAGGAATACATTGGAATAAATTAAAAACACAGTCAGGAAAAATAAATATAGATGGATGCTTGGGAAAAAAAGCAAAATCGGTAGCACGTTTCGCTGACATCTCCAAAGCGCAGAAACCTGTCCCCACATGGATAAATAAATATGCAAAAACCATATACCAGATGGCGTGACATAGGTGGCTTTGGAGAGGGAAGCAAAAATGGGTTACAGTATTGACAAGAACGGCTGATAACATCTCGCCGAACACACCTAGACCGAATTAGGATATATATGAGTACACGCATGGAACCAGATGTCGAGACCAGAGGCCTGCTAGAAGGCTGACAGACATCAAAGAACGTAGGAAGCGTTATAGGGCAGGGTCTATCTAAGCCCTACTGACGAGTCCAATAGATAGACCCGGGATGAAAACGCAGGACTCCATCACATAACACCATAATTGTGGAAAAAAAAAAAAAAAAAAAAAAATTGACTGAAACCCAGGAATACATTGGAATAAATTAAAAAACACAGTCAGGAAAAATAAATATAGATGGATGCTTGGGAAAAAAAGCAAAATCGGTAGCACGTTTCGCTGACATCTCCAAAGCGCAGAAACCTGTCCCCACATGGATAAATAAATATGCAAAAACCATATACCAGATGGCGTGACATAGGTGGCTTTGGAGAGGGAAGCAAAAATGGGTTACAGTATTGACAAGAACGGCTGATAACATCTCGCCGAACACACCTAGACCGAATTAGGATATATATGAGTACACGCATGGAACCAGATGTCGAGACCAGAGGCCTGCTAGAAGGCTGACAGACATCAAAGAACGTAGGAAGCGTTATAGGGCAGGGTCTATCTAAGCCCTACTGACGAGTCCAATAGATAGACCCGGGATGAAAACGCAGGACTCCATCACATAACACCATAATTGTGGAAAAAAAAAAAAATTGACTGAAACCCAGGAATACATTGGAATAAATTAAAAACACAGTCAGGAAAAATAAATATAGATGGATGCTTGGGAAAAAGCAAAATCGGTAGCACGTTTCGCTGACATCTCCAAAAGCGCAGAAACCTGTCCCCACATGGATAAATAAATATGCAAAAACCATATACCAGATGGCGTGACATAGGTGGCTTTGGAGAGGGAAGCAAAAATGGGTTACAGTATTGACAAGAACGGCTGATAACATCTCGCCGAACACACCTAGACCGAATTAGGATATATATGAGTACACGCATGGAACCAGATGTCGAGACCAGAGGCCTGCTAGAAGGCTGACAGACATCAAAGAACGTAGGAAGCGTTATAGGGCAGGGTCTATCTAAGCCCTACTGACGAGTCCAATAGATAGACCCGGGATGAAAACGCAGGACTCCATCACATAACACCATAATTGTGGAAAAAAAAAAAAAATTGACTGAAACCCAGGAATACATTGGAATAAATTAAAAACACAGTCAGGAAAAATAAATATAGATGGATGCTTGGGAAAAAAAGCAAAATCGGTAGCACGTTTCGCTGACATCTCCAAAGCGCAGAAACCTGTCCCCACATGGATAAATAATATGCAAAACCATATACCAGATGGCGTGACATAGGTGGCTTTGGAGAGGGAAGCAAAAATGGGTTACAGTATTGACAAGAACGGCTGATAACATCTCGCCGAACACACCTAGACCGAATTAGGATATATATGAGTACACGCATGGAACCAGATGTCGAGACCAGAGGCCTGCTAGAAGGCTGACAGACATCAAAGAACGTAGGAAGCGTTATAGGGCAGGGTCTATCTAAGCCCTACTGACGAGTCCAATAGATAGACCCGGGATGAAAACGCAGGACTCCATCACATAACACCATAATTGTGGAAAAAAAAAAAATTGACTGAAACCCAGGAATACATTGGAATAAATTAAAAACACAGTCAGGAAAAATAAATATAGATGGATGCTTGGGAAAAAAAGCAAAATCGGTAGCACGTTTCGCTGACATCTCCAAAGCGCAGAAACCTGTCCCCACATGGATAAATAATATGCAAAAACCATATACCAGATGGCGTGACATAGGTGGCTTTGGAGAGGGAAGCAAAAATGGGTTACAGTATTGACAGAACGGCTGATAACATCTCGCCGAACACACCTAGACCGAATTAGGATATATATGAGTACACGCATGGAACCAGATGTCGAGACCAGAGGCCTGCTAGAAGGCTGACAGACATCAAAGAACGTAGGAAGCGTTATAGGGCAGGGTCTATCTAAGCCCTACTGACGAGTCCAATAGATAGACCCGGGATGAAAACGCAGGACTCCATCACATAACACCATAATTGTGGAAAAAAAAAAATTGACTGAAACCCAGGAATACATTGGAATAAATTAAAAACACAGTCAGGAAAAATAAATATAGATGGATGCTTGGGAAAAAAAGCAAAATCGGTAGCACGTTTCGCTGACATCTCCAAAGCGCAGAAACCTGTCCCCACATGGATAAATAAATATGCAAAAACCATATACCAGATGGCGTGACATAGGTGGCTTTGGAGAGGGAAGCAAAAATGGTTACAGTATTGACAAGAACGGCTGATAACATCTCGCCGAACACACCTAGACCGAATTAGATATATATGAGTACACGCATGGAACCAGATGTCGAGACCAGAGGCCTGCTAGAAGGCTGACAGACATCAAAGAACGTAGGAAGCGTTATAGGGCAGGGTCTATCTAAGCCCTACTGACGAGTCCAATAGATAGACCCGGGATGAAAACGCAGGACTCCATCACATAACACCATAATTGTGGAAAAAAAAAAAATTGACTGAAACCCAGGAATACATTGGAATAAATTAAAAACACAGTCAGGAAAAATAAATATAGATGGATGCTTGGAAAAAAAAGCAAATCGGTAGCACGTTTTCGCTGACATCTCCCAAAGCGCAGAAACCTGTCCCCACATGGATAAATAAATATGCAAAAACCATATACCAGATGGCGTGACATAGGTGGCTTTGGAGAGGGAAGCAAAAATGGGTTACAGTATTGACAAGAACGGCTGATAACATCTCGCCGAACACACCTAGACCGAATTAGGATATATATGAGTACACGCATGGAACCAGATGTCGAGACCAGAGGCCTGCTAGAAGGCTGACAGACATCAAAGAACGTAGGAAGCGTTATAGGGCAGGGTCTATCTAAGCCCTACTGACGAGTCCAATAGATAGACCCGGGATGAAAACGCAGGACTCCATCACATAACACCATAATTGTGGAAAAAAAAAAAATTGACTGAAACCCAGGAATACATTGGAATTTATGCATAGATGTTTTCAAATGTTGATCCACTTGGAACTTCTTTTCACAGACAATCTGTGACAAAAATCATTTAAGTTCTGGTGAGTGGTTCGAAGAAAAAATAATTGAAGTTACAAACTACATGTTAATCGATAAAGGATAAAAAGTTGAGATCTGAAAGTTTTGCTCGAACTTTTACAGCTGGTTTTAACTATCTCAAAATTTATGTTTTGAAAACTAAACCAGTAGCGATTATAAAATTATAGGTATAATACTTACGATTTTCCCACAAGCTTTGCAAAATACTTTATCTCCACTAAGCTCCAACTCACAAAAATTTTTAATCCACGAAAAAGTTTTCGGGGCTTTAGACATTTTGAAATCAAATAAATATTCTCAAAACACTGCTTTCACAATAAATTATATCGACAAACTGAACTAAACAGTCGACGGCGTCTTTGTTTTTCATAGACATCGGACACCGCGTCCGAATACAAAGATGCCGGTACTTAAAAGACGACGCGCTGGTTCTTTATTGACGCTTCAAAAACGTAATATTTGGCCGATTTGAGACGTTTTAGGGCTTTTCAACTCGAGACATTCCAGGGTAGTGAATAAATGATATGCAATAAAAGGCAGGTAAACTTATAAATTTAGTGCCTACTTTACACCCGCCTATGGAATTTCGATAATATTTCATTAAGATGAAAAGAAAAATCTTCAAACATGCACAAATATACAGATTTTTAGATATATGCAATTTTTCATGAAATTGGATAAAACATGCAAAAAATGCATAGATATGCACTTTGCATATTTTCCGCCCTCTACTGATGATCCAACGCAATTCGTTTGGCCTCAGGTGTTGGCGTTGTGGGGGTTGGCTGGGTTGGCTGGGTCGTCTTCGGTTTTCTGCCCCGTTTTTTCGATTGTGGCTTTTTGAACCTACCATCCTGGGAGGCATAATCCGATTCGGATTCTTGCGAACTCCCAGGGTTCATCCTTTCGTTTGAATTAGACCCGTATATTCTCGCTGAACGATAAATGCGGTTGGAATCTTCAAATTCTTTGCCGTAGTGTAAACGACCTTGCTTTAAATACGCTAATACTGTGCACGTCTTATCACTACGAAGCTCGGTTTAAGACTCCAACGCTCAGTTCGGATAAAATATTTCTGTATTTCTTCTGACAGGCCGTAAAATTTAATGATTCAGCCAAATGACGATTGCGCCGACTATCGCTGGAATTGGGATTTTTGGCAAAACATTTTTTAACGTGCCTACTTAAGCTTAATATTTTAAAATACCCTTTGCAATGAATACAAATAGTATAATCTTTGTCACTAATAGTGTCATTGTGTCCTTTTTTCTTTGGTAATATTTTTCCTCTCAAAGCATCATCTAAATTTCCGTCGTTTCTAATTAACATTAAATAGGCCTTTCTTTCTTTACTATCTGTTTCTAACGCTAAAATTCCTTAACCAGTTTTTCTTGATTATGTTGTCCTTCCAGATGTCTGGCAAAGTGCTTCGAAGTAATTTCATTTTTACAATATTTACAAATTGTTTTTTATATTTGTTTTTTCGTGAGATAAGGTGATGCATATACGTTATTTTCTGCATTTTTCTAAAAACAAACAGTAGTGTAGGGTAAGGGTGATGAAAGAATCTTTTCTGGCAAAAGACTATTTTCCCCTTGCGTGGAGTAGTGGACTGTATATTTTGTTTAATAGGTCAGAAGTAGATGAATTCTTCCAGTAGCGAAGGAGACTTCAGAATAGCGTAGAATTAGCAGTAAAAAGCAGTTATTATCGCCTAACACGACGTTCATTCACTATTCTTAACGCTCACAGTTACCAAGTAGACAACTAGGTAGGTAGCCAACGACACTGCCAAATTCACTTTGTGTGAATTAAAATATTATTTTTCGGAGAAATTTTGTCTGTATGAAGAACAGAACAGAGGGAGTTTTTAGTTTTGCTTTGAAAGCAAGAGAGTGAGTACAAGTACAGTACTAGAGACTGATTTATAGTGTTTTTGAGAGTGGTTCTTAGAGTGGTTTGACTGTACTCGAGAGTGGTCTACTTGAACATATTCCACTTCAGCCAAATTTTATAAAATTTCCTACCGCTAACTTATCTACGGGTACTTAAATCTAACATCTTTAGAGTGTTTTACACTCTGTTTACTGACATCTCTGACTTAACCTATCTTAATCTACCTTAACCTAACATGGTCACATTACCCCTAATTTTAGACCTAAGTCTATTACAGCCTCTCTTACTACCTAAGCTAACTTAAACCTGGTCGTAGTCCTCTACTAACTCCGTGGCGGATAACTAACTTACTTAAACTTAATCCTGGTCCCCTAGGGACTACATGACTGATAACTTAAACCTAATTCCTCTAGGGACTCCGTGACGTATACTTATGAACTAACAATAATACTGACTAACATAGTAAATGTTTGCCTTCTGACTTATTCTGCTTAAACCTAACATAGGCACATGCCTAACCTAAGCCTACTGCCTCTCTTGCTTCCTAAATCTAACCTAATGCTAGCCCATGGTCCTTGATATGGTGCTGGAACTGGTCATCGCATGTGGTCCACGTCTTCTTCTTAGGCAGTGTCCGCAGGGAGAGGTCTGCGGTCACCGTGATATTTGTTGGTGCGAGAAACCCGGACTGTGGGATTCTTGCTTTGCCGGGCATTATCCAGGAACTTTGTTGTTAAGTTCCGGATATGCTCCAGCAGGTCTTCTGTTTTCAGGTCTCTTTGCAGGGTGGTATTTCTGACTAAGTACGGGGCCTTGGCTGCTATCCTCAATATCTTGTTTTGGATTGCCGCCATCTTCTTCTTTTGCGTGATGCAGGCCGTGGACCATGCAGTTAATCCATAGGTCAGCACCGGACAGATTAGCTTTTTGTAAGCTCTAACCTTTGTTCTCAGGTAGAGCTTACCTGTCAGCAGAGGATAGTAGGCCTGGAGCAGGTATCTTGCCTTCGCTGCTGTGGCTGTCATGTGGTAGTGCCATACCAGTCGCTTGTCGCAGATAAGTCCAGGATAGGTTACCTTGGACCTCCAGGTCAGTAGCTGTCCTGCAAGCTCTGGTATGGCTGGCTACGGCTTAGAGCACCTGGTGAAGAAAATGGCTTGCGTTTTCTCCGGGCTAAACTCCATTTTCCAGTTCCTGCTCCATTGTTGGACCTGGTCGAGATGTCTTTGGAGATTAGTGGTCATTTTAGGGCCTTTCCCTGCGGCAGTGAGTGCTACGTCGTTTGCATGAGCTGGTTCTCAATCTTGACCTGGTAGCTGCGTCCAGATAGGTAGCTGCTGATGAGCTTAGGTTGGTGTCCCGGAAAGCCGGCTGTTATCATCTTGGCTATCAGGCCCTGGTGCCAAACTTTGTCAAACGCCTTTGACATGTCTAGGAAGACGGCTCCTAGACCGTTTCTTGGGCGATTTAACCTTTGCTGGATCCTTGTTGTCAGCCGGGTGGTGAGTGTGTTAGTGCCATGCCCCGGCCTGAATCCAGGTTGCTCATCCAGCAGCACCTCCTTGTCCTCTATTGTATCCTGGATATGGTTCAGGATACACCTCTCCATAACTTAGGCCATCATAGGTAATAGGCTGATAGGCCTGTAGGACTTAAGCAGCTTCCTGCTTGCTCTCTCTTTGGGCACCAATATCACAATTGCCTTCTTTCAGGTGTTCGGGAAGTACTGAAGGTCCACTATTGCGTTTGGCACTTTGGTGAGGTTCTCAGTTGTTGTTTTTGGTAGTTTCTTGAGGACCTCATTCGATATTCCATCATGTCCAGGGGCCTTTTTGCTCTTTGTCCCCTTGATGATGTCCTGGATGATCTCTGTGGCGACTTCACTGGCTTGTGTGGGCTGCCAGTTTTGAAAGTGGGTGGCTACAGTATTTTCCACTTCCTCTTCTTGTTCTGGGTGATCAACCAGGTTTACTCTGCATTGGAGCTCCAGATGGTTTGGAAAGAGCTCCAGTTTTTCCTTGGGGTCCACAGTGGTGATTCCGTTATCTTGTATAGGTGCTATTGGTTGCCTTGGTCCATTATTGAGGTTCCTGGCCAGTTTCCATAGCTCTATGTTTGACTCGTCAGCCTCTATTTTGTCCATGCGAGCATCCCAGTGCTGCGATCGAACTTCCTTGATGTCTCCTGGATTGCAGCCTGGAGGCGGTTGACTTGCCTTTTTAGGTATGGATCTTGTGTTCGCATGGCTCTGTGTCGTATCCAGTTTTTCTCCCTGATTTTGACTTTTAACGAGGGAGGTATTTGGTCTATTTGGTTGGCCGGTACGACGGTTTGACTTGTTGAGGCTGCCAGGGCGTTCTTAATTTCCCCGGTGAGCTTTTCGACTGCCTGGTCCAGGTTGTCCTCTGTTGTGGGCTGGGGGATCTTGCTGGAGCTTTCCAATGTGTGCAGGTAGTTCTTCGAAGTACTGTTTGACTTTAATAAGTCAAGTTTGTCTGATCATCACAACTATTTTTTTCCTAAATAAAAATATGTATTTAGTAAATAAACATACAGAGCAGTGACTAAAAAAAAACATTAAGAGTTTCGATATGCCATTAATATAAACTCCAATATATTCCTGGTATTACTTCCAGTACGATGGCAATTTCTATTCACAAATATATGGAGTAGCTATGGGGTCTCCCATAGCTGCAACAATTGCAAACCTCGTGATGGAAAGTCTGGAAGAAAAACTAATACCGGATTTGAATTTTGAGTGTGGATTCTTTAAAAGATACGTGGATGACTGCATAATGTGCCTGCCAAACCAAAAAGTTCAATACACATTAGATAAATTTAATACATTCCATGAGATCATTAAATTCACCATTGAGGAAGACAAAAACAAATCGATAAACTTTTTGGATATGACGGTTATATATGACGGTAATGGGGAAATAAAAACAAACTGGTACACAAAGGATGTGTGGTCTGGTAGGTACTTGAATTACCAATCGTATGCACCTATACAATATAAAAAAAAAAGTGTTGTAACAGCTCTTACTGATAGAGCGATTAAATTGGCACATTATGAATATAGATCACAAAATCTTGAAAAAATAAAAAAGGTACTAATAATGAACAACTATCCCAAAGCTTTCTTTGAACCAATAATAAAACAAAGAATTAATAAAATCTACAATTCAAATAAATGGAACAGCATAAATGGTGTAGGTAAGATAAAGGAAGCCCAGTGAGCATTTTATTCCTAAAAAGGAAATGTTACAAAGCCGACGTCGTTGTGAAGTCACGATTCCCTTATTTTGTGTCAAATTTTACACAAAATATTGAATGACGTCATGGCGAGTGCCTAATTATACGCTAGAAAGGAATTATGTGTACTTTCACACATTGTAGGCCTTAAATTGGCACCCAAGGCATTGTTGCTTGAATCCAAGTAATCGGCCACGAGGTTTAGGATTTGTGTTAAAAGTGATTCCTTAGCATCAACTATGTTAACACAAATGGCAAACGGTGTGTGCAACAAGTTAGGCACTGTTTTCTTTCGACCACAATATTTATTTGCGTATTTCGAAAAGAATGAATTACTCTCAGTATGTTTCAGAGATGCCGCAATGGAATCTGTGTGTAACAAGGGTCGTTTTGCCTAAATTAGTTGAAATTTACACGGCTAATAGTATTTTTCTACTTTCCATCGCAATAGATGCATTGGCCAGACAATGTGTACTTTTGGTTTGCGCTTATTGTCCAGTTTTGGGGGACCACGACAAACATTAATCGCTTTTCTTCGAGTGTTGGAACCAAAGTCGCAAAATTTGAGCGAGAAGAAACAGAATAGTATGTTTAGGCAATCTGAATCAATGTAGTTTAAATATAAACAACAATCACAAAGCAATAAATCCATTAAACGTTTGTTTTCCACGATGAAGACAGAGGTTTGTTATGATTAACATAACCTCAAACCAACTTGCTCATGTTAGCTGAAACCCGGTGTTCAATATTAACGCAGTGTAGGAATTGCATGGTGCAAATAAGAATTTGTGTTTCACAGTTTCCTTGTTGCGTTATAATACACATAAGGCATGATTATAGGGAAATCTTGCGTGCAGCGGCCATTTTTTCAGTGTTTATCATTTTCAGTACTTCTTACTCGAAACATGAAATCTGGATTTAGGAAAAATTAATTGAAAATTTTCTTATTTCTCATTAAATTAATATCAACTACGACCCACTAAAACATTATGCCATGTTTAAATTAATATTTGGCATATTTGTTTTTTTTATATATATATTTTTTTAAATATTGTTCACGCACAATATATTTTTGAGGCCCCTTACGATATTATGAGTACGAAGAAAAACTGCAAGGAAAAGCATTCGCCGCAATGGAAATCGAGTTTGGTCAAGATGCAAACAAAGATTAATTATTATACTTGCGTAATTTTAAAGACCATATATTCTCTATCCATCAAAATACAATAACGACCGATATTCGTGCGATGCATTAATAAAGTAGGATTTATGTCCAATATATATGCGGAAGTGAGTAGGAAATATGTCTGACTTGAACCATTATATAAAGACACAACTGAAATCACAATTCCTAATTTTATCCTAAATTGTACCGTGCCACGGTGCTTCACTTCCGTCCCACGCGGGTCATGGAGAGGTTCTCGTTTCGGAACAGTAGCCGCAAATAGGCACAAGTTTTGCAAACAATTGCGGAAGTATTCTCTATTTGAGTTAAAAATTTGCTCACTGGGAGATGAAGTCAGGTATGTATCATTACAGTACATGCCGGAGATAAACACAAAAATAAATAGTGTTCTGAAGTCACATAATATTACTGTGGCGGAAAGAACTAAAAACAACTTGGTAAGGGAATGTTTCACAAAGTTTAAACCTGAAAGCGATAACTTGGATACACCTAACGTAATATACAGGATTGACTGTTTGGACTGTGACAAAACATACATAGGTCAAACAGGACAATATTTGAAAGAAAGAATATACGAGCATAAATATAGCTTAAGAAAGGTTAACGAAAATGCAACAGAATTAGCACAACATGCACAACAAAAATTACATAGTTTTGATTTCGATAACACAAAAATACTAATCAATGAAAACAACTATAATAAGAGAAGAATCCATGAAATGATACAGATCAAAAAACACCAGAATGCAATGAATTTTAGATCAGACACAGACAATCTTAGCTCAGTGTATCACACATTAATTAGATGATCGCATGCATGAACTGAATGGACCAGGTAAATGAAAAGTAAGCAGCAGATATTGAGGAATTGCAGAGCAATTCCAAGAATGCAAAGAAAAGGTGAAGTATAAACATGTTTTTTTTCGTTCCCTCGCTCGATATCGAATAAAATAGGGATTTCAATGTCCAATCAAATGTGATTTGTGTGAATCTGTGTGTGAATGATGAATCTGTATGTGAATCAATAGATTCTAGTCTTTTCCCGAACATGTTTATCCCGACTCATCACCTGAAAACCAATGTCCCTAATTGTACTTTTTAATATGTGTGTGATTTGTATTTTAATATGTGAATTTTGTGAAAGTTTTTTTTAAATTTAAATTGATAATAAATGTAAAAATGTATATTTTAGACAAACTGATGATGGTGGAGAAAGACACCGAAACGTATTTGTAACATTTTAAATAATAAACAATAAACTATAGCTATCTTATTGCTCCTAGTTTCCGTCTTGCTAACAACTCCCCCCGTAGCTGACACCACTTCCTGTGCGGTTGCCTTAATATTTTGTATGGTGTTTTTGGCCTGTTGACCTTCCGGAATTTCCACCAGCGTTATATATCTGTCTTTTTTTTTCGGTGTCTTCTACAGTTCTTTGGATTTCTGGCTGTTATTGTTTGTTCGTGTGGCTAGTTTTGATACGTCCTCGTATGTTCTGGTTTTGTCCTTTGTTTCTTTTGTTTTTAGTTTCCTCCTTTGTTTAGCCATTTTGAACTCTCCCTCCGTGTCCGAGGGTCTCTCCGTCTGAGTTTGTTCCGTGTCTGTGCAGTTGTTTATGTATGTGCTCTAATAGTTATCCGGTTTTGTATTCTTTTGTGGTCCTTGCATTGCTCTTCCCTGCAAGGCTCTGTTCGTTGTTGCCTTTTGTTGGTGGCAGTAGTGGGCCTCTTTCACTATTTTCTTTAGAGCTTTTATTTAGCAGCGCATCTCGTTAATTGCTGTTGTTTGCCTATTTATGACCTTTTGAAAGTTTTCCTCTATACCATGGTTTTTCTCTTCGCACATCATTGATAATATAAGGTCCGTGAGCTCATCTACCTTGACCATTTTCTGCTCATCGGCATTGAACATGATCTTTCCTCCGGCGTATGTGTGAGATGTTGCCCTGATAATGGCATCCGTCGCATCCATTGCCCTCTATATGTTTTGTGTTTTGGTCCCCTCATTTGCTTCTTCGGTCTCCACCTCCGACATGTCCTCTGAGGCTGTGCTTGGCCGCTCTTTAGTTTTATTCCAAAAATTTGCAGCCATGAGTTTGTTGCCCGGGGTGCCATATGTGTCGTCCTCCTCGGTGTTTGATGGCATAATTAATTTATTAGTTCTCCAGCGGCTGTTAACAAGACCTTGACCTGTTCCCCTGTTCAGGGGTTAATGTCTTGTTGCTCTTTGGTCGCATCCAAAAATCCAGTTTTCCTTAACTGAGGTTTTCAAGGACCGAAAGGAAGTGGCACTTACAGTTTGGTCTTCTGTAGTCTCCAGACTTTTTCTCCTGATTCTGCTCTTGACTTCTGCTGTCGTCATCCAAATTTCTGGATTTTACTTAAGGCTGAAAGTACCCACGTGGTTTTTTCCCGTACGATTCGGATAATTACGACACAATTTTACCGACTGCGCCAATTACGTATACTGAATGACAAAAAGACTTTTTAAAAATGTTTATTTCCTTAATACAACTAGTCAGTTTGAGTCAATTTGAGTCAGTTGAGTTGAATTTCGATCTCTAAACAATAGATTCTAGTCTTTTCCCAGACATGTTTGTCCTGACTCGTCACCTGAAAACCAATGTTCTGGATGTACTTTTTAATATGTGTGTGATTTGTATTTTAATATGTGAATTTTGGTGAAAGTTTTCTATTTAATTTGATGATAACTGTAAATATATATTTTAGACAAACTGATGATGGTGGATAAAGACACCGAAACGTATTTGTAACATTTTAAATAATAAACAATAAAATTGACTGAAACCCAGGAATACATTGGAATGAATTAAAGTACAGTCAGGAAAATATACAAAACGAAGTTGTACATATGGTCATAACAAATATTATCCCTTTTGAACAAAATTTCTATACAGTCATGACATGAGCTTTGATTAATAAAGCGACGAACTACAAACCCAGATATGTTAAATAAAATATTTTCTAGATAACTTGTTAAATTTCTTTCCCCCAACTATTGAATATAGGTGAAAATTTCATTTTGTTCTACTTGTTGAGAAATGTTTTGACTTTGTCTCTCTTCTTAAGGAAATTCAAATGCAGGAGAGCAATAAGTTTCAAAATCAGATCAATTGGGAGAGACACTGGAAGTTACCGAATTCCTTTACAGCAATTGTTTAATGCCCATTTAAGCTGTTGTGTGTTTGGATTGTTGTTCAAACCACCTCTTGATCTTAGACAAGAAAAAATCTCCAGATGGTCTTGAGAATATTTATAGCTTAAAAAATAATTTAGTGGGTCTTCATTTAAACTGAATAAGTCTTTTGCTAGTCGTAACACACTATCCATAGTTAGTATAAAACCAAGAGCAAATGTTTTACATTGGTGCTTTAAAGTCGTTTCCAAATGGATTTATACAGTGTAACATATCGAAAGCCCGGTCCATTATTCTTATAAACTCTATAGTAGCGTAACTGTCTTTGAATTCAGTGAACTCCACATTTCTCTAAATATTCTATGGCATCTGCCACACCACTACTTAAAGTCAAGCTGCAAATCGTACATTCATAATTTTATTTTTGTAATTCACATGATGTGAAATAAGACAGTTAGCTAATTTTAATTTCTGCATTTTGAATTGTATCTAATGCTTCTATGTATTGCCAATTAATTGTCTCTGATTTTGATTTAAAATTTTTCTCAGCCAACGCATTTCTTGCCATTTTTATCATCTGACAAATATCTTGAATGCAATATACCCGTATGTTTTGTTACATGTAACGTGCGGCGTGGTGTTATGCGATGAACTAAAAAATAATATTTTTAGTACGAGTGCGGCACGGTGCAAGAGTGTTTCGGGGGACGGTCAGGAAAAAAGGGATGGACCAGGCAGTTTCCGAGGGATGCGCGCGCTTGGTCAGTCCGAAATCCCGATCAGGGTGATTGGTACGAAAAATACCAAAACCGACACCACGCCACGCCACCATTTTGAGGGACGCCGAGTGCAAAAATAAAAATCTTGCTTTTTCCGGAGCATCGCTGCTCCTAGATCAAAAGAAAACTTTTGAGCCCTCCGCGAAACTATTGTGGTACTTTGGACAATTGTCCCAACTCGTCGTTGTAGTTGTTGTTGATAGGTCGATAGCCTTTTTTAGAAATAAAGATGTTTACTACTACTACTACAGTCAGGAAAATATACACAATATATTCTGAACTTAAACTGTCATTGTCTGTGTCTGCTTCTTTAAAACAATTATGACACAGGAATAGATCATCATCTTCAACATCGGGAGCAATATAGTTTCACTGTATTCTTCTTTTCAAAAATTTGTTGTGAGGTTTTGCTGTGAGGTAATAGCATAAGGGAGTCGTTCTGTTTGTCGATTTCCTTTACGGTTTGGTGATTCTGGCCAAGCTAAATATTCTATCTTATTTGCACTCTCTTTATTTTAACGGATGAACGTTTTGTCTGTATTGAGTTACTGCAAGAAGGAGTCTCAACAGTGTTTGCCAAAAGCTCTGTTAAGTCGGAAGATTTTTGCACCTCTTGAACTTCTATTTCAGTTGTAGTGTCCTCACGCATTTCAGTTGTGAGTGTTTGTGATTCACTTATCTCATTTTCAGGTGACTGCTGATTTGCATAATTTTTATTAATACTGTCACCTTCATTGTTTCTATTTCCCTTTTCATCATAATATGTTCATAGTCTACAAAGTGAGGAAATGCTCATCTTGATTATCAATACTGTTTTCTTTCATTCTTTTGAATATATAAATTTTCTCTTGCCCAACAATACTAAGAAAAGTAGTATAATTCACAGGCAACACCAACTTTCTCACATCAGTAGACTTCTTTTAAATTGGCATGTTGAAGTTCTTGAAAAAAGGAATGGAATTGTTTGGAAACCCTCTTGAGTAATTTTTGCAAATCGCATTTTTTAGTTGATATCGGTTTTGGAGCATTTCTCAAAGGTTTTCATTCAAACTCGCTTTTCCTATTTGAGTCTTGCAGTCTACGAGATGTTCGTTTCGAAAAATTCTTGTTAAAACCAATCCGCTGAAACATTCAGATGTGATGGCAGTTTGTTGTTGTTGTGGAAGCAAAATAACTAAAACATAACATATAAAGTTTTGTATATAACATATACATATGTGTATATATATATATATATATATATATATATATATATATATATATATATATATATATATATATATATATATATTATATATATATATATATATATATATATATATGTTTATAACATATAAAGTGTTTATTAGCCGAAAAACATGAGTGCAGGAAACGGTAATGATCGTGACGAAGATCAGACAGGACCAGTGATGATAAAGAAGAGAATATCGGTCGGTCGTTTAAGAGATGCTACGAAACCACTGAAACTTCAATCTCATATTACCTGGTAATGACTGTCGATGTTCCAGATTAAAGTGTTTTGAAAAAATTTCGCCAAATAAAAGGAAGAGAATTGTCCAAAATTTCAATTTAATGAAAAGTTGGAATGAGCGATCGGCTTATCTCGCAGGCCTAATTTCTGTCTGTCCAGTTGTTCATCGACGACCTAGATTAGAGGAAGATGTGGGTGACTTCAAAAGTGCAACTTTTTTTATAAGGTACGAATATTTCGAAACGACGTAGTTGTTAAAGATCAAGTTTGTAAAAAAGCTTTTGTGTCGCTACACGGGTTAACACATCGTAGAATAGAAACCATACAAACTAATCTTTAAAGGACTAGGAATTCACCTATTGATAAACGCGGTATCCATTTTAATACGAAACACACACTAAGCGATGCGATTAAAAATTTAATTTATCAACACATCAAATCATTCAAAGGTAGATCGAGCCATTATAGTATAAATAAGACTAAACGGATTTACTTGCCTTCTGATTTGAATGTTAAAAAAATGTATCAAATGTTTAAAGAAAAATTTCCAGAAGTAAGGGTCATTTATGAAAGCTACCGCACAACATTTTGCAACAAGTTCAACATTTCGTTTGGTTACTCCCGTAGCGATACCTGTAGCACATGCGATAAATTTAAAATACAAATTGATGCATGCCACGATGAAGCAGTATGCATGGATTTTGGGAGAAATTTGCCCATGCCAAACATAACTACCAACGATGTGTACTACAGTCGCCAGTTGTCGTTATTTTCCCTTATTTTACACAGACTCTCAGATTCGGATTTGTTCTTCTATTCAGATGCTGAGACAGTAGGAAAAAAGGCGCCAAAGAAGTCTGTTCATTTTTGTTTGGATAAATTAATTTCAAATTACCTTCTGAAGTTAACCATTTACAAATTTTCTGCGATTCTTGCTCGGGACAGAATAAGAATTTTTTTTATTAACTCCTTTTATTTGTTTACAATCTGTCCTGAGACAATCAGCCCTGTGCTGTATCACTCACGTTAACTTTAACGTGCATGTTATCCGTCAAAAACGTTATGTGACTGGAACTCGTGTGCTGTATCAGTCAAACCGTTATATTATAACAGGCGCACTCTATCGACGAACGTTATATTTAGAAATAGCGCTTCACAATAACATCATCAAATGTCATGCCGTTTTCGAACTTAACGTGTGTCGCTCGAAGTTAACCTCTAAGGAATAAATAAAACAATTGTGTTTAATTAATTAACAGTGTAGTTTTGTGTTTTGGTTATAATATGTTTTCAATTTATAATAAAAATATGTCATTTGGTGGTCTTATAAGGTTAGCTTTACTAGTAGAATTGGTAAATGCTCTTGAAAGGTAAGTTTTCTACTTATTTTAGTCAACATTCAAAATTCTACCAAAGATGTAACTTTTATAGAAATTAAACTTTCGAACTGTGCGGACCACTATGTATTTCACACCATAACTGTCGATCCAGCATTTAATTACTATATAAGCTGCGCATTCGACATGAGTAATTAGTCCTAAGTCAGTAGGTAAGGCAGTAACATCTCGCTGTTGTAAAACATTTTGGTTTGTAAAATAGACAGTTTTTAAAAAACAAGTTTTTACAACCAGAAACAAAATTGGCGCAGTCGGTAGGATCCTTTCAGTGCGGTTACAGTTTCTAGTTGTGTCGAAAAATCGATCCACAGTGAAAACCTTCCTGTGCAATCACGATCTCTGAAAGTTTTCGAGAATTCGATCGTGCAGAGAAGTTCTGTGTGAAACGAGAAAAACCAGTGACCAACACGTCTGTTTCAACAGTCCAGAAAGGATACCCTCAACAGCAGAGCTACATCTTTCATCCCTCTACTTAGACTCCTAGCAACGCATCGCCTTTTGGTTGTCCAACAACGAAGCAGCTAGTAAGGACATATTGGCCTAACGCTAGTGTCCACTACGTACGAAGTCGTACCTGGATAGTTTATCTTCCCGCAGCGGCATCGTTCGATACAGGAGCAAGATTGGAAAAATTGTAAGCGATTCATCCTATAATCGTACAGCCTGTTAATTAAGAAGATTTTTTGAAACAAAGAAGTTTCTCAGAACAAAGAATTGAATTGAATTTTGAATTACATTTTTTTGAATTGAATGAAAAAGTTCAAAAAAGTAATCTTAGGGGATATTACATATCCAAAACGTAGGTTATCAATCGCTAGCAACGCTAGTAACGCTTCTAGTAGTGACCTAGATCAATCGCAATCGTTTCCAGATATTTCTGAAAACATTTCTAGTCTATTTGAACCAATTTCAAATACAGTATCCATAAGTAAAATGGCTGACGCTTTGAGATCTACAGTATCACTTTTGAAAACCTTCGATGGTACTCCATCTCGCCTCGAGTCTTTTCTTAATCAAATAGATATCTTTTACAACAGATATTTTTCAAACGATCAATCCCAACAAGAATATGTTCTGCTTGCAATAAAATCGAAAATTTTAGGAAAAGCCGAAGATTTTCTGTTAACCAGACCAGATCTGTTAACATGGGAAGAAATTAAAATTGCCCTTCGCCAAAAATTTAGTGACCCGCTTACCAGGGCAAATTTGAAACAACAATTAATTTTTTTGTCGCGTAAAAGTGAATCAACCCAAGAATACATTCACAAGCTCAAAGCCTTGGTTACCCAAGTTAGTACTAAGATCTGTGCGGAAATTTCAAACTTGGAAGCACGCAACATATTACTTGCCCAAAATGAATTGACAGCTACTCAAAATCTTTTAGCTAACATTTCATCTGAATTGAGAACATTACTCATTGTACAAAATCCTCAAAATCTAAATCAAGCTACTGACATCATTACAAATTACGAAATTTTAATGAGCCAGAATAGTTTCAAAAACAATTTTGTTCAAAATCAGAACAAACCGCTTTTCAAACTTTCAAACAACACAACACATTGTCCAACGAATTTTCAAAAACCGAGCATATTTCAATTCAAATCCCCATTTCAACAAAATCAACCCTTCCAAACAAGACCATCACAACCTTTCCAAGTGAAACCAAATCAACCTTTTCAGAATCAAAGTCAACACTTTCAAACAAGGTCAAATCAACCTTTTCAAATGAAACAAAACCCTTTCCAACCCAATCAATTCAAAGCACAATTTTCAAAACAACAATTCCCAGAACCAATGTCTGGAGTAAGTACAATTCCAACACAAAGGAATGATAATCAATTCTATAGGAACTCGATTCCACAAAGACCATTCAATCATTTCCAATCAACCGGAAAACCAAAACTTTTCTTTTCGAGAAATAAGACATCTTGAAGATGAAATTGACGAAGAAAATTACGATTTTCCTCAATATGACAGTGAATTAGAAGTAAACGACCCTTCTGAAAATAGATATGAATATGATGAATTCGAAAAAGCTTCTTCAGAAGAGAACCTAATTGACTAATTTGAAAATTTTCAAACACCCAGTCCAAGAGAAAAACCCTGGATAAACTTGAACAGTTTTCAAACAAACCAGTTACCGTACATCAAAATTCCTAAATACAACATTCGCCTTCTAATCGATACTGGTTCACATGCATCTCTTCTCAGACCATCATTGGCTGAATCTCTTTTTCCAAATTCAATAAAGCCTCACATAAGCACCCTTCAAACTTGTGCCGGTTCTAAGAAAGCTACGAATAAAGCAACAATTCCTTTATTCCTATGCTATGGAATATCTGAACCCATTGAATTCATACTTTTTCCCTTTCACGAGTATTTTGACGGCATTTTAGGCATAAAATACCTATGTAAATTAAACCTAAATATTGATCTAACCAATCAAATATTAGGAAATCAATATCTTGAAATTCCTTTTCACTACAGAAACAATTTTGATAAATACAAAATTGAGTTTCCACCGAAAAGCACCAAGAAAACAATTTTTAAAACAAATTTACCCAATAACACTACGTGGATAATACCACATTATAAAGATAAAAATCTAGAAATTCAACCAACACTAGTAACCATAACTAACAACAGTTATATAGTTGATGTCACTAATCATTCTGATCGAAATGTTCTAATAGAATGCGATATTAATGAAAACATACTTTGTCCAGAGCCAATCGAACTAAACAACTATGAAATATATGATTTCGAAAACAATGAAAATTTGCCAACAAAAAAATTCTTCAACAACACAGAGAGTTCAAGTTGTCATGTCAATTTAAAGCAATTAATCAGACACGATCACTTAAATTCGGAAGAAAAAATGCAGCTATTCCAACTAATACAAAGCTACAAGCAAATTCTTCACAAACCAGGAGATCCTTTAAACGTTTACCAACGATGTAAAACATATAATCAACACATCTGTCGAAATTCCAGTCCACACGAAAAGTTACAGATACCCTTATGTGCATAAAAAAGAAGTAAATAGACAAATTTCTGAAATGTTGCAATCGAACATCATTCGACCTTCCAATTCACCCTGGAGTTCACCAGTCTGGATAGTTCCGAAAAAGCTAGACGCATCACAGCAACAAAAATGGAGATTGGTAATCGACTACAGAAAACTGAATGAAAAAACAGTTGACGATAGATATCCATTACCAAACATATCAGACATACTTGATAAATTAGGACGTTGTCAATACTTCACCACATTAGATCTCGCCAACGGATTTCATCAAATTGAAATGGATCCAAAAAGTATTTCAAAAACTGCTTTCAACGTAGAAAATGGACATTACGAATTCACCAGAATGCCATTTGGACTAAAGAACGCACCATCCACATTCCAAAGAACAATGGATAACGTACTTAGAGGACTTCAAGGAAAAAACTGTCTTGTCTATATGGATGATATCATAATCTACTCAACCAGTCTACAAGAACATTTAAGTTCCTTAAAACAAGTTTTTGAAAGACTGATTTCTTTCAACATGAAGATACAACTCGACAAATCTGAATTCATGCGAAAAACAGTTGAATTCGTAGGACACGTTATAACGCCCGAAGGAATTAAACCAAATCCAAGAAAAATTGAAACCATCAAAAATTTCAAAATTCCCAACACTCCAAAAGAAATCAAATCTTTTCTAGGACTTGTAGGATATTATCGTAAATTTATCAAGAACTTTGCAAAGATAACGAAACCATTAACTCATTGTCTTAAGAAAAACACTAAGATAATTCACAACAAGCCATTTGTTGACGCGTTTAATCTCTGCAAAAATATTCTAATGAACGAACCCATTCTACAATACCCAGATTTCACAAAACCATTCATTTAACCACAGATGCATCAGATTATGCTATCGGCGCAATTCTCTCACAAGGAACAATAGGAAATGACCTTCCAGTTGCAGACGCCAGCCGAACACTCAATCCAGCTGAATGCAATTACTCAACAATTGAAAAAGAACTGTTAGCTATTGTATGGGCAGCAAAGTACTTTAGACCGTACTTATTCGGCAGAAAATTTAGCATCGTAACGGATCACAAACCATTACAATGGCTATTCTCAATCAAAGAACCGAATTCCAAATTAGTTCGATGGAGACTGAAACTTAAAGAATATGAATACACGACCCATTACAAGAAAGGAACTCAAAATGCGAATGCAGATGCACTGTCAAGACCTCCAAAAGAAATCCACCCAATAGAAACAGTAAAACCACCCTTGACACACATGTCAGCTGTTTGCAATGAAGACAATGAAGAAAGAGACCCACACGCATGGATTGATAAAGTAAAACATTTCTTCGAATCACAAGAAAAAATGTTCAATTCACCAAAAAAGGTAAACCCAAAACCGAAAATCAATGTCATATCGGATATCCAAATAAAACCACCCGATAGAAAGTATGACAGTCTCAAATCACGGAAAAACACACCAGAAGTTTTGGCAGAAACTTCAACTTCAAGGAACGCAAATCCGCCAGAAGATAATAATTCAGACACCGTAACTATTCACACGTCAAATGAAGAACCCATTTTAGGAGCACCCTACGTCCATAAAAGTTTAAATACTTTCAAGAATCAACTGATAATCAAATGGACCAAAGCGGATAAACCTTACACAACTTCAAAAAAGTTATTCGAATCCAAAAAAAGAATAATTCTATTTATCAACAACAACCCGATAACTCAGGAAATACAAGAAATCATTAGAGACTATGTACCCCCTGACACATATGGCATGTATTTCCCTGATAAAGAATTAGAGCCTTTAATAATAAGAATTTTCCAACAAACATTTATTAATAGCTCTTACAAACTCTTCATTTCAAATACTCTATTAGAAGACGTCGCGGATCCCGAAGATCAAAAGAATATAATCGAAAGATACCACACCAGCAAAACGTCACACCGAGGAATGACGGAAAATATTGTAAGACGTAAGTAGACACAGGGCCAAATAAATTCTAAGAGGATGCCCAGATGGACAGCAGATGTCGTCTTTAGACAGTTCGTCTCATTCATTCATTCATACGTTAACAATACAAACCTCGCGAACTGCTGCTAAAAGCTAAGACAATGCGCAAATTATTGAAGAGCGCCTTATTAGCTACCACCCGCAGTCTTTGTCGGTAAGTCACAAAGACGGCTTTCTTCATCACTTCCGAGACAACTTTCCCAGATGTTTAGAATCGAAGGTCGAATTCAAATCTTAACTCCTCCCAGTACTCGAATCCGGGAACAAACTTGATCGAAACTCCACCCAATCTGAGGGTGGGAACATTGATATAAATAAGGGAAACATTATTCGTAATGCAATTAGTCCCTGCTTCACACCAGTGCCACTTTCACCAACATTGATAGTGCCAGTCCGTGATAGTGTAAATTATTTACCAGGTGAGTGTTTCTCACAGAGTAGCCTCTTCAGCATATTTCTAGTAGTAGTAGTAGTAAACATCTTTATTTATAAAAAAAGGCTATCGACCTATCGGTCTTTCTGCCCTTGTTTAATACATGCAGTCTTAATCTAGATAAAAAACCAATATGAAAATTCTCCTATTCTAGGTTAACAATAGTAGTAGTAAACATCTTTATTTCTAAAAAAGGCCATCGACCTATCGGTATTTCTGCCCTTGTTTAATACATGCAGTCCCAATCCAGATAAAAAACAAATATGAAAATTCTCCCATTCTAGGTTAACAATGTTATTGAATAAATAAGATTTCAGTGGCAAGAAGAAATTATTTTATTGTCCACTAGTCCGTTGCGTTTGTAAGTGTTCGAGTAGCGTTAATGTAGGGAAACGGAAGCGGGATTGTCTGGTTGGTCTTGTAAGACAAAGGGGATTCAGTATGGTCCAGTTGTAGGGGTTGTTTGTCCATTTTGTCTGTAGCTGTATGAGTCTCTCAGAGATCTTTGTCATGTTTGTGCGTTCGTATAGTAGTTGGGTGGGGGGGTTGTGTGGTGGGTTTTGGGGGTGTTTTATTCGTGTTAACAGTCTTAGTTCATTCCAATATATTCCTACAGACATCAGGGAGAAAAAAAGCAGAATGGAACGAGTGGTTTTCAATCTAATGCTAATCGGCAACACGGGTTGCCAATATCTCACCGCAGAAGATCTATACCGGCACGATTCATTTACGTCCGAACACGTAGAACCGATGTCTGGCGTATAAGGCAGGGTCTACCTAAGCCTTACTGACGAGTCCAATAGGTAGACCCGGGACGAAACGCAGGGCTCATCACATAACACCATAATTAGTGACAATAAAATTGACTGAAAAACCCAGGAATATATTGGAATGAATTAAAAGTACAGTCAGGAAAAAGAAATATACGAATTAGTCTTAGTGCAATTTGCTCTGTTGTTTGTGTATAACGTTTTGTCCTTTCTGTTCCGTTGGTCATGAGTACATGTCCAAAGTCTAGCAAGGGTCTACAAATAGCTTTATATATTTTGGTGGCGGTGTTTGTGCTAATTCCTCTGTCTTTGTAGGTTAGTGATCGGAAGTGTTTCGCTCTCTTCATTGTTTCTGCCCTGATGTTTCGCATGTGTTTAGTGAATCTAAGTTTGTGGTCGATTGTGATTCCAAGGTATTTTACGTCGTTTTTTGGTTGTGTCGTTTGGCCGTCTGCAGTTATTGTAGGGGAATCTGCGTTGAGTCTGTGGTTTGTGAGCAGAAGTTGGTTTTTTGACGCGTTTGGTGTTAGTCTCCATTTATAAAACCATGTCATTGTGTTGTTTGTTAGTGTTTGGAGTCTTTGCGTTGCTCTCTCAGTAGTTTTGTCATGTACAATAAGTGCCGTGTCGTCTGCGTATTGTAATATGTATGCCGATATGTCGATTTGATTTTTGTCTGGTAAGTTGTAATTGTATATGTCATGGCAGTATATATTGTAGAGAAACGGTGAGAGCGGGGATCCTTGAGGGAGCCCTTGTTCAGGGGAAAAAGAAAATGACAGTGTTTTGTCAATTCGTACTTGTAGTTGTCTGTTTTCTAGTAAGTTCTTTATGGTGTGTAGTAGATATGTTGGTGTGTGTAGTTTGTATAGTTTGTATAGTAAGCCTCTATGCCAGACACTGTCAAAAGCCTTGTTAATGTCCATAAACAGGCAAGCTGTCTTTCTGTCAGTTAGGTGGGTAGTTTGTATATTGTTGGCCAAAATAAAGAGCGGATGAACAGTCGAGTGATGCTGTTTGAAACCAAATTGGTAGGTAGGTATATATTTTCCAATCACTTTTTCAAGCCGCTGCTTTATTATGTATTCAAAAATTTTGCTTAGTACTGGAAGTAGTGTAATTGGTCTGTAGTTGCTCGGTTGTGTATTGTCCAGTCCATTTTTGGGTATAGGGATTATTAAGCCGTTTTTCCATGTTTCTGGGAGTCTGCCATTTGTGATGCAGTTGTTCAATTCAGTTAGGATCAGTTTGTGTGTTTCCCGAGTTAGGCCCTTCAAGACCTTTGCCTTAATTTTATCTTTCCCCGGTGCAGTGTTCTTGATGTGCGCTAGGGCTTCATCGTACTCTGTGTCTGTGATCAGTGTGCAGGCATAGTTTGGTGAGTTGTTATAATAGTTCTAGTACCAGTCGTTGATCAAGTTCCAGATGTCATTGTCGAAGTTAGGGTTTAACGATGTGCTGAAGGCCCTTAGATAGTGTCTGGCGAATGCGTCCGCTTTCTCTTTGTCTGTGTAGCGTTCTATTCCGTTTTCGTCAATTGTGTCAGTAGTGCCAGTCTTCCTGTATTGCACCAGTTTCTTAATTTTTCGCCAGTATGTTTTGCCTTTGTCCTTCTGTATTTCTTTACATGCTTCTAGCCATTTGTCTTGTCGGTATTGTCCAATCATAGTTTTAATGTTTCTGTTAAGTTGGTTCATTGTCTTTTTTAGGTCGTTATTTTGAGTGTTTGTATATAGTCTGTACAGTTCTCTCTTATGTTTTATTAGTCTCAGTATGTATTTGGGTAGTGTATGTCGGTAGAAAGCATTTTTATTTCCGGGCTAAATTTTCCTATGGCTAGTGAAAGTTGTTGTTGTATGGTTTCTATTGAAATGTGCTGTGCTTGTGATTGAATGTAGTCATGTATATGTTGTTTCACTTTGTCTATGTCAGTCTTTGTTAGGTTTAAGTTTTTCTCTGTAGGAGGTGTATTGGAGGTAGGTTGCGTATGTTGTAAGTCTATGTTAAACGTAATAGCCAGGTGGTCGGATCCCAGCTCGTTTCTTAAGTTTATGTTGTTGATGGTGTTTGTCAAGTTTTTTGTGTGCAGTAGAACGTCTGGTGTTGAGTCTGGGTTTGCGGGCATCAGAAAAGTTGGTGGGGTGTGCTGTTTTATAAAGTCGGAGTTTTGCAAAAATCTTTTAAGTTGTTTCGTTTTGTTCGTGTTCAAGTTAAAGTCGCCTATAATTATTGCATATTTGTAGATGTTCGCCTTAGTCAGTATGTTTTGTTCTAGGTTGGAGTGTGGGTGTATGTATGTCAGAAATATGTGTATCAGGTCGTTTAAGTTGGGTATGGTAAAATGTAGACAGTCGTTCAAAGGGTTGTTGAGGGAAGGAGGATTTGCTCTTCCAAGTTTAACGTCTGGTTTTAGGAGAGCTGCGACCTCGCCCCTGGCATGATTGATGGTATTTCCATGCCTATAGATATACTGCCAATTTCTGTACGTTGGTGTTTGTCCTAGTTTGGTTTTAGTCTCTACAAATATGCAGCAGTCTGTGTCGTTTTGTTCTATGTAGTTGTAAATAAGTGGTTTTTTACTGTTAAGTCCGTTGATGTTCGCGTAAAGTACTTTCATATTGAATCTTGTACTTTTGTCACCGTCTGTCTCACCTGTTCGCAGGGTTCCGTTGGAGAGCGTCCCTCGGGCAGGACCATGTCAAACATTAATATGTAGACATGGTTCCCGAAGAAAACCACTGAGGTGTCGATGTCGAAGTCTTCTATAAATTGTTTTCGTAGTTTTTTTAGTAGTTCGTCTCTGTTGGTATTGTTTGTCTTGTTAAGTTGATGTTTGTATTTGTTTATGATGTGGTCATGTGTTGTAATGGGTGTGTGTATTCTACTTGCCACTGTCGTTGTCTCCGCAATCTCGGACGTACGTTTGTTAACGCATTTTATTTTAACGTTTGGGATTCCGACGATTGGGGCTGTCGGTCGTTTTGGGCACTTCATGCTCCATGCTGCGTGGTCCTCTGAGTTGCATGCATATTTCTATTTGGTGAATAATTAACGATAATGTTAAGTAGTGAGTGTTTCTCACAGAGTAGCCTATTCAGCATATTTCTATTTGGTAAAACATTAACGATAGTAACCTCTTCAACTATAGTTCAATATTCATTCTGTCTTTCTTCTATATTTATTTACCTTTCTTAATATTTAACTGTTTCTCTTCAATGTTCATTTAAAGTTAGATACTGTTAATGCTTCGTATAAAACCATAAAAAGGAAACGAGTGCAGCTCGTTAAGTTGTAATCTATTTAGTCAGTTCGAGTAATATTGTTAGGGACGGGTACTGTTTGCGCGTTGTTCCCGCAGTACCTGGGCTCTGAACCCGTTGAGAGAGAGAACGCTAGTAGGCGGGTGCTGGCTGTGTGCTGATTCCAGCAGTACTTAGTATGGCCAATTAAGAGACTATTTATCATGATAAACGCCGATGACTGGTAAGGCTCTCCTGAGGAGGTATTTCGCGCGCTGTTCCCTTAATACCTCTTAACAACTCAGGAGTAGCGGTGGTTGGAGGCTTTTCCTGAGGAGGTATTTCGCGCGCTGTTCCCTTAATACCTCTTAACAACTCAGGATTAGCGGTGGCAGGATGCAACTTCGGTTGTAGTCTTGCGGGGTTCAGAGATAGTGAAAGATATCATCAATTAAAGTTTCCATAAGAATTATGGGTTGATAACTGTTGGCTCCAAGTGGGGACTCTGGATTGAGCCATATCTTGTTGAGGCACGTTTGATGCTTGTAGCTGAACTTGATATATTTACAAGTTTTTATAATTAACAATCATACCCCTTCTCTTGTTGAACTGGTTACTCAATTACTTTTCTAAATTGGTTTCAGATGTATTATCTCGATCGACCACCTGACGAACTGCCATAAAATTAATATTGTTAGTTGTGACGTAAGTGTGTTGTAGGTGTAATTAAATGTTTTCAAAGTAGTTGATGTTATCTGTGACAAGTGTAAACTAACGCCCTATAATATAAAAAACATCAAACAGAGTTACTATTGGCCTAGCCTAGAAAGAGACGTAATAAATTATGTGAACACTTGTGAAACTTGTCAGAAAACGAAGTACGATCGACATCCATACAAAGTGATCTTCAAACCAACACCAACAGGAAACAAACCGTTTGAACACCTATTTATGGATACATATTCAATATCTGGACAGAAATTCCTGACGATTATAGACAATTTCTCAAAGTTTGCTACAGCATATTCTATAAATGAAACATCAATAGAGATATGCCAAAGTTTAATAAACTATTTTCTCATCACGGAGTCCCTTGTAAAATCACAACGGACAATGCTCAAACGAAATCGAATTACATTTTACCACTCCTTACAATCCAAACTCTAATTCGCCAATCGAACGTTTCCACTCAACACTCAAAGAAAGTCTTGTTGCACTTAGGCAAAGCTATCGATCAAAGACAATTCAAGAACTAGTTGATATTGCAATATTGAATTACCACAACAGTATTCACTCTACACATGAATATACACCTTTCCAAATAATAAAAGGCAATTTAAACTATCAACTAAACTTTGAGAAAAACATAAATGAACTACAAACTGATTATGTTCACGAATTAGCAGATACATTTAAAGAGCTAAATGAAAAACTAAAATTGAAACTCAATGCTAAGAAAGCAAACGTTCTCTCTAAGATGAACGAGAAACGAGAAAACGACCCTGAAATTCCTGAATATTCAAAACAATTATTAACGACTCCTAAAAAACTACCCGAAAAACTAAAACCAAAATACAAACCTGTCGAATTCCACAATCAAAGACACCCCAAGGATGTTAAAAGACGTTAATAATTTACAATTTCAGAAAGATGAAGATTTACTGCTTCTTCTTCCATTACTCGTCGACGCTCAATACAGAATCGAAGAAATCACCAACCCTCTGCTACCAATCAAAGAAGGAATGAGTTACAAAGTCAACAACCACCATCATGTTTACTACCACGTAAACCTAACGAACGTTAGAAATTGTTTAAGAACCACCCAGAAAACACTCATGCAAATAAGTGCTAAATTGACAAACCCAAACATCACAAATTACAAATTTCTTACAATTAAAACGCAAAATTTATTAGAAGAAATCAAATCGATAAAGTCATTTACAAAACACTACACAACCCCTGAAAAACGAATCAAAAGAGGATTACTAAATATCCTAGGAACAGCCCAAAAATATCTATACTGGACCCTAGATGCAAATGATGGAGAAAGATATGATAATTATATCAAAACTCTTCAACAAATGAAAGAAACCTTCATCAAGATGTGACCATGACCCAGACAATAGTAAAAAGTTATCAACTGACATTGATTCCCAAATGATGAATATTAAAGAGAATGAGCAGAAAATTCAAGACCGCATTAATGAGGTCACAGAAATGACCCAAACGACATCCACAACAATTCACTTAATCGTGTTACTAGATAACGTGGAAAATAATATTCGCATAATCAACAAAGTTTGCGACAACATTCAAACCGCGATAAATTTTGCTGAAATCAATGTATTACACTACAGTATTCTTAAATACCAGGAGTTACAGAAAATAATTTTCAAACTGAAACCCGAAACAAGAATACCTTTTGATAACATAATCAAATACTATAAAGTAGCCCATGCTGACGTGATTATCAAAAATGAGTTAATCATCTTTCATATAGCGATTCCCTTAATATCAGGTAAACCCTATATTCTCTATCAACTCTATCCAATCCCTAGTGATAATCATATCACAATTCTAAAGAACCCCTATTTGCTAAAAACTGCAAATGAGTCTTTTAATCTAAATGACAAATGCAAAGAAATCGAAGATATTTTCCTATGCGAACAATCTTCATTAAACTCGAATGAACCTTGCATCTTGGAAACCTTCAATCTGACCAACCACTGTCTAATGTCACCAATCGAATTGAAAGAATCATCGATAACCCAATTAAGAGATAACTCTATTATAATAATTCCAACAAAAACGGAAACAATTAAGTTCCAATGCCCAAACCAAAACTCCATTGAAACGATCAAGTTCCCATCATTGATAATTCCAGCACAATGTGTAACGGAAATCAAAGAATTAACTTTTCAACCTCAAAACTCAAACATAATCAACCTACGGTTGAAACTTCCAAAAATTAACATCAAAGAAGAATTGAAGGAAAAAATAAAACCCTTACAAATGAACAAAATAAATTTGGAAAACATTCATGAGGATTTAAGTAATATCAAGAAACTTACAACTCATGAGTTGAAAGAATTTGACGTAGTCATTACAAGTGTGTCAATTGCAAGTTTAATAATCATTGTAATAATAATCTTTGTAATTGTAATACTGTACTTTTACCTGAAAAAGAAAATCAATGTAAGGTGGACATAAAGCTGAAACCCTTCGAAAATTTAAAACCCCAATTTTCTCAAACTTAAGGAGGGAGGGGTTATATGATCACTTATGCGGACCACTATGTATTTCACACCATAACTGTCGATCCAGCATTTAATTACTATATAAGCTGCGCATTCGACATGAGTAATTAGTCTTAAGTCAGTAGGTAAAGCAGTAACATCTCGCTGTTGTAAAACATTTTGGTTTGTAAAATAAACGGTTTTTAAAAAACAAGTTTTTACAACCAGAAACAAAATTGATGCTCCATTGAAAGCGTTTTGAGCCATAGGTAAAAAAAGTAACGAATGAAATTGATAGTCATTTTGACGATTTGTTTGGGGACAAATGGTCAAACGTGCATATGTGAAGCTTTATAAGCTTCGATGGTTTGATGTTACCCTCATACAAATCTTACTCTCTCTAACTTATAGACTATTCGTATATGGGCATCTCACTTTATGCATCCAATATGTTTTCCTTTTAACGTTTGTCTGATAGCTGGGTCGGGAACGCATACGTTAACTCGGAGATACAGCACACCTCGGTTGTGCTGCTACGTTATCGAAATTGTTATCGTGAACTGTTAAGTTGCCATAACATGTGGACGTTAAAAATGGCATTGATGATACAAAAAAAATTCCTGGGAAACTGAACCTGAAACCAGGAATTTTTTTTGGATTAAATTGAAATACAGTCAGGAAAATATACACAGTAATACAGCACAGGGCTGAATAAGTAAAAAATGTTAACATAAGAAATAACATGTGAGTGTTCACTCATTAGTAAAAACACTCTTACAAGCATGATCACTTATTTACAAAACATTTAAATTGAGTGAACAATAGACTAATTAAGTAATTCTAAAAATTACAACAAGTTGAACAAGTTCCTGCGTTTCCGAAACGAGACACCACATTTGTATTATTAAGTAACTCTCTTGCTAATTCATTTGGATGCTTCGATAATCTGTTTTATATTTTTTAAAGTAGTTTATTATTTCTTCTTTCAGTGTACTAATTTGAAGGTCTTTTCTGATAAGTTCATTGGGTACCGAACCATGGTGCTGCTACTATGTTCTTAGTGTTTTTGGATTGAAAACGTTCCATTATTTCAATTGTGTGAGTCTGCTGCAGAGCCCCATAATTGGATTCCATACGTCCAGATCGGTTTCAGTAATCATTTGTGGATTAAGAGCTTGCTCTCAAGAGACAGTGCTGAATTCTCATTGATTAGCCAATACATTTGCCTGATTTTTAAGCCTAACTGTTTCCGTTTTGCCCATATATGTGGTCTTCATGTTAACCGACTGTCCAAGTGAATTCCAGATATTTGATTTCGTCTTTATGCGGTATTAGCTCATTATTTAAATATAATTGGGACCTGGTGTATCTTCGGAGTGAGAAAGTTACATGGGTTGACTTGTCTGTATTTATGCTGATTCTATTTTGCTTGAGCCAGGTTTCCAGCTTTACAAGGTGCATCTGTAACAATGCTGTTGCTGTATTGAGGTCCGTATGAGATGACATGTAGACCACATCGTCTGCAAATGTTCCATTTTTATGCTTTTTGCTGTTGGTAGGTCTGCTGTGAACAATACAGGATGGGCCCCAGTACGCTTCCTTGTTGGACTCCAGCATTTACCTGCTGGAGCGGGCTGAAGTTGCTATTTATTTTTACCTGAAAGATCCTGTTTGTCAAGTACGATGCCAGCAGACAAGCAAGCTTTGTTGGGGAACATTTTTTAAATTTTAGATATCAGGCCTCCGTGCCACACTTTGTCAAAGGCCTGTGTTACGTCAAGAATGACTGCCTCGCAGAATTCTCTCCTTTCAAAACAATTTTTGTATATTCTTTTTCCTGACTGTACTTTAATTCATTCCAATGTATTCCTGGGTTTTCAGTCAATTTTATTGTCACTAATTATGGTGTTATGTGATGAGCCCTGCGTTTCGTCCCGGGTCTACCTATTGGACTCGTCAGTAAGGCTTAGGTAGACCCTGCCTTATACGCCGGACATCGGTTTATACGCGTTCGGACGTAAATGAACCGAGCCGGTGTAGATCTTGTGCGGTGAGATGTTGGCAACCCGTGTTGCTGATGCTGCCACTCGTTCCATTCTGCTTTTGTTTCCCAAGCATCTATCTTCGTTTTTGTATATTCTTTTTTCCTGGACTGTACTTTAATTCATTCCAATGTATTCCTGGGTTTTCAGTCATTTTATTGTCACTAATTATGGTGTTATGTGATGAGCCCTGCTTTCGTCCTTACTGACGAGTCCAATAGGTAGACCCGGGACGGAATAAAATTGGACTGAAAACCCAGGAATACACTGGAATGAATTTTCAAAACAATCTCTGATAGCGGTAGTGGTCCTTTGAACTTGTTCAATTGTCGAGTGTTCTGGCCTGAACCCAAATTGGTAATTTGGAATAAGGTGCTTGGTATTATTATTTTATTTAGTCTCTTTTGAATAACTTTTATTTTACTAATTCGCAAGTATTTGGCAGACCTAATCCAAGAACAAACGTCTTTAGACCCAATCAAGAAAATCAAGGACTATTGCCGCCAGCAAAACCAATGTCTGGTATCGAATCATCTACCATTAAACCCACAACACAATTGTCTAATAATTATCGACCACCAAAAATGGAATTTCAAGAAATTTATCATGTTGGAAACGCAAAATATTTCTCAGTATGATGAAAACCAATTCAATCACTATCAGTATCCAAGTAACGAATATTACGAATACGCTGAATCCGAAATTCAGAACACACTTTCAAATACTCAAGAATTTTCCCAAAAATACTGACGAAAATCAGCTTGATGATGAAGAAAATTTTTGTGTAACACTTCAAAACAGAAACCAACACTTAACACCTCCAATAATTTCATTTAACATGTCTAATTGCAGTGAATGATTGTACATTGTTTTTCCAGAAACCCACATAAAAATATTGATTGATTCGGGTTCCACAAAATCTTTTATTGATCCTAACATTGCAAAAAAAATTTTACCCAGATCGAATTATAAATGACCCTTTATAGTGTCAACTATAAATCAATATTTCAATATTTCAAAAATCAGCTCACCAATATAGTAGTTTATTGCCGGCTTCAAATTTTTTTAAATTACTTAAAATCAAAATCTGAAATTCTACCTTTTCAAATTTCGTAGGAATATATATTCGACGGAATTCTAGGACTAGATAATCTAAAGTTGTTACAAGCAAACCTTGAATTTGCGAATGGATTTCTAATTACACCTGTTGCTCGTATCCCATTAAAATTCCACAAAACTCAAAGTGAACTATACAACATAACAGTATTCCCACGAGTTGAGTTAAAAATGGCGAAATTATCATTTCTCATCAAAAAATTCACAATTGTGATATTCCGGAATGTTTATCAGTAGCTCGAAATGGTTTGGCTCTGATAACAATTCTGAATAACACTTGTGAACCTGTAACTTTTGACTTCTCACATCCCATAGACGTAGAACGTTTTAATAACAGACATTTACAAGAGATAAATTTCAACAACTTTGACGATACCCCAAAAAATCGAAATTAGATTTTTCTAAATTTCCAATTAACCATCTTAACCCAGAAGAGAAAAATAAAATTATAGATTTAATATAACAATATTCGGACATATTTTACAATGAAAACGAACCACTGACATTTACCAAACAAAATTAAACATCGAATTCGAATGTCCGAAGAACTTCCAGTCTATTGCAAATCATATAGATATACCCCCCAAATCCACAACGCGGAAGTCGATAGTCAAATCAATAAAATGTTGGCCCAACAAATCATACGTCCAAGCAACTCACCTTGGAGTTCTCCAATTTGGGTAGTACCGAAAAAGGAAGATGCTTCAGGAGTGAAAAAGTGGAGAGTAGTTTGTTGACCTAAGAGGGGGTGAATGCTAAAACTCTAGATGATAAGTACCCCCTACCCAACATAACTGATCTTATAGATAAATTGGGTCGATGCCAATATTTCACAACTTTGGACTTGGCAAGCGGGTTCCATAAGATCCAAATGCACGAAGACGATATAGAGAAAACCGCTTTCAGCAGCGAAAACGGACACTATAAATTCCTTAGGATGCCATTCGGGTTAATATTCTCAGAGGAATTCAAAATGAGAAATGTTTAGTATATTTAGACGACATCATTGTGTTTTCTGCATCGCCTCCAGGAACATCTAGTTAGACTAAAATCAATTTTCCAACGATTACGGGAATCTAACTTTAAAATTCAGTTAGATAAGTCGGAATTTCTGAGGAAGGAAGTATGTTATTTAGGACATGTTGTAACAGCAGACGGAGTTAAGCCGAACCCCGACAAAATTCAAGCAATTAAGAAATTTCCAATTCCCGAAGACAACCAAAACAGATCAAAGGATTTTTAGGATTACTAGTTATTACCGTAGATTTATCAAGGATTTCGCAAGAATCACAAAACCCTTAAACGAAATGTCTAAAGAAAGGCTCAAAAATTGAACATAACCCAAGACTTCGTTTCATGTTGTTGAACATTGCAAAAATTTATTGATCAACGAACCAATTTTACAATATCCAGACTTCGGAAAGACATTTAACTAACAACTGATGGCAAGTAATGTTGCCCTTGGTGCCGTTTTATCTCAGGGAACAATCGGACATGATTTACCAATTGCATATGCTTCAAGGAGCTTAAATGATTCAGAGAGAAATTATTCTACAACGGAAAAAGAACTTTTAGCGATAGTCTGGGCGACAAAATACTTTCGACCTTATATTTTTGGACGAAAAATAAATTTAATCACCGATCACAAATCATTGCAATGGCTCTTTTCACTTAAAGATCCAAATTCAAAATTAATGAGATGGCGTATAAGACTTGATGAATATGATTATACTGTCCTTGTACAAGAAAGGAAAAGCTAACACCAATGCAGACGCATTATCAAGAATCGAACTGCATATGTAAGAAATAGAAAAGCCAGATAAACCTTTTTCCTTCATAGATTACATGAAACAATTTAATCAAGAATTAGAAGAAGATCGCGAAAGAAGGAACGAAAACTTAGATCAAATATCTACTGTCGCACAAGTTGATAACACCGAGCCTGTACAAGACATTGATACTCAGCAGAAATACCAGCTGATCTCGAGCCAGTAGAGGACAATATGACAGTGCACACGAATGTAGTGAAGATCCTATTGTGGGAATTCCAATATCTGAGACCCCCAGTAAATCATGGAGCCAACCAAATAATTATATCTTCAGTATTACATTCACCGGCGAAAGCAAAAATGATCATTTTGTTCGGAAAAAACGTAGACTCTTAACACAAATTTCCAAAGATAATTTTATCAAAACATTATTGATTTTGTAAAAGAATTTATTACTTCAGATAAACAGTACCATTTGTATTTTGAAGAACCAACTATGTACGAACCATTTTGCGAAGTAATAAGAAAAAACTTTTAAATATCCCTCATTAAAATTCAAAGGATGCCTTAAAAAATTATTAGATGTTACCGAAAAACAGAATATTCCCGAAATTATTCAAATATATCATGAATCAAAATACTATTGGCCTAACAGTAAGATTTCTATCCAAACTTTTATTAACAATTGCGAAACCTCTCAGAAAAGTAGTATGAGCGTCACCCAATTAGAATGCAAATGAATATTACACCAACAGCATTGCGGCCGTTTGAGATCATTCATATGGACACTTATACTCTTGAAAAGACTAAGTTTTTGACCATCATAGATAGTTTTTCAAAATATGCTCAGGGCATACCCACTTTTGTCCCTTTCTGCTACCGAATTGTAGACAAACTTCTAATATTTTTCTCTCATCACAGCGTGCCCACTCAAATTGTTATTGACAATGGCTCAGAATTTAAAAATACTGTAGTCACTGAACTCTAAAGTTTGCATAAGATTAAAGTTCATTTTTTTTCACCAAACCATCCCCAATCACATGGACTAGTTGAACGACTCCATTCTACTTTAACTGAACACATACGCCTACTAAACAATCAACAATTTTTAAATATACCGATATCCAACAAAATGGTATACGCTATTTTAGCATATAACAGTTCAATTCATTCAACAACTAAATTAAAACCCACTGATATAATTAATGGTCACATTTCCACTAATGACCCTTTCGACAGTCCAATTAGTTCAATTATTATTAAGCGACTATGTTCATACCCATAAACAAAAATCTCAAACACTATATTGACAACTGAATAAACACATTATTGAAGCAAACAAAAACTTATAGCAAATATTAATGAAAAACGTGATAATCCCGATCTTTTCCAACCAGACCAGGAAGTGTACATTAAAAAACATGTTAGACAAAAACACGAAGATAAATTTTCAAAACCAATCAAAATTGAAGATGTTAATCAACAACGCAAAACAATTAAAACTCCATTACAAGCCAAAGTTCATATGGATAATTTAAAACGACCTCTCAGACAATCTTACAGTTTTGACTAAAGGTAAATGTATTAATTTCAGACTTGTTGGCGCCGTTATCGGAGACGGAGATAAAATAACTATGAACAAACAGCACAATAACCCAGGAATAATCCCTTTGAAATTGGGACAAGCAAGACTAACAGATTACACTCACACCTTGATACATTATTATGACTTAGATCCCATTATTATAGAAATCAACAAATTACATAATAAGTCCGAAAATATTTTATGTTCACTAATGGCTCATAAAGAATACCTTGATGAATCGACCAATTATTTAAAAATACTAAAAATTACCCAGGAAAGAGTTTGAAAACAAAATGAAAGAAATACTGCCACACCCCTTAAGGACCAAAAGAGGTATTCTAAATATTATTGGTCGGTATCAAAAAAACCACTTCTGCTCACAAACCACAGACTCAACGCTGACTCCCCTACAATACTGCAGACGGCCAAACGACACAACCAAAAAACGACGTAAAATACCTTGGAATCACAATTGACCACAAACTTAAATTCACTAAACACATACGAAACATCAGGGCAGAAACAATAAAGAGAACACAAACACTTCCGATCACTAACCTACAAAGACAGAGGAATTAGCACAAACACCGCCACAAAATATATAAAGCTATTTGTAGACCCTTGCTAGACTTTGGACATATACTCATGACCAACGGAACAGAAAGGACAAAACGTTATACACAAACAACAGAACAAATTGCACTAAAGACTAATAACACGAATAAGGACACCTCCAAAACCCACTACACAACCCCACCACCCAACTACTATACGAACGCACAAACAAGGACAAAGATCTCGGAAAGACTCATACAGCTACAGACAAAATGGACAAACAACCCCTACAACTGGACCATACTGAATCCCCTTTGTCTTACAAGACCAACCAGACAATCCCGCTTCCGTTTCCCTACATTAACGCTACTCGAACACTTACAAACGCTACGGACTAGTGGACAATAAAATAATTTCTTCTTGCCACTGAAATTTTATTTATTTAATAGTATTGTTAACTCAGAATAGAGAATTTTCCATATTTGTTTTTCATTAGATGACTGCATGTATTAAAAAAGGGCAGAAAAGACCGATAGGTCGATAGCCTTTTTTAGAAGTAAAGATGTTTACTACTACTTGGTTCGGTATTCAAAGTTTATGACCGGAATCTAGACGCAAGCGATGGCGAACATTACGAAAATGTTATAAAAGAATACAACAAAAGTCAGATGATGTAGGGGAAAGTATAAAAACCAAAACTCCATATCTACAAGAGTCATAGACGCTTTCAACTCTACGATTTACAAAATAAATAAGAATAACTATTTAAGACGAAGCAAAAGTTAAACAAATTGGCCTCATCGATCAGAAATCAACACATCGTGAAAATAACTATTTTATTCGAGACACTTTAAATCAAATTATTAACATTTATGAAATTATCGATTCTCTATTACAAGATATTGAAAACTCGTTTACATTTGCAAAATTAAAAATAATGCATCCAAGCATTATATAACTAAATGATCTTTCAGTAGAACTTAAAACTCTCGAAAAGCTTATAGCACCTAAACAATTACCTTTACCTACCACATTTATGAAAATGTTATTGATATTTACCTTTTTTATATTAAACAATAAAATTACATACTTGTTAAGAGTACCAATAACCAATCCTATTAATTTCGATTATTTCCATTTGTATTCTGTTCCTATAAAACATCAGAGTCTGTTTAAGGTTGTTGCACAATTGCACTACATATATCAACAAGAACCGTGCAAGAAAATACAGCCAAACACATCTCTTTCCAATAAAGAAGGGCTGAACGAAATTGGAAAGGACAGTCCTTGCGAAGTGCAATTGCTGCAATCGCCGAAATATACATCAGCATGCCGACAAGTTGACGCAAGCATCAAAAATCCCATAATAAATCAATTAGATGCAACAAATCAATGGTTATTGGTATTCCCTGAAGAAAATATGCTGGATCTCATATGCCCAAATTCACAAGAACACAAACCCCTATCAGGATCGTATTTAGTCACTATACCTACCGGATGTCAGATGAAATCAAAAGACACCTCAATCACCAACAGCCAAACGGTTACGGCATCCAACAGACAACAACCAATCATCTTTCCCGACTTCGAAAAGAAGCAGCCAATTGCATTGTTTCCCACATTGAATCTGAGTTTCCACCTTCAAGACGTCAAATTAAATGAACTTAACAAATTAAGAAGCAAAATTGAAAACAACCTCCCAAACTTGTTCTTCAATCAAATAACAAAAACCCCAAGCTTGTGAACAATTTTCATTAATGTCGTTCTCTTCCTGCTATTGCTATATCTGCTTTATAGACATATTAAAGCAAGATGTACACTCAAGAAGACCGAATCAACCAGCCCACGCATCGAGCTACCCCTTCAGCAGGTGTAGTCTAATCTAACGAGGGAGGAGTTAACTGACCACCTATCCCCATAAACTGATGAACCAGCAGATCATATCTCCGTTTAGAGACAATAACTACCAAGGAGATGGGCGGAGGCCAGAGCAACTTTTATAAAATATTTGTAATCTAACGAAATAAAATTGTTTTTAAAAAGGGCTCTCGCCGGTATCATTAGTTAATTCGTGCGTTAGAATTTCTAAAGCAGCCAATCGATTCCTGGGATGCTCTTGTTATTCACCTTATTTCATTAAATCAAATTTCACATTTCACATCACATTTCATCAAATAATGCAAATTATCCTCAGGCAGTTATCCTCAGGCAGCAAGCAATGATAACCAATCTTCAAGAGCAGAATCAGTGAGCAATGACAATAAGCTTAATTCCGAGTTTACTAACTCATATCATTGCTATTATGGCACGCCTCGTGTATTGCTGCCTTCCGCAATTGTAGATGTCCTGGATTCCGATGGTAACATGCATTAGATAGATAAAAATTTATTGAACATTCCCATTAATAAAATTCACAAACACATTTAAAAAACATAACTCCCATGTCTAGCCAGATGTTCGGCCGGTTGCTCTTTGCCAATGATCTAAATAGGCGCGCTAAGTCGTCCATTACCTGGGCAGTGCCCTAACATGGACATTCCCGAGCTAGCCATACGCACGACAACGCCAGGAGATAGTCTTGAAGTGGCGGTTTTGGTTTTATTCGAGGGGCATTCATTAAGGAAAAAAGGTCTCCCTGAAGGGAAGCCAAAGACCCCTTTTGCTTCGACCTTTAAGTTTGATACTGTCAGCCGTGGCGTTAACCGCCGGCAGTTTCAACTAGATGACCAAATCCATCGCCCCCGCCCCGATCGGTGCAAGGACCAGCCAACACCAGCCAGAATGAGGCAGGACGTTTGTAGGCAAATATGTTGGATTTGTGCGTTTCCAGCCTGCTAGAAACGACTGGCTGCAACTGGCAGGCAATGTTTGTTTGTCGTCACGTACTGTCAATATAGGACATAGTCGTATAGGACAAAATCCTCATAAAATATGGGAAGTCGCTTATACAAGGGACCATGGGTTGGGCGATCGTTTGCTCTTACTTGGGTGATATTTCGCGTAAGGAGTGAGCCTTGAACTCCGCTATGATAAAATTTTTCAGCGATGGTATCTATATATTCCAATGTATTCCTGGGTTTCAGTCAATTTTTTTTTTTTTTCACAATTATGGTGTTATGTGATGGAGTCCTGCGTTTTCATCCCGGGTCTATCTATTGGACTCGTCAGTAGGGCTTAGATAGACCCTGCCCTATAACGCTTCCTACGTTCTTTGATGTCTGTCAGCCTTCTAGCAGGCCTCTGGTCTCGACATCTGGTTCCATGCGTGTACTCATATATATCCTAATTCGGTCTAGGTGTGTTCGGCGAGATGTTATCAGCCGTTCTTGTCAATACTGTAACCCATTTTTGCTTCCCTCTCCAAAGCCACCTATGTCACGCCATCTGGTATATGGTTTTGCATATTTATTTATCCATGTGGGGACAGGTTTCTGCGCTTTGGAGATGTCAGCGAAACGTGCTACCGATTTTGCTTTTTTTCCCAAGCATCCATCTATATTTATTTTTCCTGACTGTGTTTTTAATTTATTCCAATGTATTCCTGGGTTTCAGTCAATTTTTTTTTTTTTTTTCACAATTATGGTGTTATGTGATGGAGTCCTGCGTTTTCATCCCGGGTCTATCTATTGGACTCGTCAGTAGGGCTTAGATAGACCCTGCCCTATAACGCTTCCTACGTTCTTTGATGTCTGTCAGCCTTCTCGGTTCTTCGCCGAACACACCTAGACCGAATTAGGATATATATGAGTACACGCATGGAACCAGATGTCGAGACCAGAGGCCTGCTAGAAGGCTGACAGACATCAAAGAACGTAGGAAGCGTTATAGGGCAGGGTCTATCTAAGCCCTACTGACGAGTCCAATAGATAGACCCGGGATGAAAACGCAGGACTCCATCACATAACACCATAATTGTGAAAAAAAAAAATTGACTGAAACCCAGGAATACATTGGAATAAATTAAAAACACAGTCAGGAAAAATAAATATAGATGGATGCTTGGGAAAAAAAGCAAAATCGGTAGCACGTTTCGCTGACATCTCCAAAGCGCGGAAACCTGTCCCCACATGGATAAATAAATATGCAAAACCATATACCAGATGGCGTGACATAGGTGGCTTTGGAGAGGGAAGCAAAAATGGGTTACAGTATTGACAAGAACGGCTGATAACATCTCGCCGAACACACCTAGACCGAATTAGGATATATATGAGTACACGCATGGAACCAGATGTCGAGACCAGAGGCCTGCTAGAAGGCTGACAGACATCAAAGAACGTAGGAAGCGTTATAGGGCAGGGTCTATCTAAGCCCTACTGACGAGTCCAATAGATAGACCCGGGATGAAAACGCAGGACTCCATCACATAACACCATAATTGTGAAAAAAAAAAAAAAAAATTGACTGAAACCCAGGAATACATTGGAATAAATTAAAAACACAGTCAGGAAAAATAAATATAGATGGATGCTTGGGAAAAAAAGCAAAATCGGTAGCACGTTTCGCTGACATCTCCAAAGCGCAGAAACCTGTCCCCACATGGATAAATAAATATGCAAAACCATATACCAGATGGCGTGACATAGGTGGCTTTGGAGAGGGAAGCAAAAATGGGTTACAGTATTGACAAGAACGGCTGATAACATCTCGCCGAACACACCTAGACCGAATTAGGATATATATGAGTACACGCATGGAACCAGATGTCGAGACCAGAGGCCTGCTAGAAGGCTGACAGACATCAAAGAACGTAGGAAGCGTTATAGGGCAGGGTCTATCTAAGCCCTACTGACGAGTCCAATAGATAGACCCGGGATGAAAACGCAGGACTCCATCACATAACACCATAATTGTGAAAAAAAAAAAAATTGACTGAAACCCAGGAATACATTGGAATAAATTAAAAACACAGTCAGGAAAAATAAATATAGATGGATGCTTGGGAAAAAAAGCAAAATCGGTAGCACGTTTCGCTGACATCTCCAAAGCGCAGAAACCTGTCCCCACATGGATAAATAAATATGCAAAACCATATACCAGATGGCGTGACATAGGTGGCTTTGGAGAGGGAAGCAAAAATGGGTTACAGTATTGACAAGAACGGCTGATAACATCTCGCCGAACACACCTAGACCGAATTAGGATATATATGAGTACACGCATGGAACCAGATGTCGAGACCAGAGGCCTGCTAGAAGGCTGACAGACATCAAAGAACGTAGGAAGCGTTATAGGGCAGGGTCTATCTAAGCCCTACTGACGAGTCCAATAGATAGACCCGGGATGAAAACGCAGGACTCCATCACATAACACCATAATTGTGAAAAAAAAAAAAAAAATTGACTGAAACCCAGGAATACATTGGAATAAATTAAAAACACAGTCAGGAAAAATAAATATAGGTATCTATATAATCGGCTATACAGTGTGTCCAGTATAAAATGATGTACATGGGGATATTGGAAACCGTTAAAGTTACAGGGTGGACCAAATGGGGAAAAAGTTGCGCAATCAACTGCCTATAAATAATCTGTCATCAACTTCTTTGAACTCGGAATAGTAACGGATATACAGGGAAAAAAAGAAAAAAGTGCGTTTTATAAAATCCTTTATATCGTGTTTATTATAAAAGATACAATAACGAAATTTTCAGGGTGGGGGTAAGAAATGAGCGTGAATTTGAAAATAAAGTAAAAAATAATCTAGGCCCACTATGTTCAATGAGGCCGAAGTCAACTTTTGTTTTTCTTATGGGCGCCATATTGAATTTCTGCACTTTTAAATTCCCCTTTCAATATGCTCTTCACCCATGTATAACATGTTTATGTTCGATCAAGATAAATAATTAAAACTAACAAAATTACGATTTAATGGTAGTAGGCATTGATATTTCTATTAATTATTACTTTAAATTATTAATGATCATACATCGAACACTGCAAAAGAACATGAAACATTTTAGGATTAAAGTAGGTGTTCAAATAAGCCACGGTTTTCTCGCACGCACAACGTACATCGTCTCATTACTGCTTCACAGGATTTTCTGATCACTTCTGGGGTAATTCTGTTAACAGCATTGCCCCATGCAAAAAAATCACGCGGTGTTATGTCAGGGGATCTAGCAGGCCATCTTACTGGTCCCAGGTTGCCTATCCACTTGTTGGGAAATTCGTGATTTAAAAATTCTGTGATAATACGTGCATTATGTGGCGGCGCGCCGTCTTGTTGGAAATACAAGTTTTGCAGGGTAGCTACTGGAACATCCATAAGTGCTTCCGCTACGTTAGTTTGTAAGAGGTTCAAATATCTCTCGGAATTTAAGTTCTCATTAAAAAAATGGTCCAATCACGTGGGTACCCACAATACCTAACCAGACGTTAAATCCAAACCTAACTTGATGCCTAACTTGACGAACTAGCCGTGGATTTTCAACCAAAAGTTTTTTCTGACCAAAAAACGGTATTTTTACGATTAAAGAGTCCACATTTAGTAAATTGGCTCTCATCTGACCAAAGGACTTTTAAGGAAAAGTTTGGTATCTCGTTATTTCTTTGTATAAACCACTGACAAAATGCCATTCTTCTAATCGCATCGCCATTCTGGAGTCCCTGGCAGGACCGTTCACGATAGGGGTGATATTTATAACGCTTTAAAATACTATTCGCCGTTGACCGCGCAACACCTGTTGGGGCTTCAATTTGTTGTAAAGACGTACGAGGTGTCTCAACCACGCTTTGCATTACCAAATTTTCTTTATTTCGTCTGGAAGTTTGTTTTTCTTTACCTTAGCAAAACTCTCGTAAGCTACAAGGTTGTCTTTCAGACGCCTAAACATAGTTCTACCAGGTTATCGCCTTTCTGGATATTTATTTAAATAAATTTCTTCAGCTTTCGCTTCATTTTCATTCATTCATAATTTGAAAAGTGATTCATTTTGAAACACACAATTAACTACAAACACTTGACACTGACAATAAATTCTACTTTGACAGTTATCTAGGTAATTAAAACACACAACAAACGTCACTATGGGGAAATTGACGAGAAATATCAATGCCTACTACCATAAAATCTTAATTTTGTTAATTTTAATTATTTATCTTGACCGAACATAAACATGTTATACATGGTTGAAGAGCATATTTAAAGGGGAATCTAAAAATGCAGAAATTCAATATGGCGCCCATAAGAAAAACAAAAGTTGACTTCGGCCTCATTGAACATAGTGGGCCTAGATTATTTTTTACTTTATTTTCAAATTCACGCTCATTTCTTACCCCCACCCTGAAAATTTCGTTATTGTATCTTTTATAATAAACACGATATAAAGGATTTTATAAAACGCACTTTTTTCTTTTTTTCCCTGTATATGCGTTGCTATTCCGAGTTCGAAGAAGTTGATGATAGATTATTTATAGGCACTTGATTGCGCAACTTTTTCCCCATTTGGTCCACTCTGTATCTTTAACGGTTTCCAATATCCCCATGTACATCATTTTATACTGGACACACTGTATAGTCGGCTATATAGGCCATCCCTGTAGCTTCGTGCATTTCGGTTATTCTGGTGTATCTGTCAGCCGATAGGACGCCTCTTAGGAACCTATTTTGGGCCCTTTGAACACGTCGTCTCGTGGAATCACAGACAGAGTGCCAGATAGGGGAGCCGTAGGTCAGTATGGGCCTTATGGGTGGAGGTGTAGGGCAGAAGTTTGTTTTGAGGTGACAGAAATGAATTTGGCGCCAGAGAGAGTACAACTTTCTTCGGGCCAATGAAAGTCTTTTGTACAGCATAGTCAACATGCTTGTTGAAGTGAAGTCGGGCGTCTAGTTTGAATCCCAGGTATTTCACCTCTTTTACTGGCTGGATGGAGTATTTTGCACCATGAGAAGATAATAAGTTCAGTCTTCCTGGGATTCACTTTAAGTTTCCATTTATCGAAATACGGCGTCAATAAACTCAGGTGATGCGCAATGCGAGATTTCGCAGCCTGAGCATAGAAAGACGATGTGTAGATAGCCGTATCATCCGCGTATTGTGCTATTTTGTAGTGGGAAGTTTTGGAATGTCTGCTGTATACAATGTATACAGCAACGGCGAAATCACTGTACCTTGTGGTACTCCTGCCGCGATGTCGTCTTTTGGCAAAAGTGGAATTCTCCACTTTCACCTGGATGGTACGGTTTTTTAGGTAAGACGCTATAAGGGAAACTAGGTAGAGTGGCAGTGAATGTACGGCAAACAACTTATACAGCAGGTCTGTGTGCCAAACTGTGTCGAAGGCCCTTTCCATATCGAGAAGCAGCATTACCGTACTTTGAATCTTATTAAATGCTTCCATAGGCATCCGTTGCGATCCTAGCAGTCTGCAGCGTTGTCTTGTGTCTTGCTCTAAAGCCAAACTGCTCATCTGGGATTAAACTTCGAAGCTCGGCTGCTGCCTGTAGTCTCGATAGGATAACCTTCTCGGTTAATTTGCCGAGGGAGTTTAGGAGGGAAATTGGCCTATAAGAGGCGGAGATCAGTCGGGTTTTGCCGGCTTTAAGATAGGAATTATTACAGCGTTTTTCCAGTCCTGTGGAAGTGCTGCAATTTAAGGACTGCGTTGACTATTTGTACTATTAGCACTAGAGTTTTCCGCGGTAAGTTTTTGAGGAGTAAATAAGGGATGCCGTCTGGCCCGGGGCTTTTCGGCTAGGGAGGCGCTGAAGACACGATTGTATCTCCGACGGGGTTATTATATAGGAATGCAAAATCGAGGGTGGTATAGGATACTTCCGTTTTACGAAAATAGCGGTCTGTCTTTCTATTTCGTTATCCTGAAGGGCTGGTTGGACTTTGTGTACTTCTGCCAAAAAGTCGGCGAGCAGCTCGCATTTAGTCGCTGGTGGTAATGTACTCCGCCCCTCTTTTTCAAGAGCGGGGACTTGTTCGTAGCCTTTTCGTAGACTTCTCGACAGTTTCCACAAAGAATTGTCACGGGGGAGATAAGTTTCGCAACTTTTCCGCCCAGGTAAAATTCCTGTTTGCGGAAATTTCGCTCTGGATGTCTCGTGCAAGTTCTGCTGCCCTTATGCGATCGGCAGATTGCCTGAATCGCTGCCAACGCTTCCTGATTCTATTTTTCGCCTTAATAAGGTTCAAGATTTCCTCAGGAAGGTGGTCGCGCCGAGGTCTGTTCGGAACTTTTTTGGCCAAAGCTTGCTGTGTCCGTTGTATATTCCTGGTCCAGACCTTTTACCGCATGCTCTAGAGCTTCGACCGTATCAATCTGGCCCGGAGTACACGTCAGGTCTTGTAGTCGTTCCGATATTCGCGAAAATCGAAATTTTCGTATGAATATCGAAAGTCGTTTCGTTAGTTTGTGTGCGCTTTAAATCCCTAATGTCGAGGTAAATGGGCAAATGGTCACTGCTGAGGGCGTCTATAACCACCATCTCCGTGAGATTGGCGAGTCCTTTGGCAATTTCGAAATCAAGGAAAGATGGGTTTATTCCACTGTTTGGATAATGCGTTGGAGATGAAGGTGGGCATAACTAGTAGGCCATTGTCGCGAACGTAGATGGCTAGGAAATTGCCAGCTGCGTTTTTCCTTCCAGGATTATTAAATAGTGGATGGCGGGCGTTGAAATCTCCCATAAGCAACACCCTATTGGTATTTGAAAAAAAATGGATCAACGTCAGTGGCCTGTAAGCGAGTAGAAGTAGAGTACCCACAGTAGATCAAAACACCATCATAAAGCTCAACGCCAACGTTCTCTATTACTGACTGCCTGCATGGCAGTCTCCTGTATGGGATCGTTGCTTTGATCGCTATGGCCACTCCACCCCTTAGACCGGGCCTATCGGCACGCTCGAGCCTGTACCCGCAGATTGTGATTCTGTCTGCGGGGCGCAACCATGTTTCCACGATTAACGCCACATCGACGTCCTCAGACCCGAGGAACTGCTCGAACTCACCGAGACGACTCCGGAGTCCACATGAGTTCCATTCCCCAATCCTCGTAGGACACATTTGACAATATCATTACTTAAAAATCGAAGCTGTTAATATCTTCATTGAAGAACTGCGCTGAGACTAGGAATTTGTCTGTCTTCGAGACGCAACCCTTCAATGCAGCGCGGTAAAATCTTACCGCCTTGATCACCTCCTCCAAGTTGATTTGGGACGACAGCTCGGCGAATTCCCGCCGGACACTGCCCAGCATGGCCACCGCGTTCCCATTTATACCATGGGCTGGGTGGGCGGAGCTCGTCGGGACAGCTTCGTGCTGCCTCAGCGGAGGAAACTCCGCTAATGAAGGCGGTAGCGGGGGCAGCATGGTCCTGTTGGCGTGACTTGGCGCCATGGTCCTGCTGCTTAGGGGTGAAGGGTGGATCGGGCTAGGGGCTCGACTGGTTTGGCCCCAGGCTGGCCTCGTTGGAAGAGGAGCAGGAACGAAACGCTGCTTCTCCGCCGGGACTTGCACCGTGTTTGTAAATGTAGACTGGGCAAGCCTCGTCAAAGCTACGATGAGGCCCACCACAGTTAGCCCATTTTAATGTAGCTCCAACGGGACAGGCGGTGATTTCATGCTCCCCAGCGCATCGGGAGCATTTAATGTCCCGGTGGTAGTTCCCGGAGACATGGCCCCAGCCCTGGCATCGACGACACTGTGTCAGGGTCTTCCGGTTTTTGCGGGTTTCCCACGAAACCCTGACACTGCACACCACCCTGGCTTCAGCGTTAAGCCTTCGGAGGGTTGCATTGTCGCTAGTGGGACCAGGTAGAGCGGCCCGAAGAGTATCTTCATTTTGAAGACACTTCTCACCTCCAGTCGTTTGTCTGTCAGATCCTCCTTGATGGCAGTCGGAATCGACATCCCCCTCCAGGCCCCTCAGGACGAACGCGTGTGTTTTTTCCGACAAAGGGGCGTAGGTGTGGAACTGGCTCTTGTCCTCCTCCAGGGATGGTTTTACCGCCGCCCATTCCATAATGCTGCTGCAGTACACGATTGACGAAGCCTTCGTGTACTTCAGTGTGAACGGCTGACTGGTGATGGTTTTTAGACCACCACTCAGCATTGTGTGATTGCTGGGTTTTCCAGCGATCTTTCCCGTTTAGTCCCTACGCTGATGTTGGGAAGTGTTGAAGGCTCATCTACGATTGGCGGCTGGATGGGCGTAAAGCGGTTTTTCAGCGTCGTAGAGGCCTCTGGAGCAACAATCAGCGTGCTCCACGTCACAGTCCTTCGCGGGACGATGAACCCGTCATCCGCTGCGGCCCGTTCTAGTCGCCTGCGACACCCCTACAGCCTCCTCCATCGCTGATTTTTGGAGCCGGGGTTGGTGACGCTGGCGATGTTGGGTCGGACTTGGGCACCCTACCCCTCTTCTTCGGTCCTGGGCCTAAGAAAGTAGCTCCCTTGGGAGCCCTGATACGACTCGGATTCCAAAGAGCTTCCGGGGTTCATTACAATTATCGCGCAAACCCGGTAGTTGCCCGATAGGAATGTTCTAAATGTTATTCCGGTAACATGCATTCCTGCAGGCTAATCCTGGACATTGGAAGTGAATTTAGCTTTATCACTGAGCAAATGTTCAATAAATTTAATTTGTGCACTACTTGCACTAACATATCTGTATCTGGAGTATGTCTAGTTACTTCAAAGGTGGTACTGATAAAGCTGGTAAGTGAAAATCCAAGCTGGACATAGTTCCTATGAATTAACAGTGCAATGTCTAATATTGCCCAAAATAACAAGTAAAATTCCTTGCGAGGCTCTAGATACATCTGGCTTAAAAATTCCTCCGAATCTAATATTAGCAGATCCATCTTTTGATCAACCAAGCTCCAACGATATTCTAATTGGCATTGATATGTTTCTGGGATTTGCTATGCACAGGCCAGATAAAACTGGGTAAAAACCTGCCAGTCCTAAAAAACTCATTTAGATTAGGTATATGGTATGGGTAATATCAGGCACAATAACAACAAATTGCAATTCTTGCAAGGTTTAATTTTGTTTCTGGTTGTAAAAAAACTTGTTTTTTTGAAAACCGTTTATTTTACAAACCCGAATGTTTTACAACAGCGAGATGTTACTGCCTTACCTACTGACTTAGGACTAATTACTCATGTCGAATGCACAGCTTATATAGTAATTAAATGCTGGATCGACAGTTATGGTGTCAAAACATAGTGGTCCGCATAAGTGGTCATATAACTCCGCCCTCCTTAAGTTTGAGAAAATTGTGGTTTTAAATTTTCGAAGGGTTTCAGTTTATGTGCACCTTTACATCGTTTTCCTTTTCAGGTAAAAGTACAGTATTACAATTACAAAGATTATTACTACAATGATTATTAAACTTGCAATTGACACACTTGTACTGACTACGTCAAATTCTTTCAACTCATGACTTGTAAGTTTCTTGATTTTACTTAGATCTCATGAATGTTTTTCAAATTTATTTTGTTCATTTGTAAGGGTTTTATTTTTTCCTTCAAATCTTCTTTGATGTTAATATTTTTTTTGGAAGTTTCAACCGCAATTTGATTATATTTGAAGTTTAAGGTTGAAAAGTTAATTCTTTGATTTCCGTTACACATTGTGCTGGAATTATCAATGATAGGAATTTGATAGTTTCAATGGAGTTTTGGTTTGGACATTGGAAATGAATTTTTTCAGTTTTTGTTGAAAATGATTTTCTGTAACTCCTGGAATTTAGGAATATACAGTGTACATGCAGCAAAATTTATCGCGGTTTGAATGTTCTCGCAAGCTTTGTTGATTATGCGAATATTATTTTCAACGTTATCTAGTACACAACACGACTAAGTGAATTGTTGTGGATGTCGTTTGGGTCATTTCTGTGACCTCGTTAATGCGGTCTTGAATTTCTGCTGATTCTCTTTAAAATTCATCATTTGCGAGTCAATGTCCTTTGATGACTCTTATTTACTATTGTCTAGGTCATGGTCACATTTCGATAAGGTTTCTTCATTTCCCTGAATAGTTTTGATAAAATTATCAAATCTTGTGTTGTAAATTATAACGTCTTTTAACATCCTTGGGGTGTCTTTGATTGTGGAATTCGACAGGTTTGTATTTTCGTTTTAGTTTTTCGGGTAGTTTTTTAGGAGTCGTTAATAATTGTATTGAATATTCAGGAAATTCAGGGTCGTGTTCTCGTTTCTCGTTTATCTTAGAGAGAACGTTTGCTTTTTTAGCATTGAGTTTCAATTTTAGTTTTTCATTTAGTTCTTTAAATGTCTCTGCTAATTCGTGCACATAAACAGTTTGTAGTCGATTTATGTTTTTCTCAAAGTTTAGTTGATAGTTTAAATTGCCTTTTATTATTTGGAAAGGTGTATATTCATGTGTAGAGTGAATACTGTTGTTGTAATTCAATATTGCAATATCAACTAGTTCTTGACTTGTCTTTGATCGATAGTTTTGCCTAAGTGCAACAAGACTTTCTTTGAGTGTTGAGTGGAAACGTTCAATTGGCGAATTAGAGTTTGGATTGTAAGGAGTGGTAAAATGTAATTTGATTTGATACATTTTACAAAGACCTTGAACCACTTTTTAAACGTTTGAGCATTGTCCGTTCTGATTTTACAAGGGACTCCGTGGTGGGAAAATAGTTTTATTAAACTTTGGCATATCTCTATTGATGTTTTATTTATTCTATCCAGATATTGAATATGTATCCATATATAGGTGTTCAAACGGTTTGTTTCTTGTTGGTGTTGGTTTAAAGATCACGTTGTATGGATGTCGATCGTACTTCGTTTTTCTGACAAGTTTCACAAGTGTTCACATAATTTATTACGTCTCTTTCTAGGCTAGGCCAACAGTAACTCTGTTTGATGTTTTTAATGTTTTCCGTCATTCCTCGGTGGTGACGTTTTGCTGGTGTGTTATCTTTCGATTATTTTCTTTTGATCTTCGGGATCCGTGACGTCTTCTAATAGAGTATTTGAAATGAAGAGTTTGTAAGAGCTATTAATAAATGTTTGTTGGAAAATTCTTATTATTAAAGGCTCTAATTCTTTATCAGGGAAATACAAGCCATATGTATCACGGGGTAGATAGTCTCTAATTATCTCTTGTATTTCCTGAGTTATCGGGTTGTTGTTGATAAATAGAATTATTCTCTTTTTGGATTCGAATAACATTTTTGAACTTTTGTAAGTTTTATCCTCTTTGGTCCATTTGATTATTAGTTGATTCTTGAAAGTATTTAAACTTTTATGGACGTAGGGTGCTCCTAAAATAGGTTCTTCGTTTGACGTGTGAATCGTTACGGCGTCTGAATTATTATCTTCTGGCGGATTTGTGTTCCTTGAAGTTGAAGTTTCTGCGACAACTTCTGGTGTGTTTTTCCGTGATTTGAGACTGAGATCATATTTCCTGTCAGGTGGTTTTATTCGGAAATCCGATATGATATTGATTTTCGGTTTTGGGTTTACCTTTTTTGGTGAATTAAACAATCTTTCTTGTGATTCGAAAAAGTGTTTTACTTTACCAATCCGTGCGTGTGGGTCTCTTTCTTTATTGTCTTCATTGCAAACAGCTGACATGTGTGTCAAGGGTGGTTTTATTAGTTAATGTTTCTATTGGGTGGATTTCTCTTGGAGGTCTTGACAATGCATCTGCATTTGCATTTTGAGTTCCTTTCTTGTAATAGATCGTGTATTCATATCCTTGAAGTTTCAGTCTCCATCGAACTAATTTGGAATTCGGTTCTTTGATTGAGAATAGCCGTTGTAATGGTTTGTGATCTGTTACGATGCTAAATTTTTCTGCCGAATAAGTACCGTCTAAAGTACTTTGTTGCCCATACCAATTGCTAACAGTTCTTTTTCAATTGTTGAGTAATTGCATTCAGCTGGATTGAGTGTTCGGCTGGCGTATGCAACTGGAAGGTCATTTCCTATTGTTCCTTGTGAGAGAATTGAGCCGATAGCATAATCTGATGCATCTGTGGTCAGAATGAATGGTTTTGCGAAATCTGGGTATTGTAGAATGGGTTCGTTCACTAGAATATTTTGCAGAGATTAAACGCGTCAAAAAATGACTTGTTGTGAATTATCTTAGTGTTTTTCTTAAGACAATGAGTTAATGGTTTCGTTATCTTTGCAAAGTTCTTGATAAATTTACGATAATATCCTACAAGTCCTAGAAAAGATTTGATTTCTTTTGGAGTGTTGGGAATTTTGAAATTTTTTATGGTTTCAATTTTTCTTGGATTCGGTTTAATTCCTTCGGGCGTTATAACGTGTCCTAGGAATTCAACTGTTTTTCGCATGAATTCAGATTTGTCGATTTGTATCTTCATGTTGAAAGAAATTAATCTTTCAAAAACTTGTTTTAAGGAACATAAATGTTCTTGTAGACTGGTTGAGTAGATGATGATATCATCCATGTGGACAAGACAGTTTTTTTGCTTGAAGTCTTCTAAGTACGTTATCCATTGTTCTTTGGAATGTGAATGGTGCGTTCTTTAGTCCAAATGGCATTCTGGTGAATTCGTAATGTCCCTTTTCTACGTTGAAAGCAGTTTTTGAGATACTTTTTGGATCCATTTCAATTTGATGAAATCCGTTGGCGAGATCTAGTGTGGTGAAGTATTGACAACGTCCTAATTTATCAAGTATGACTGATATGTTTGATAATGGATATCTATCGTCAACTGTTTTTTCATTCAATTTTCTGTAGTCGATTACCAATCTCCACTTTTGTTGCTGTGATGCGTCTAGCTTTTTTGGAACTATCCAGACTGGTGAATTCCAGGGTGAATTGGAAGGTCGAATGATGTTCGATTGCAACATTTCAGAAATTTGTCTATTTACTTCTTTTTTATGCACATACGGGAATCTGTAACTTTTCGTATGGACTGGAATTTGTCAGATATGTTGATTATGTGTTCTACATCGTTGGTATTCGTTAAAGGGTCTCCTGGCTTGTGAAGAATTTGCTTGTAGCTTTGTATTAGTTGGAATAGCTGCATTTTTTCTTCCGAATTTAAGTGATCGTGTGTGATTAAAGTTGGTGAAAGAGATTCAGCCAATGATGCTCTGAGAAGAGATGCATGTGAACCAGTATCGATTAGAAGGCGAATGTTGTAGTTAGGGATTTTGATGTACGGTAACTGGTTTGTTTGCAAACTGTTCAAATTTATCCAGGGTTTTCTCTTGGACAGGGTGTTTGAAAATTTTGAAATTGGTCAATTGGGTTTTCTTCTGAAGAAGCTTTTTCGAATTCATCATATTCATATCTATTTTCAGAAGGGTCGTTTATTTCTAATTCACTGTCCTATTGAGGAAAATCGTATATTTCTTCGTCAATTTCGTCTTCAAGATGTCTTATTTCTCGAAAAGACAAGTTTGGTTTTCCGGTTGTTTGGAAATGATTGAATGGTCTTTGTGGAATCGAGTTCCTATAGAATTGATTATCATTTCGTTGTGTTGGAATTGTACTTACTCAGACATTGGTTGTGGGAATTGTTGTTTTGGAAATTGTGGATTGAATTGATTGGGTTGGAAAGGGTTTTGTTTCATTTGAAAAGGTTTGATTTGACTTTGTTTGAAAGTGTTGACTTTGATTCTGAAAAGGTTGACTTGGTTTCACTTGGAAAGGTTGTGATGGTCTTGTTTGGAAGGGTTGATTTTTGTTGAAATGGGGATTTGAATTGAAATATGCTTGGTTTTTGAAAATTCGTTGCACAATGTGTTGTGTTGTTCGAAAGTTTGAAAAGCGGTTTGTTCTGATTTTGAGGAAAATTGTTTTCGAAACTATTCTGGCTCATTAAAATTTCGTAATTTGTAATGATGTCAGTAGCTTGATTTAGATTTTGAGGATTTTGTACAATGAGTAATGTTCTCAATTCAGATGAAATGTTAGCTAAAAGATTTTGAGTAGCTGTCAATTCATTTTGGGCACGTAATATGTTACGTGCTTCCAAGTTTGGAACTTCTGCACAGATCTTAGTACTAATTTGGGTAACCAAGGCTTTGAGCTTGTGAATGTATTCTTGGGTTGATTCACTTTTACGCGACAAAAATGTTAATTGTTGTTGCAAATTTGACCTGGTAAGCGGGTCAATGAATTTTTGGCGAAGGGTAATTTTAATTTCTTCCCATGTTAACAGATCTGGTCTGGTTAAGAGAAAATCTTCGGCTTGTCCTAAAATTTTCGACTTTATTGCAAGCAGAACATATTCTTGTTGGGATTGATCGTTTGAAAAATATCTGTTGTAAAAGATATCTATTTGATTAAGAAAAGACTCGAGGCGAGATGGAGTACCATCGAAGGTTTTCAAAAGTGATACTATAGATCTCAAAGCGTCAGCCATTTTACTTATGGATACTGTATTTGAAATTAGTTCAAATAGACTAGAAATGTTTTCAGAAATATCTGGAAACGATTGCGTTTGATCTAGGTCACTACTAGAAGCGTTACTAGCGTTGCTAGCGATTGATGACCTACGTTTTGGATATGTAATATCCCCTAAGGTTACTTTTTTGAACTTTTTCATTCCATTAAAAAAATTCAATGCAAAAAAATTCAATTCAAAAAATGCAAATCAAAATTCAATTCAATTTTTTGTTCTGAGAAACTTGTTTGTTTCAAAAATTCTTCTTAATTAACAGGCTGTACGATTATAGGATGAATCTCATACGATTTTTCCAATCTTGCTCCTGTATCGAACGATGCTGCTGCGGGAAGATGAACTATCCAGGTACGACTTCGTACGTAGTGGACACTAGCGTTAAGCCAATATGTCCTTACTAGCTGCTTCGTGGTTGGACAACCAAAAGGCGATGCGTTGCTAGGAGTCTAAGTAAAGGGATGAAAGATGTAGCTCTGCTGTTGAGGGTATACTTTCTGGACTGTTGAAACAGACGTGTTGATCACTGGTTTTACTCGTTTCACACAGAACTTCTCTGCACGATCGAATTCTCGAAAACTTTCAGAGATCGTGACTGCACAGGAAGGTTTTCAATGTAGATCGATTTTTCGACACAAACTTGTAAACTGTAACCGCACTGAAAGGAATTCTACCGACTGCGCCAATTTTGTTTCTCGTTGTAAAAAACTTGGTTTTTAAAAACCGTCTGTTTTACAAACCAAAATGTAGACAACTGCGAAAGGTTACTGCCTTACCTACTGACTTAGGACTAACTACTCATGTCGAATGCGCAGCTTATATAGTAATTAAATGCTGGATCTACAGTTATGGGGTGAAGTACATAGTGGTCCGCATAAGTGGTCATATAACTGTTTCTTGTAATCTTAGCACAACTGAAGCACTAGATGTCACCTTAACCAAGTTTTGTGAGCTTGAGAAGTTTTTATCCAGACCCCTATCAATCGAAGAACAAAGGTGCGAAGAGCCATTCTTGAAAACGACCTCTCAAAGGCCTGATGAACATTTTGTGGTACAGTTACCATTGAGACACTCCGAGTCATATTTGTGACACTCCAAAGAAATTGCTATTAAGAGATTTTTAAAGCTTGAGCGAAAGCTTAATCAAAATCCTTCACTTAAGTCTGATTATAGTAAAGGACCAACTTTGAAACTCAAGAACTGCCATATGATAAGGACCAACTTTGAAAATTTAGAAAATAAACCTACATATTTTCTTCCGCATCATGGTGTTATCAATCTCACTAGTGAAACAACTAAATTGAGAGTTTGACGGGTCAAGTAAGTCTTCCACTGGTTTCTCGTTGAATGACATTTTGATGGTTGGACCTACTGTTCAGCAAGATCTGTTCGCCATTGTGATTAGAGTCAGAAAATATGAGATCATGCTGACAGGTGACATTTGCTAAAATGTACCGTCAAGTATATGTACATGAAACGCAATGGAATCTGCAAGACATCTTATGCCGATCAAATCCGTCGCTTGACATTCAGCCTTATATGCTGAAGACTGTAACATATGGAACAGCTCCTGCTTCTTATTTGGCGACCTGGTGCTAGATGATTAAAGGAATTGTCTGTTCGATGTAGTCAGGAAAACCATATGATAATTAGAATCATTGCAGCGGACAGAGGATCATCATGTAGACGATCTTTGTACTGACGGCAGTACTGTCCAGGACGTACTTAATATAAAGCAACAAGTCTCAAAGGTCTTGGTGTCTGCAGGTTTTGAACTTCGAAAATTTCACTGCAATATCGCTGAGGTGATAGAGAGAACTCTTGAAGCGAGGGTTTGTATTGGAGAATCATCAAGCAATACGAGAGTGGGTCTCTATTGGGATACAGCAGATGACACTTTCAAATATTCAATAAATGTGCAATTATCTTAAAAATTCACAAAGTGAACGATTTCGTCGTGTATTGCGCAAATTTTCGATCTACGAGGCCTTCTTGCCCCTGTTGTCATACTAGCAAAGATAATAATTCAGAAACTTTGGCAATGTAAAATAGGTTGGGATGAATCGGTTCCTTTGGATATTCTGACGCAGACCTCTTATCACGTGGGGTTAGCCCTGGCAGCTTAATTAGTAGTAATTTATGGTGGACTGGTCCTACGTGATTGATCCAGCCAGTTGATTTTTGGCCTGAAGCACTTCCTCATCTAGAAGCAAATAACTTGCCGGAAAAACGTAAGACAAAGGTTGTTAATCTGGCGGCGGCCATCAGCAACTCAGACATTTTTGAGATGTTCTCAACTTTAAGTTACAAAGAGTTGTCGGGTATGTGAAACGTTTCATTAATTATTGCAAATTAAAGTCTTCTTTTAGACAATTTGGTCCTTCACAAGTGACTGAGTTAAGGTCAAGTTTACTTCAGTTGGCGAGGTGCGCACAGCATGATGAGTGTAGCGAGGAGATATCTAACTTAGTTAAAAATAGGGCTATTTCTAGCAAAAGTAAATTGCTTCTTAATAAGTCTTAACCTTTTTTTAGATACACAGGGCATTATTTACGATCGTGGTAGTTTGACCCACTCCGCATTTTCTGAGGAAAGGAAGTTTCCCGCAATTCTCCCGGCTAAACATAGATTAACATTACTCATCATCAAACATGAACATCACCTTTTGCTTCATGCTGGTCCTCAGCACCTCTTAGCGTCATTAAGAGAGCGGTTTTGGCCACTTTCTGGTCGAAGTCTAGTAATAAAGGTTCTAAGGGAATGTTCGCGATGTTTCAGATTCAATACTTCAAAAATTGAATATTTTATGGGCAACTTACCAAAGGAACGTTTAACTCCCAGTTGACCATTCCGTGTGACCGGAGTGGACTACATGGGTCCTATAATGATAAAGGATTGGTTAACCAGGAACTACAAGGCGGGTATTTTTATATAAATTTTTGAGTAAACAAATGAAGGTATTTTAATGCAGTTTATCTCATATCATAGGTATTTTTAATACTTGAAAAAAGTTTTATCCTTTTTTTATAAAAAATAAAAAAACTATAACTAAATAAACTTTTAAGTATAGGACGTTAGTTTATAATTGTTATAAATAAACATCAACTACTTTGATGATCAGATAGTAGTAGGATATAATCACCGGTTCTAAATCAGTCTTTTCTCTTTCTCTCATCCCCCCACCTAACCTCTCCTCCCCCCACCTAACCTCTCGTCCCCCCACCTAAGTATCCCCCACGTAAGTATCCCCCCACGTAAGTATAATAACATAATTTAAGGTTTTCTTCGTATTATTTATATAATTTATTCACTGTTTTTAAAAAATATTATTTATTAAGTGAACTAGACGTTCTTCAGCAGGTTTTTTCGATGGTTTCCAGTAATTGGCATTTTAATAGGCTACAAGTATTCAATGTTTTAATTGTATGCTATACATTACTATTAATTATTATTATTATTAAGTGACGTTCTTCGGCAGGTTTCCGGTTATTGGCATTTTAATGGGCTTCACATTACTATTAGTTATTAGAGCAGACGCCTTTTATTTTTTCAATATCTTATGCAATTCAATACAAGTAATTAATTCAGATTTATTCACTAGATCGATGTAGACGGTTTTAAAGTAGTAGTAGTAAACATCTTTATTTCTAAAAAAGGCTATCGACCTATCGGTCTTTCTGCCCTTGTTTAATACATGCAGTCTTAATCTAAATAAAAAACAAATATGAAAATTCTCTTATTCTAGGTTAACAATACTATTAAATAAATAAGACTTCAGTGGCATGAAGAAATTATTTTATTGTCCACTAGTCCGTTGCGTTTGTAAGTGTTCGAGTAGCGTTAATGTAGTGAAACGGAAGCGGGATTGTCTGGTTGGTCTTGTAAGACAAAGGAGATTCAGTATGGTCCAGTTGTAGGGGTTGTTTGTCCATTTTGTCTGTAGCTGTATGAGTCTTTCCGAGATCTTTGTCATGTTTGTGCGTTCGTATAGTAGTTGGGTGGGGGGGGTTGTGTAGTGGGTTTTGGGGGTGTGTTATTCGTGTTATTAGTCTTAGTGCAATTTGTTCTGTTGTTTGTGTATAACGTTTTGTCCTTTCTGTTCCGTTGGTCATGAGTATATGTCCAAAGTCTAGCAAGGGTCTACAAATAGCTTTATATATTTTGGTGGCGGTGTTTGTGCTAATTCCTCTGTCTTTGTAGGTTAGTGATCGGAAGTGTTTTGTTCTCTTTATTGTTTCTGCCCTGATGCTTCGTATGTGTTTAGTGAATTTAAGTTTGTGGTCAATTGTGATTCCAAGGTATTTTACGTCGTTTTTTGGTTGTGTCGTTTGGCCGTCTGCAGTTATTGTAGGGGAGTCAGCGTTGAGTCTGTGGTTTGTGAGCAGAAGTTGGTTTTTTGACGCGTTTGGTGTTAATCTCCATTTATAAAACCATGTCATTGTGTTGTTTGTTAGTGTTTGGAGTCTTTGCGCTGCTCTCTCAGTAGTTTTGTCATGTACAATAAGTGCCGTGTCGTCTGCGTATTGTAATATGTATGCCGATGTGTCGATTTGATTTTTGTCTGGTAAGTTGTAATTGTATATGTCATGGCAGTATATATTGTAGAGAAACGGTGAGAGCGGGGATCCTTGAGGGAGTCCTTGTTCAGGGGAAAAAGAAAATGAGAGTGTTTTGTCAATTCGTACTTGTAGTTGTCTGTTTTCTAGTAAGTTCTTTATGGTGTGTAGTAGATATGTTGGTGTGTGTAGTTTGTATAGTTTGTATAGTAAGCCTCTATGCCAGACACTGTCAAAAGCTTTGTTAATGTCCATAAACAGGCAAGATGTCTTTCTGTCAGTTAGGTGGGTAGTTTGTTTATTGTTTCCCAAAATAAAGAGCGGATGAACAGTCGAGTGATGCTGTTTGAAACCAAATTGGTAGGTATATATTTTCCAATCACTTTTTCAAGCCGCTGCTTCATTATGTATTCAAAAATCTTGCCCAGCACCGGAAGTAGTGTAATTGGTCTGTAGTTGCTCGGTTGTGTATTGTCCAGTCCATTTTTGGGTATAGAGATTATTAAGCCGTTTTTCCATGTTTCTGGGATTCTGCCATTTGTGATGCAGTTGTTCAATTCAGTTAGGATCAGTTTGTGTGTTTCTTGAGTTAGGCTTTTCAAGAGTTTTGCCTTAATTTTATCTTTCCCCGGTGCAGTGTTTTTGATGTGCGCTAGGCTTCATCGTTCTCTGTGTCTGTGATCAGTGTGCACGTATAGTTTGGTGAGTTGTTAAAATAGACCCCCGCTAGAAGTTCCAGCCCCAACCTCAACCTCAACCTAAACCTCAACCTCAATTGGAAAAACGTTATTTGAAGTTAAGTATAATTTTTACACAAAAAATGTTCAGTGAATCAAAAATTAGGTATTTTCAAATAATTTGAAAGCAGCTTATAATATTTATTAATTTCAGAAAAACAAACACCAATTATTGATATTTCTGAACAAAGTCCATCTCCACCAATAACAGCAGACTTGGAGCTTGAAGCGGCAATAAAAAATTTGGAAAATTTTCCTGATAAAGATGTGGGTAATTTGTTTCCGAAGAATTACTTGTTGAGAAAGAGCAAAGAACTAATGAAAGAACTAATCGCTATTATCATCACAAGGAAGAAATTAATAAAATTGATAAATTGATCGACGAAACGAAGACAATCTTAGATGCCGCTATGGAAAAGCAGAAAGATTGCGAAGAGTTATTGCAAATTTTAACTAGAAAAAAAAATTAATCGAGATATTTAGTACTGAAAACGAAGAAGATGTGATTTTGGAAGGTATGTCAAAAAGACAGAAAATTTGAAAGCACTATTTTTCTATATAATTGAAATATAGTACCTAATTGAAGTATGTAGTAATTGTAATTCAAAATACAAAATTGATTTTAAAAGTTAAATTTAAAAAATTACATATTTTTACATGCATATATTCCTCCTACTACTAAATGGTGACTCATAAATAAAATGAAGAACTAAAATTGTTTATTCGATCATCATGTGGTTAGCCTATGTGCAAGAAAAACAAGCCTTCAATTTAGTGTCTGCTGTAGAGATAGATAGATAGATAGATAAAATTAATTAAACATTCACATTACTAAATTCACAAACAAAGTTTAAAACAAAAAAACATAAGTCAGTAAAATGTCCCATGTCTGGCCAGATGTTCGGCCGGTTGCTCTTTGCCCATGATTTAATAGGCGCGCTAAGTCGTCCATTACCTGGGCAGTGCCCTAACATGGACATTCCCGAGCTAGCCATACGCACGACAACGTCAGGAGATAGTCTTGAAGTGACGGTTTTGGTTTTATTCGAGGGGCATTCATTAAGGAAAAAAGGTCTTCCTGAAGGGAAGCCAAAACCCCTTTTGCTTCGACCTTTAAGTTTGATACTGTCAGCCGTGGCGTTAACCGCCGGCAGTTTCAACTAGATGACCAAATCCATCCGCCCCCGCCCCGATCGGTGCAAGGACCAGCCAACACCAGCCAGAACGAGGCAGGACGAACCCGTCAAGTCACGTTATGTTGGATTTGTGCGTTTCCAGCCTGCTAGAAACGACTGTCTGCAACTGGCGTGCAATGTTTGTTTGTCGTCACGTACTGTCAGGGACAAAATCCTCATAAAATATGGGAAGTCGCTTATACAGGGGACCATGGGTTGGGCGATCGTTTGCTTACTTGGGTGATATTTCGCGTGAGGACTGAGCCTTGCACTCCGCTATGATAAAATTTTTCAGCGATGGTATCTATATAGTCGGCTATATAGGCCATCCCTGTAGCTTCGTGCATTTCAGTTATTCTGGTGTATCTGTCAGCCGATAGGACGCCTCTTAGGAACCTATTTTGGGTCCTTTGAACACGTCGTCTCGTGGAATCACAGACAGAGTGCCAGACAGGGGAGCCGTAGGTCAGTATGGGCCCTATAGTGGAGGTGTAGAGCAGAAGTTTATTTTGAGGTGATAGGAAAGAATTTGGCGCCAGAAGAGAGTACAACTTTCTTCGGGCCATGGCTGTCTTTTGTACCGCATAGTCAACATGCTTATTGAAAAGGAGTCGGGCGTCTAGTTTGAATCCCAGGTATTTCACCTCTTTTGTTGGTTTGATAGGAGTATTTTGGACCACGAGTGGTGATAAGATTTTGTTGTTAGTGAATTTGCGCGAAAAGATAATAAGTTCCGTCTTCCTGGGATTCACTTTAAGTTTCCATTTGTCAAAATACGGCGTCAATAAACTCAGGTGATGTGCAATGCGAGATTTCGCAGCCTGAGCATAAAAAGACGATGCGTAGATAGCCGTATCATCAGCGTATAGTGCTATTTTTGTAGTGGGAAGTTTTGGAATGTCTGCTGTGTACAATGTATACAGCAGCGGCGAAATCACTGTTCCTTGTGGTACACCTGCCGCGATGCCTTTTTTGGCAGAAGTGGAATTCTCCACTTTCACCTGGATGGAACGGTTTTTTAGGTAGGACGCTATCAGGGAAACTAGGTAGAGTGGCAGTGAATGCACTGCAAACAACTTGTACAGCAGGCCTGTGTGCCAGACTGTGTCAAAGGCCCTTTGCATGTCGAGAAGCAGCATAACCGTACTTTGAAGCTTATTAAATGCTGCATAGGCATCCGTTGCGATCCTAGCAGTCTGCTAGGATCTTAGGTAGGTAGGATAGGAGCTAGTCTGCTTGTGTTGTGTCTTGGTCGAAAGCCAAACTGCTCATCCGGGATTAAACTTCGAAGCTCGGCTGCTGCCTGTAATCTCGAATGGATGACCTTCTCGGTTAATTTGCAGACTGCGTTGACTATTTGTACTATTAGCACAATAGTTTTCCGCGGTAAGTTTTTGAGGAGTAGATAAGGGATGCCGTCTGGCCCGGGGGCTTTTCGCCTAGGGAGGCGCCGAAGACACGATTGTATCTCCGACGGGGTTGTTATATAGGAATGCAAAATCGAGGGTGGTATAGGATACTTCCGTTCTACAAAAACAGCGGTCTGTCTTTCAATTTCGTTATCCTGAAGGGCTGGTTGGACCTTGTGTACTTCTGCCAAAAAAGTCGGCGAGCAGCTCGCACTTGTCACTGGTGGTAATATAACTCCGCCCCTCTTTTTCAAGAGCGGGGACTTGCTCATAGCCTTTTCGCAGACTTCTCGACAGTTTCCACAGGGAATTGTCACGGGGAGTCAGATTTCGCAGTTTCTCCGCCCAGGTATAATTCCTGTATGCGGAGATTTCGCGCTGTATGTCTCGTGCAAGCTCTGCTGCCATTATGCGATCGGCAGATTGCCTGAATCGCTGCCAACGCTTCCTGATTCGATTTTTCGCCTTAATAAGGTCCAGAATTTCCTCAGGAAGATTGTCGCGCCGCGGTCTGTTCGGAACTTTTTTGGCCAAAGCTTGCTGTGTCCGTTGTATATTCCTGGTCAAACCTTTTACCGCATGCTCTAGAGCTTCGACAGTATCAATCTGGCCCGGAATACCCGTCAGGTCTTGTAGTCGTTTTCGATGTTCGCGAAAAGCCAAATTTTCGTATGAATATCGAAAGTCGTTAGTTTGTGTGCGCTTTAAATCCCTAATGTCGAGGTAAATGGGCAAATGGTCACTGCTGAGGGCGTCTATAACCACCATCTCCGTGAGATTGGTGAGTCCTTTGGCAATTCCGAAGTCGAGGTAGGATGGATTCCCTCCGGGTAATGCGGACTGTTCGGGTACTGCGTTGGGGATGAAGTGGGCATAACGAGTAGGCCATTGTCGCGAACGTATTCGGCTAGAAAATTGCCGGCTGCGTTTTTATGTCCAGGGTTATTGAATAGTGGATGGCGGGCGTTGAAATCTCCCATTAGCAACACCCTATTGGTGTTTATGAAGAATGGATCGACATCAGCGGCCTGTAAGCGTACGGTGGAGAAATAGTAGATCAAATCTCCATCAGGAAGTTCAATGCCGACGTTCTCTATTGATGACTGCCTGTGTGGCAGTCTCCTGTATGGAATTGACGTTTTGACCGCTATGGCCACCCCTCCCCTTAAACCGGGCCTATCGGCACGTACATCCCCGGGGCGCAACCATGTTTCGACAATCAACGCCACGTCGATATCCTCGGTCCGAAGGAAGTGCACAAACTCACCGAGACGACTCCGGAGTCCGCATGAGTTCCATTCTCCTATCCTCATAGGGCACAGTTGGCAAAATCAGGGCTTAAAAATCGAAGCTGTTAATATCTTCATTGAAGAACTGCGCTGAGACTAGGAATTTGTCTGTCTTCGAGACGCAACCCCTCAATGCAGCGCTGTAAAATCTTACCGCCTTGATCACCTCCTCCAAGTTGATTTGCGACGACAGCTCGGCGAATTCCCGCTGGACACTGCCCATCATGGCCACCGCGTTCCCATTTATACCATGGGCTTGGTGGGCGGAGGTCGTCGGGACAGCTTCGTGCTGCCTCAGCGGAGGAAACTCCGCTAATGAAGGCGGTGGCGGGGGCAGCATGGTCCTGTTGGCGTGACTTGGCGCCATGGTCCTGCTGCTTAGGGGTGAAGGGTGGATCGGGCCAGGGGCTCGACTGGTTTGGCCCCAGGCTGGCCTCGTTGGAAGAGGAGCAGGGACGAAACGCTGCTTCTCCGCCGGGACCTGCGCCTGTTTATAAATGTAGACTGGGCAAGCCTCGTCAAAGCTACGATGAGGCCCACCGCAGTTAGCGCATTTTAGTGTAGCTCCAACGGGGCAGGCGGTGATTTCATGCCCCCCCGCGCATCGGGAGCATTTAAAGTCCCGGTGGCAGTTCCCGGAGACATGGCCCCAGCCCTGCCATCGACGACACTGTGTCAGGGTCTTCCGGTTTTTGCGGGTTTCCCACGAAACCCTGACACTTGCACACCACCCTGGCCTCGGCGTTAAGCCTTCGGAGGATTGCCTTGTCGTTGGTGACGACCAGGTAGAGCGGCCTGAAGAGTGTCTTCATTTTGAAGACACTTCTCACCTCCAGTCCTTTGTCTGTCAGATCCTCCTTGGTGGCAGTCGGATCGACATTCCCCTCCAGGCCACTCAGGACAAACGCGTGTGTTTTTTGCGACGCAGGGGCGTATGTGTGGAACTGGCTCTTAGAAACTCTTAGCTCTTAGTACTGGCTCTGTGGAACCTTTAGAAACTTGGAATTTGATGCTGATCATGAGGCAATTTATGGTATGGAGAAGTTTTATACATATCAAGAATGTATAGAAATTGCAAAAAAATATCGGAAAGCTGTGACAGTCTGTGATAACTACTTACATACATCCGACTTAAAGTTGTTAATATCATCAATAAAGGAAATGAGATTTGCACATTTTTTGGATGAATTGTTAGAGTTCGTCCCCAAGGAATTTATTCAAGAAGAGAATGAAGAAAATAATGTTATTGTATAATATTTGTTGTATAAATAAAATTCCTTTTTTTAAACGTTACATATTTTCTTTATTCATTATATAATTATCATATAAATAATATACATTCGTCAATGTCAGCAAATACATTTTGATTTGGAATGATACAAACATTTAGGTTTTCCGTGTTGTAATGTCGCACCTTCCACTTCTATAACTGGCTTCAACGAGTATTTTCTTACATAATCCGATTTTTCCTTTCCCTTCACATAAACTTTGTCCGCTTTTCCGGTTAGATTTCTTAGTATCTCTGCAAATTTATTAATTGGTGTAAATCCTTGACTCCACGAAATGCAATGGTGGTTTTTCATTAACCAAATAGCCTGCTTATAATAGTCTGGTGGTAGGTGGCTTATACGGAATGGTGGCTTAAAAATATAGTGACATATTTTCCGTCCGTCATAAGCTGCTAATTCTTTGGGGATAAACATGTTATTTTCTATTATGAATCCTTGCACATCTACTATTAATAAATTCATAATTTTATCTGTTCAAATCATTTGAACATTCTTCTCCTCTCAACATACTGTCTTATTTGTTGTTTAAGTTTTCTTAATTCTTTTAAATAATTCAACAATCGTAATTCAAGTTCTCTAGCCATAATATATATAGTATCTGATGATCAGAACTTAGTTTTATAGGTAAGAACATGGGCATTACATCTGTTTAACTAATTTTGATAGAGGGTTGTAACTAAATATTTTATCATGCAAAATAAGGCAATAAACAGCTGTATCCTTTTTAATGTTTACATTTGTTTCAAATTCTACTCTCATTACTACTGATCCTGTTTGAAGTGATTCTTTTTGATGAGAACAATTGTTTCGTATATGTCGATGGTCGACCAGAGGGATGATGGGTGACAGGGTGGCGATGCGGACAAGATAACCAAGAAGGGGAAGAGGCAACACGGGCGAACAGAAACGACGCTTTTTCATACACATGTGCACTTGATCAATAATAAAGACCCAAACAATTGTTGCTATTGATGGAATACTGGTTTCAATCTTAATACACGAAACATTGGCCCTTCGAGCCAGATAAAAAACAACAGTGAACCAGAAGAAAGTGCAGAAAACCAGTGCCAAATCAAGATCGAGCAGGTCAGTCCCTTTTACCATTTGTCCATTTTACCGAGTATTGCGTTCATTTGGGGTACTTGAAATCATTATTCGTCGCGTTTTGCGTAGTTTATGCGAAACAATTCATTTGATAACACATTTAGACGTCACCAAATTCAGATTATTTTTGAGCAGTAACACGAGTCTTCCGTCAAAATGGCCACCAATGACGATCATTTGAAAGCTTTAACAAAAAAACGTGGATCACTAAAAGCGAAGTTAACCATATTCAACAGATTTGTAGAGGCATTTGAAAGCTCGGATAATCGCGTCAGCGAAACGGAGATAGTGGAACTTCGGGAGAGAGTAACGGGTTTTGAAGCCATTTTGAAAGCATATGACGATATCCAGAACGAGATCGAGTTTGTTGCGGAAGATTCGGAAGCGCAATATCAAGAACGCGAGGAATTCGAACAAAAATTTTATAAACTTCTGTCCAAAGCAAAACAAAACTTATCAAAACGTTGCAAAAATCAAAACGAAGCTTCTGAATCTTATCAGAAGATTCCGCTACTCATTCGGTCTCACTAGAAACAGTCAAATTGCCGGAAATAGAGCTCCCTAAGTTTGATGGGTCTTATGAAGCGTGGATGGAATTTCGCGATATTTTCGAGTCCCTGATTCACGACAATAATCAATTAAATCCTATTCAGAAATTTCACTACTTGCGAGCTTCACTGGTTGGCTCAGCTAAGCAAGTTGTTCACGCATTAGAATTCAGTGCTAATAATTACAGTATTGCTTGGAATACATTATGCGACAGATTCAATAATAAGCAAATTTTGATTCAAAATCACTTAAAAAGCCATTTTTAGCTTGCAAAGCATGACAGCCGCATCGGCTGAAAAAATTCGGTATTTATACGAACATTTATTCAAGCATTTAAGCTGTCTTCGACAGTTAGGCGAACCTGTGGATGCATGGGACACAGTTCTGATATACGTTTTGTCCAGAAACTTGATTCATATACGGCCCAAGAGTGGGAAAAGTACAAAGCGAGTCGCGATTCAGTAAAGCTAGACGAATTCAAGGGTTTTCTGAAAAATAGGGCACAGTTACTAGAAACAGTCGAGACCAATTTTCAACACAACGTAACAAAATCTCGGGAAACGTCCAAATTTAATGTTTCAAAAGCAAACAGCTACACAAGCGAACAAGGTAATAAAAAATATTCCTGTTTGTCTTGTCACCAATATCACAGTCTATTTTATTGCCCTGATTTCTTGCAATTATCCGTTAAAGAGCGCATCTCAAAGGTCAAATCCTTACAGCTTTGTTTAAATTGTTTGAGAAAAGGACATTTGTCTAAAGATTGCAAGTGGACAGGTTGTAAAATTTGTAGTCAAAAACACAATACTACTCTGCATTTACCTCTTCAAAGCGCAAATCCAATAGCAGTTGTGAATCAACCACGTGAAATTGCTCCAGATGACACAACGACTACAATTACCACGAACTGCCACTCTGCCACTACAAAGGGTTGTATTTTATCCATCGCAGGAGTTATGGTTGGCAGATGCGGGTCCAGAAATTATATGACAGCTCGAGCCTTGCTGGATTGCGGCTCACAATCCAGTTTTATTACTTCAGATCTTTGCAAAAAACTTAATTTAGAGAAAACGAAGACCAAATTGGTGGTTTCCGGTATAAGCGACAGACTGTCATTTTCCGATTATAAATGTAACATAACCATAAAATCGATTCATAATTCACATTCCTTCAACCTATCTTGTTATGTACTTGATAAAATTACAAGCGACTTACCGGATGCGCGAATAAATATACAGGAATTAAATATACCAGTAAACATAGAGCTTGCTGATCCAAATTTTCACATTCCGGATTCAATAGATATTTTAATCGGTGCTCAGCTATTTTGGCAGCTTTTATGCCCTAATTTGGGTGAGTTGAATCCACCTAACCCAAGTCTCCACAAAACTCTTTTGGGCTGGATCGTTGCCGGTCCATTGAGCATTCCTATTCCGAAATCGCGGTGTCATTTAAGTCAAACAATCTCCCTTCAAGAACAACTGACAAATTTTGGGAAGTTGAAGAAGTGCAAATCAAACAGCCGTGGTCTGCAGAGGAGCGATTGTGCGAGGAGCATTTTGTTAACAATTTTCCATTCGATTCGAACAATAGATTCGTGGTTTCCTTGCCTCTAAAGGAACCTGCAACTAAACTCGGGGAATCTTTCAACATTGCACTAAAACAGTTTTTAGCTTTGGAACGGAGACTAATGTCGAACGATACAACGCGAAAACTTTATACGGATTTTTTAGACGAATACGAAAGATTGGGTCATATGACATTAGTTCCGGAACACGAAGTCGATGAGAGACCGGAATACTTCATGCCTCATCATGGAGTACTAAACGAATCGAGTACGTCTACAAAATTACGTGTAATTTTTAACGCATCATCACCATCTTCTAGCGGTCTATCATTAAATGATTTGCAAATGACGGGTCCAATCATTCAGCAAGACTTGTTATCAATCATTATCAGATTTCGCATTCACCATATTGTTTTGTCAAGCGACATAAAGGAAATGTATAGGCAGGTGCTCGTGGACCCAAAAGATCGGAGCTTACAAAAAATCGTTTGACGTTCAAACCCAAACGTGCACATAAAAACATATAAATTAAATACGGTCACTTACGGAACGACAGCCGCATCATTTTTAGCGATACGCTGTCTTCACGAAATCGCTGCGGAATGCGAAAAGGAACACCCTGGCGTATCACACATCATTCGAAATGATATGTACGTCCATGATTTATTAACTTGTGTAGATACTCCCTCAGAGGCTAAATACGTATACGAAAATGTGTCGCAGATCTTGAAAAAAAGAGGCTTCGAATTGTGTAAATGGAAATCGAATAATGCTCACATCATATCCGAAACAGATATCGATACCACTTCAAATGAAGTGTCTTTCGGTGCCAATAAGGAAAATAATTCAAAAACGTTAGGACTCTTGTGGCAGTGCAAAGAGGATACGCTCTCATACGAGATTCAAGGCGTAAAATACTCAAAACCGGAGACAATCTCCAAACGCATGATCCTCTCTAGAATTGCTTCCATATTTGATCCCGTCGGGTTGATTAGCCCGTGCATAATAGTGGCAAAAATATTCTTGCAAAAACTCTGGCAGGAAAAGTTAAGCTGGGATCAACCCTTGCCGCCAAACATCCTTAAATCGTGGCTAGAATTTTCTGAAGACCTGTATTCATTGAATGAGTTGACCATTTCCAGGCGAATTATTTGCAGCAATCCAACACGTATCGAATTGCACGGCTTTGCGGACACTTCCGAAGCTAGTTACGGAGCCTGCATCTACATCGTCTCCAAAAATCCGCAACTTATCATATCTCATTTATTGTGTGCAAAATCGAAGGTCGCGCCAATAAAGTCTTTAACAATTCCTCGGTTAGAGCTTTGTGCCGCCTTAACATTGTCCAGGCTTATTTCAAAGGTTAGGCAATCTCTCAATATTCAAATTGACCAAACGTATTGTTGGTCGGACTCATCCATTGTTTTAGCGTGGATTCAAAGAAGCCCAAGCACATTGCAGCCATTTGTATCCAATCGCGTTGCAGAAATCCAGAATTCGACTCAGTCATATCAGTGGAGGCATGTTCCCTCTCTGGACAACCCTGCTGATATCGTTTCACGTGGTCTCAATCCAAAACAATTATTAACTTCACGATTGTGGTTTCATGGTCCTGATTGGCTAATGGAAGATTCAACTAATTGGCCAAACATTCTTCAGGCCCCTGTAAAGGAACTACCTGAGAAGCGCAAGACTTTCTGTAGCTGTACGAGTAAACCAATCGGGTTTCGCTTTGAGCGTTTCTCAAAGTTGTCTATTTTAAAGCGCTCATTTGCATTTGCACGTAGATTCCCTTCACAACTGTCGAGTCCAAAGGAGTTGCGAAAGGTGCCTGCACTGTCGGTTGACGAAATTAACGACAGCTTTATGGTACTAGTAAGACTGGTTCAACAGGAGTCGTTTTCTGTGGACTACGCGTGTCTGAAGAACGGCGAACCATTATCCAGCAAGAGCTCAATTTTAAGTCTACATCCGTTTATTGACGAGACCGGCATTATTCGTGTTGGAGGTCGATTGAGTAACTCTGACTTTCCTTATTCAAAAAAACACCCAATTTTGCTGTCTACTAAGCATCATTTCACAAAATTATATTTTGAATGCGAACATTTAAAACTGCTACATGCCGGCCCTCAATTGCTTTTAGCATCGATTCGTGACACCTTCTGGCCCATTTCCGGTCGCAATTTTGCTCGAAAAATTATTAAAAATTGCGTAAGATGCGCTAGATTTAATGCTCGACCAGTTCACCCCATCATGGGCGATTTTCCGAAGGCACGAGTCCAACCAAGCAGTCCCTTCTCCACAGTTGGCGTGGATTATGCTGGACCATTCATGATGAAGGATAAACCTGGCCGCGGTTGTAAGCCCATCAAATGCTGGGTTGGTTTGTTTATATGCTTTTCTACGCGTGCGATTCATTTAGAGCTGATACTATCTCTTAGCGCTGACGATTTTTACAGGCTTTCAATCGGTTTATCAGCCGTCGAGGAAAACCGACCGAGGTTTATTCTGATAACGGAACAAATTTTATTAAGGCAAATAAAGATCTTAAAGAAATGGGCGAGTTCTTAAAAAACAATGATTCGAATCTTTGTGCATCAGTAACCAGTTTAGGTATTAAGTGGCATTTCATCCCAACAAACTCCCCACATTTCGGAGGTATTTGGGAGGCGGGTGTTAAGAGTCTTAAGCATCATCTGAAACGGGTCATGGGTAATAATACTTTATTCTTCTATCATTTTCAAACATTACTTACTCGCGTTGAAGCAATACTCAATTCCCGACCCTTATCTCCTCTCAGTGCTGATCCCGATGATCTCACCCCTCTTACCCCCGCTCATTTTCTGATCGGAAGAGTAATCACGACAACGCCACAAGGATCCGTATCCAGTATCCCGGTTAACCGTCTTTCGCAGTACCAACATGTGCAAAGGCTATACGAGCATTTTTGTAAATGCTGGAGTAGAGAATACATCAGCGAGCTGCAGCAACGCAAGAAATGGAGGACGAACGAGGGTGGTCTGAGTCCTGGCCAACTTGTGCTCGTAAAGGACGACAATCTTCCTCCAGTCAAATGGCGAATGGGACGAATCCTACAATTGATCAGTGGAAGAGACGGCGTATCCAGAGTGGCAAAACTGAAGACGGCTGACGGGATTCTGACACGGGCTGTTATCCGACTCTGCCCTCTACCAATTGTCAGTTAGACTTTCCAAGGCCGGGGTCATGTTTCGTATATGTCGATGGTCGACCAGAGGGATGATGGGTGACAGGGTGGCGATGCGGACAAGATAACCAAGAAGGGGAAGAGGCAACACGGGCGAACAGAAACGACGCTTTTTCATACACATGTGCACTTGATCAATAATAAAGACCCAAACAATTGTTGCTATTGATGGAATACTGGTTTCAATCTTAATACACGAAACATCAATTAATATGGGTAACAGGAGACACATTTTTAAATTTTTCAGGATTGAAAATAGGTTCATTTGGTATTCCATAATAAGAATGTCTAAAAGTTGAATACATATCGTAAAGAGTAGAAAACTTGTTTTCCTTAAAATTTAAATACAAATCATGATTTGTGTATCTTTCAGAATTCAAGTAAATTCTAATATTAGTTAAATCAACATTATCAAACTGACTCATATCTTTTTGAACTTGTCCTTTTCGATTCTCTTGAAAGGCAATAATCACATGACGTGGAGATTCGAGATTGGTTGTTGTCTTTACGGGCCAAGTATGACTGGTTGTTTCAGGTAATGAGGATTATTCAACAATTTCCCAACTTCGAAAAGCTATTAACAATTCTTTATTTGATTCTAGTATTTTTGTTAATGTCAGTTGTTGAGGTAAATTGACACTAATATGGGGTACTTTCCAACAGATTTTTTCAAACAAAACTTGCGGGTTTTCAAAAGTAAGAGCAGGAGGTTCTATATCATCTTTATAAAAAACAGCATCTAAATCATTACTAGCTCTAATCAGAATGAGTTCCTGTTTCATGTTCATAATTATTTTCTTATAGTCTTCAAAAAATCCCAAAAGAATCTTTAAGGGTATAGACACATTGAATTTTCCTTTTCATCCACTAAAATTCTATCACTCTCCTTCCTCTCTGGAAACGATCCTGCGTTTTGTAGTTTTAAACTTTCATTAATGTTAAATGATAAATATCCCTTCAGCGTGGAAGCTAAGCCAACGTTTCTTACAGAGTCTATAGTAACTCCATTAATTTCATAACGAATTTCCCTAAACAAAAATGCAATACCATTGTTAATAAACCTTATTAACCTCAGCCTCAGGGCAGAAAGACCGATAGGTCGATAGCCTTTTTTAGAAATAAAGATGTTTACTACTACTAAACCTTAATTTCTTTGTGTATTTTTCATCACTGTTTTCATCACTGTTCGAGTTCCTTCGATATACAGAATACTTTCCGAAGGTAAAGGTATATGTATCAAGTTCCTGAATTGGTATTCGAATTTCATCATTGTTATCAAATTTTGATGAAGTAAATGCTTGATATGTGTGGAATTCAGAATTCACTATTGCATTGTCGACGTAGATACTTTCGTTTACGTTTAATATATCCATCATAGCAAGAGTTTAAATCCTAAAGATTGAAGGAATTGACGGTTCTCTTGTGTTAGCTGATTGGTGTTCGTGTGAATACTACTTGTGTTAAATGTTTTTTTTGTTTTTATAAACTTTTAGTTTATAACTAACTTTTAGTTATTGTTTCGTTTCGCAAATTGATCAAATCTCCGTCTTGATCAATTATTTTTACTGTAATGTTGTTTATCGCTTTAACGCTAACAGGGTAATACAATATCGGCAATGGAGATTCCACTATTTTATATCCTGAAGGTACCATAGGGAAAAACTGATGAATGATGTGAGCAGGTCTACTATTGCTATATGATCCCACACATATATTGCAATCAATGCAAATAGCATTTACTTTGCTAATATTTACTACCTTTTGATAGTGTCTGGCATAGAGGCTTACTATACAAACTATACAAACTACACACACCAACATATCTACTACACACCATAAAGAACTTACTAGAAAACAGACAACTGCAAGTACGAATTGACAAAACACTGTCTTTTTCTTTTTCCCCTGAACAAGGGCTCCCTCAAGGATCCCCGCTCTCACCGTTTCTCTACAATATATACTGCCATGACATATACAATTACAACTTACCAGACAAAAATCAAATCGACAGGATCGGCATACATATTACAATACGCAGACGACACGGCACTTATTGTACATGACAAAACTACTGAGAGAGCAGCTCAAAGACTCCAAACACTAACAAACAACACAATGACATGGTTTTGTAAATGGAGACTAACACCAAACGCGTCAAAAAACCAATTTCTGCTCACAAACCACAGACTCAACGATGACTCCCCTACAATAACTGCAGACGGCAAAACGACACCACCAAAAAACCACGGAAAATACCTTGGATTCACAATTGACCACAAACTTAAATTCACTAAACACATACGAAACATCAGGGCAGAAACAATAAAGAGAACAAAACACTTCCGATCACTAACCTACAAAGACAGAGGAATTAGCACAAACACCGCCACCAAAATATATAAAGCTATTTGTAGACCCTTGCTAGACTTTGGACATATACTCATGACCAACGGAACAGAAAGGACAAAACGTTATACACAAACAACAGAACAAATTGCACTAAGACTAATAACACGAATAAGACACCCCCAAAACCCACTACACAACCCCCCCTCCCAACTACTATACGAACGCACAAACATGACAAAGATCTCGGAAAGACTCATACAGCTACAGACAAAATGGACAAACAACCCCTACAACTGGACCATACTGAACCCCTTTGTCTTACAAGACCAACCAGACAATCCCGCTTCCGTTTCCCTACATCAACGCTACTCGAACACTTACAAACGCAACTGACTAGTGGACAATACAATAATTTTTTCTTGCCATTGAAATTTTATTTAATAATATTGTTAACCTAGAATAAGAGAATTTTCATATTTGTTTTTTATTTAGATTAAGACTACATGTATTAAACAAGGGCAGAAAGACCGATAGGTCGATAGCCTTTTTTAGAAATAAAGATGTTTACTACTACTGAAACACATTTTTATTTTATAATAATCTATTTGGATATATAGCTATGATGCACCAAATTTACTAGAGTCTTAATCACATCATTAACTTCCTCATCATAACAATTTGATTTCGTTTCTAAATAATCTATATCTTTATGACCCCAAGCTAATGTTCTAAAACTGTCTTTAATTATATACCTTTTATCATCATTAGGAGACAATGCAATTCTTATTCTTCAATTGTGTGTACATATCATGCAAAATTGATTTAAATATATTCATTTTTCTAAATTTGGTTTGATGATTTTCAATGACGTCTTTATAATCTTGTGATGAAATCGAATTTCGAATGACATATTTTTTCACACCTTTCGCTTTCTTTTCCGATTTATCTTCTAAATTAACACAATATGCTTTTGCACCAGTACCATAAAAACTTACAATTGGTTGTCCTGCAAACTCATCTTTCATTCGCCCCAAAACAGAATGATTTTTGGTAATGTTATGAACATTTCTCTCGGAATAATTAGAAGTATCAAATTTGTTTAAATTTTGTTGTATATCATTATAAAAATTATCTGTTTTAACATACAATACTAAACTATTCGTATCAGTGTACAATAAAGTTGCCCTGTCTCCATATTTTTCTTTTATATAATTATAATAGAAATCATATATTACAGTTTTTGACAATTCTAACACACTAAATCCTACATAAATCCTACATACAGGCTTATGGTATGTAATCTTAACCCTTTCTAGTTGAAGTGCAATAAGATTTTCATTAAAAACTAATGTATTTTTAAAATTTGGTTTTGCTATCAACATTTCTGCACCCTGCTTGTTTCCAATGTTTTTCCAATGAGTAAGTAATCTAATATCAACTCGTTTATCAATATTCTCTAAAGATTTGCCATATATCGCATTGTTAAGAAGCTTATAAAAATCTTTTTCCGTTTTATTTTTAGATTTGTTTCTCATATCAGTATTTAAGTCGATGTATGGTTTTAGAAATGCTGCCTGTGTTTGCGCTTATTACTTTAGTATTACCATTTTAATTACCATTGATATTTACATTAGCGATACCTATTTATTCTGAGACGAATCTATTCGCCTAGATGGCGCCCTTTTCAATTACTTCATCCGTCATACGTCATCCCCGAGAACGCCTCGTCTTGAGGTGGTGCCATTCTGACACTCTCTTTCAAATCGTCAAGTGGTTCGGACTTCCTTTGTAGTGGTAACGCTTGTGAAATACATAATTAAAGCAGCTTACCAGTGTTTCAATCAAAATACAGTCCACTTTCCAAAGCAATCCAGTACGCGTGTTTCAACAACCGACTACAAATAATTTTGGGTCTACAAAGGTTGCATAGCCCGCACAGCCTGTTTAAATTTTAGAGCTCTGTGAATTTTAACTAGTTGCAACCCATTCTCTAAAGCCTGTTTAAGGTTTCGATAGTGAATTACATATTTTTCTTTATGAGTCAAATTACAAATTAATTTTTCTTGTCTGGAATTAGGTGGACAAATGTTTTCAACTAAAAAGGGTAATTCGTTGTGTTTTTCATGCAGATTTGATGGGTATTTAAGATCTACTTCAAAAACGTAACCATATTCGGCATCATCATCTATTGACGTAATATCAAGAGTATCAATTTCCTCTCTATTGAGCCACAAAAAATTACTTATGGGAAGATATTGACTCATACTATGTTCATACAAGTTGGTTGCATCTAAATACATTATATAAGAGGTTGGTTTTGAAGGGTCAAAATTCTTTAGAAATGAGCTATTGGCTTTAGCTTTTCGAACGCTACAATGACATATACCACCTCTATACTATTTTTAAAAAAATGTAACATATCAATATCAGTTAATAATTCTAGTTTCACTTTCGTTTTCTTTAACATGGCATCCCAGCTTAAACCTGGTGTTGTATAGTCCTGTGCAGGATCTGATGCATAAACATTTAGTGAAACATTTCGAAACGCTTCGAAGAAATCTGTCAATATGAGAACATCAGATATTAAATAAATTTTAGTATAATCGAGTAAACTTTGACATTGAAATAGATTCCAAATATTAATAGCTCTATCATAATCCGTTGGATTTATATGTTCATCTTTAAATTTATCATAAAAATCATCAATTTGGGGAAGATGATTTTCGTATAATTTATCTATCGAGTCAACATAAGAATAAGGATATACATCTTTCTTTCTAATTTCATTAAATTGATTTTGATCCTGAAATGTTTTTTTTCATTTCTACACATTGATTTGCTTCCAGGCTTTCACCTAGCTTTTCTAACGATGAACCAACAAAGCGAAAGAGTCTAATTAAGTTTTACAAAATATTTTTTTATCAAAAGTTTCTTCTTTATCAACTAAGATTGACTTAGAAAATGATATTTAATTTTCTTTCGTTTGTGCAAGAACATCTATTTTGTCTCCTTCACAACAAAACTGTTTAATAAGTAGGTGGGAGCCGTATCCCGTTAAATTGTGAAAGAAAACAGGAATAAAGTTAGGTATTTTGAAATTTAAGTTGCATATGCTATGTGCTGCGCCTCTAAATTTGCCAGTTAAATGGTCATGATCTTTAACTTTTTCATCTTCAGGTTTTAATGGTTCATTACAAATACTACAGCTAACACTATTTTTAAAATAAATTATTTCTTCATATGTTAATGGTAGCATTTGAACTATATGTTTCAGATGACTATCATAAATTCTGTGAACGTGGTCTTCAATTCGTTTACAAAATATCTCAGCTGCATCCACACCGAAATAAAATCTAGGATTGATAGGGAATCATCATATGAGCAATTAATAAAATAAGCAAAAGCATACGGTTCATGTTTAAAGGTATTTTTAGTATAAGATATGTTGTGACTTTCTGGTTGATCAAACTGTAAAGGTTTTAAAAACCATTCAAAATCTGCATAGACTACAAATGGAAGTTTTAACTGTTTTTGAAATTTTTCAAATTGAAGAATATTTTCCGGAACGTTTTGGCCATACTTATTAATTTTTATTTCGTTTGTGGGAATTTTGTAACCAAATAATTACAGTCATTAATTTGCTGAATATCTAATTTATCCTTTGAATTAAAGTAAATTAAACATCCATCGCAAAAATATTTTTTATGATTATTTTTATTAATCTGTGATGATACTAACCTAGACAAATCTTTAATCCAACAATAATGATAATTCTTACCTTGACCAAATAATAGCAAATTAACATGTATGGGAAGTTTTCGAGCAGTATAATGAAGAGGACCCACTACTTCATACTTTAGTTCACCATTTTCATAAACATTTTCCAAACCATAACATTCACCGATATTTGATTTTGTTTTTCAAATATCTTAATGTCACTTAACTTCACCGGAAAGTTAATTCCATCAAAGTTCAGAGTATTGATAAAATTTTGGCATGAAGTCGGTCTGTCTGCATTTATTACTACGGGAAATATCGCACTTATAACACTCCATCTGAAACAGTACCAGTCTTTAGTCTGCACGTTGATAACGGCGCGTTTCTTGGCAACCTGTTTCGGTAATGGAAGGTATGATGATGCTCGCATAGGATTATATTTATTAATGTTCAGTTCTAAATACAATACTTTTCTCCAATGATCAACTTGAACCGTTGTCAGCAAATATTGAGGCTTTTTCCTTCAGTTCATTTAAAAAGTCATGAATAACTTCCTTTAAATCTGTTGTTGAAGACACAACCTTGTTTTTTGTGTTGAAAGATTTTGTTTCAATTGTATTCATTGTTTGCAAAATATATCTTCCAAATAATTCTACATTTATCTTCACGTTTGTATGTTTCACCAGCTGCTGCGAAATCAACTGTCCAAACCTATAATGTATTTCATCAAAAAATTATGTTCACATATTTCTTTGATGGAAGCAGCATAAAAGAAATAATCCTGTTTTTAAAGGCCGACGTTGAGATTTTCACATTTTTCGTAATATTTTTAAACACTTCATTTTTGTGAATATTAGGTCGGAAATGTGCACTTTTCTTATTTTTCATATACCAATTGTTACAGTCTTTACATTTCATCATTGTAAGTTTAGCGATTTTTGGATCACTTTGTTCTAGTGAAACTTTCGCTGCTCGCTTTTCTGCTCTTCTAATCGCATTCGAATGAAAACTATCGAAATGGACACGATTCTTGTTTATGACGATTCATATTTCCTTTTTTAGTAAAACCTTTTGCGCAATCACTACACTGAAACATATTTACTAAATATAATTATCAGAGTATGAATGAAAATGATTCTAAACTCTGCCAGTTCTGCTTATATAGCATACAATTTAAAAAAATATAATATAATTGAAGTAAAAAGGTGTATAAAAATAAAAGCCGTCTACATCGATCTAGTGAATAAATCTGAATTAATTACTTGCATTGAATTGCATAAGATATTGAAAAAATAAAAGTCGTCTGTTCTAATAACTAATAGTAAAGTGAAGATGTATAGAATACAATTAAAATTGAATACTTGTATCCCATTAAAATGCCAATAACCGGAAACCTGCTGAAGAATGTCACTTAATAATAATAATAACTAATAGGAATGTATAGCATACAATTAAAAAATTGAATACTTGTATCCTATTAAAATATCAATTACTGGAAACCATCGAAAAACTTGCTGAAGAACGTCTAGTTCACTTAATAAATAATATTTTTAAATACAGTGAATAAATTATATAAATAATACAAAAAAAACTTAAATTATGTAAGTGTATTTAAATTTCTTAATTAAACATATTGTGGTATCATAGCCCTTTTACAAAAATAGCACTTCTCTTGCGAGGATGCTGGACCATCAATATGTGTTCTCCAATCAGGGCGGTTGTAATGCACAAAGCAAGGCAATTTTATTTGGAGTTCAAAGCATCCTTTGTAGTTCATTGGTAATTTACCCCAAACATCCAAGAGATCAAATGAATTTGTTTTTTATTAGATAATCTAAAGGTAACATGATCAGTTCCTCACTAGTAAAATCTCTAAGGATTTTTCCCCATTCAAATGTGTCAACATCACAGCTACTGAAGGACACTGGTTCATTTTAGTAATATATTTTCAAGATAGGCTATTTCGACAACAAATATTAAATAATACTAATGAAAGTGGGTGTTAGGAGGGGGGGGGGGGTTAGGTTGGTAGTTAGGTGGGGGACCTGAAGTTTTGGTGGGGGATACTTACGTGGGGGGATACTTAGGTGGGGGATGAGAGGTTAGGTGGGGGGGACGAGAGGTTAGGTGGGGGGACCAGAGGTTAGGTGGGAGGACGAGAGGTTAGGTGGGGGGATGAGAGAAAGAGAAAAGACTGACATAGAACCGGTGATTATACCCTACTGATAGTCACACCTACAACAAACTTACATTACGTAAACCAATACTTTTCTAATGGCAATTCGTCAGGTGGTCGATCTAGATAATACATCTGAAACAACTTTGAAAAACTAATTGAGTAACCAGTTCAGCAAGAAAAGCGATATTATTGATAATTATTCCAATGTATTCCTGGGTTTTCAGTCAATTTTATTGTCACTAATTATGGTGTTATGTGATGAGCCCTGCGTTTCGTCCCGGGTCTACCTATTGGACTCGTCAGTAAGCCTTAGGTAGACCCTGCCTTAGACGCCGGACATCGGTTATACGCGTTCGGACGTAAATGAACCGAGCCGGTGTAGATCTTGTGCGGTGATCCGTCCAACCAAAACGGTTGGATTTTTCAAACCAGCAGGTTTGAAAAATGTCCTTTTGCCATTAGAAATAATCAGTAAATAAGTTGTTTATTTAAAAAACAAATTGAATTTATTAATAATTATAGATATTTGCATAAAGTTTGTGTTTTTTTTCGTCGTAAATATGACAATGGTTAGTATTAAAATGTGGTTTAATAAGATAAGTATTCTAGGGTTAATACGAATATAACAAGGGACAAAAAATAAATGAAAAGAAAAAAATACATTCATAAATTTATCGCTTTTAGTTGAAAACACTAAAGCTTGAAGTAAAGAACAAAGCAAATTCTAAAAGGGTAATAAATTGGCACCATATGAAAACTCTTTGCAAAGGAGCTTTTATACAGGTTCCCTGCACCTGTGACATAATGCTATGATGCTCTAAGCACATGTATGTGTTGCATTTGTAGCACTAAAAACGGCTTGCTGTTGTGGTTTATATTGGGTAAAATCAAATTGTTGCATATAGGAAATGGTTTAAACATATTTTAAACAGTATTTTTATTAATGGAAGAAAGCCTGCGGATGCATCAAGGAAACTAAAAAGCTAGTGTAGAACTTGAAATACAACACATTTGAAATTTTATTGCAAAAACGTATTACAATTGTTGGCTTCAACCTTCAATTAATGAATATTTATAAATCGTTTTTATTCATGATTGCTGCTAACTCACCACGAGTTCCACAGTTTAGATCCCACGTATTTCCTCAAATGTATAAGTCTTTGGTAGTATAGTGGTAAGTATCCCCGCCTGTCACGCGGGAGACCCGGGTTCGATTCCCGGCCGGAGAGTAACTTTTTCGTTTTTTTTTATTAAGGCCTAGTAATTTCGCTGTTTGTGACCGGTTTTTGCCACAGTATTTAATTTTTTATGAATAAAACAGGTATAAATCCTAATATATGACATATGAAGTCCATTAATATATTTTCGCAAGAAAAAATGAGGATAAATCGAATGTGCACAAACACTGCATGATCCCGACGCCTCATTCATTAGTGCCTCTGTAATGGAGAGAATGAGAAAATTCGAGAGATCGTGTCTTCGTGCTGCTCTGCACACATACCGATGCAGTGATACGAAAGAATTTATTAGCAACAAGTGCATTTATAACAAGGCAAACATTCCCAGGATAGACTCCTTCATAAATAAACTCACCCGTGACTACTATGCCAAATTAAAAAACAGCAAAAATAGTTATTTATTGAAGTATAGCGTATTTGATGAAATGGAATGTAAACGCAGAGCGGTCTCAGGCTACCTTCAACCCCAGTCTTTTATGTATTTCGACTCGATAGGTTTTATCACAACACAAAAGAACATCCCGGTGATTTATCACATCTCTCGACATAACTCGAACAAATCAATAGACTTATCCATTAATCCCTCGCAATGTAGTCTCAAATACTCAACCACACTTCGGACAGAGAGATTAACAGTAAATTTAAATCCAACGTGAAGTACTGTTGGCTTGCTGCTAACCCCAGGGCCCGAGATGAAGTTCGCAGGAGGAGCTATAGAATATAGTGAAATCTATCCATGTGACAATGGCATAATGTAGTTTAACTAGTTTATAGTATACACTGCGCAATAGCATAAGTTATTTAAACTATGACATACCCGGCATTCTGAGTGTAGCACTCGAAGCGATCAGACGTGTTCTCGTACGATCCCTCGGCCCTTAAACCACCGATCCGTCAGGCGGGTAAAAAGTTTAGCGTTGTAATAAACGAGTGAAAAGTGTCAGTGAGAAAATTGAACACAAAGTGACCACAATTATACAGAAGGCTTGCACGGGCAGGCGACGCTTGACGCCTCTGTGCGAGTCATTAGGCAAGGCAGGCAAGTCCAAAAAACAATGGGCGACGCCGACGAAAATCACTTCAGCGAACAGGGTGAGACCACACACGTGGTCGACCACAGCAGATCCCGGCAAACAACCTGCACACGGTCGCCACAACAGAAAAGGGCTCCAACATCAGGTAGACTAACACCAGGGGCAGGTAGAAACCCCAGCTCTACCATCCTCGAAAAGCTGTATAACAGGCCAAGAAAGGAGTTGGGCGGCACCCGCAATTACAGGGCCGTCCAGCCCAATATTATTACCAAAAAACGTCCCCTGTCGACCACTCTGCAGCAGAATAATGCAGGAAACACTGAAGAGCCTTGGCTCCTACCGCGAAAAGTCGCAAAAAGTCCAGTTTTGGACGACACAGGGCGGATATCACCGTCTATAAATAGATATGCCCTGCTGGAACGCCGACCAGAGTATGACGCCCATCCCGAAGAGCAGAGCGATCAGCAGAGAGCGCGATCGCACGCCCGAGTTCCACAGTGGAGAGGAAGCACCGGAGGCGTCCCTACACGCACAGGCAGCGCTGCGGCAGCGAAGAAGCCAAGACTAACCGTGGCGGCGACCCCGCTATCGACCGCTATGGAAGCAGAACCAACCCCAACCAAAACAGAGACTGCTCCTAGAAGACCACCACCGATATACACGTCATCTATCGACCTAACGTCGTTAGTCCAAATATTCAAAAAGGTACAAATCTTTAAAACAGAATTTTACGTACGTCAAAATGACACGCTCGACCTCACAATTTACCCTCAAAGTATGGACGCATTCCAAAAAGTTGTCGCAGCTCTAAAAGAGAATGGCGTGAAATTTTACACTTACACGCCAAAACACCTAAAGCCAAAGAATATTATTCTTAAAGGGGTTCGAGGTAACTTTTCGGAGAACGAGATAAAAGCTGAAATTGAGGAATTTAACCTTCCTAATGTGACAGTCACTAAGGTGACAAAATCAATTTTAACAAAAATAGCGATCGTTATCATTTCCTAATCCAACTGACAAATGACACGATCGTCCAAAACATAAGGAAAATCAAATCACTGGCATACCAAAAAGTTACCTGGGAACCCCTGCGGAAGAAATCAATTTTCCAATGCACAAACTGCCAAAGGCTTGGGCACTCTAGCTCGAACTGCTCGTTAGGGTATCGCTGCGTTAAATGCAAAGACAGCCATAAACCGGGCGAATGCAAAATCGGAAAAGGGGATAACGACAAAAGCACATTATACTGTGTCAACTGCGAAGAAACCGGGCATCCGGCTTCGTACCGGGGTTGTCCTCTTTTCAAATTTGCAAAAAAACATAAAAGCGACAAACATCTCTCAAAGGACCAACAATCGCACGGCGCGACTTGACAGTATACAAAGTAGAATCGTCAACTACAACTCTAGCGAAAATTTCCCGCCATTACGTACCAACAATACAGTACGTCCGTTTACGGGCCCTCCGCAGAACCCACGAACTGAGCGCCCAAGCTACTCACAAGCGCTGAGACATGATCCCGTCGCGGAATCGTACACAAATAACAGCATCAATAGCAGCCTTGAATCGGTTCTCGCAGAATTCAAAAATCAATTACTCAGCACATTCAACACGCAAATCAAGAACCTTTTCAAAATAGTCAATATTAACGCAGCAAAAATAGACAAATGTACGAAACGCTTAATTTCAATAATGAATTTATCAGCCAATAGGCAACCAACACCCCGAGACCTCACATGACCGAATCGTTTTCGACTCCCTCAAAATTGCGTCAACTAAATATTAATTCCTTGATATCCCTCAACAAGAGAAACGATCTCTACAACTTTGTGACACAAAATAATTTTGATATCGTCCTATTATGTGAAACTAAACTAAGCCACAGATTCAAAATACAGTTCTCTCAATATAACCTAATTAGAACCGACGCATCTAAAGGGCAAAAAGGTGGAGGCACCGCCGTGTTGATTAAAAATAATATCCAATTCACCCAAATATACACTCCAACAAGCAACAACAACAGTATCATCGAGTTTACGATCATTAATCTGAAATAGCACAAAATAACCTCTTTATCATTGCTATATACGCCAACAACAAAGAAAACAGAATTTTCACAGACGAATTAAATCAACTTTTTCAGAAACTCAACTTGGACGCTCCTAATAATCACTACATTGTAGCAGGCGACTTTAACGCCAGGCACACAGCGTGGGGCGACTCAGTCAATAAAACAAAAGGCACCCTGCTGAAAAAGTGGGTAGATAATGAAGGCATTGGCTATAGAACAAAAGTTATCTCAACTGACGTCCCAAGCTACCCTTCTGCTAACACCTTCCTAGATCTCTGTCTCATAGACAATCGACTCGAAATAACAGATCTTGACAACGGTAAAATTACGACCCTTGATTTCAACAGCGATCACAAAGCACTCTCTTTCACCGTCACTCTGCCCATGTCGATAAAATATGTCAACCCACGCAATGCACATAGATTTATGTACTAAGAAAACAAAATGGTCATCTTTCCAAAGAAACCTGAATAATGCCTATGTCAATGAAATTCCGTACAATAGGAACCTCACCAACGATGAAATTGATAAACACCTAACAATAATCCAAGAAGCAATCACAAGCACAATTGAGTCTACTGTTCCGAGATATAAACCTCAAGACAACATGCTCAATTATGTCAATAGGAAAATAACCAAGCTACATAAAGACAAGTCGTACCTGATCTCCACCCTTAACAGACTGCATAAATCTAATATTCACACACCAGCCAGTAACAATTACATTGCAAACATTAAAAATTTAATCAGCGAAGTAAAGAAAATATTAAAAGCAGAATATATAAAGGCATATAATAAATACTGGGACTCCCAACACAAATCGATAGACCATCGCAACCCTGAATCATTCTTTCCGAAAATAAACAATTTTTTTCGCCATAAGGAACAGATAAAAATAGACAAACTGGAAATCAAGCCAAGCGAAACAACTCTGCTGGTTAGAGCACAAAGCGACATACCCTCCCTACCGACCGCCAACAATAAAATCATTGTTGAAAATCCTAAAGACATTCTGAACACCGTTGGGGCCTATTATGAAACTATTAATTCCCCCCGCTATTCAAACATCGGAACAGCGAATAAAAAGCTTGTCGACTCTAAAGTGGCCGAGCTGAAACTAACTTTCGATCATAATGTTTCAACGAATCTCGCGATCTCTAATTTCGATAACACAAATCTCGCCTATAGCCCCAATCAACCGGAAAACACCATCAGCTTCACATCAGTACCCGAAACAACAATCATTTTTAGGAAACTACCTAACAAATCCTCGTCAGGGCTTGATAACATCCCTCCAATCATCATAAAACATCTTCCTGTACAAAATCATACAAGAGTACACCATCCTATTTAACAACTGTATCAACAATAGATTCTTCCCGGAAAAATGGAAAAAGGCCAAAATATTGCCTATTCTTAAAAAAGGTAACTCCCTGAAGAAGTTTCTAGCTACCGCCCCATATGTCTCACCCCGGCAATCAGTAAAGCCTACGAAGCGATCATCAACAACTCGCTTCGGCTATATACAGCCAGCAGGAATGCGATAACGGACAACCATTTCGGATTCGAACAGAATCTTGCATCCACACACGCGTTACACAAGGTCCTTAACGATGTCAACACCCATCTACATAACGACAGAACAGTCGGTGCATGTCTTATTGATCTGGAAAAAAAGCTTTTGACTCGGTCTGGATCGATGGTCCTTCTATATGTTCTGTGGAAACTGGGGTTCCCACTAGATTTCATCCAGTTAATATGGCACATGACCAGGGACAGAGCTTTGTCACATGGGACGGAATAAACATATCCGGCCTATCTTTCAAAATAGCAGAAGGACTAATGCAGGGCACGGTTAACCTCCCCGAATTATTCAACATATACACGCATAACGTCCCAACACTATTCGAGCTCAACTCGCCTAATCAACCAAACCTACATTCAATCGCTTATGCCGACGACTTCATCGTACTGGTAGCAGATTCCCGTCCCGAAAAAGTAACAGAAAAACTGGAAACCATTGTGAATAAAATTAATTCACACTACAACCTATGGAACCTCCGCATTAAACCATGCTAAATGCGAACAATACTTTTTCATAAGCCACTCCGATTCCTCATCCCAACAAACGTAGAGGATAAGAAACGTTAAGATCGCAATCCAAAATAACGGTCAGCACTCAATACCTCACAAAAAAATACAGTCAGTACTCGGGTGCACGTTGATTACCTACTAGACTGAACACCCATGTCACTAATCAACTGACAAAGGCAAAAAATGCATTCAGGGCAATCACAGGAATATTTTTTAATAAAACCCTCTCTGCCAGAAGTAAAACAATCTGCTATCTCTCACTAATCCGTCCAATTATCACTTATGCCCGCCCAGGTCTGGTGGAAAACATGAGTGCCTCTGTAATGAGAGAATTAGAAAATTCGAGAGATCATGTCTCCGCGCTGCTCTGCACACATACTGACGCAGTGATACGAAAGAGTTTATTAGCAACAAGTGCATTTATAACAAGGCAAACATTCCCAGGATAGACTCCTACATAATCAAACTCACCCGTGACTACTACGCCAAATTAAAAAACATCAAAAATAGTTATTTATTGAAGTATAGCGTATTTGATGAAATGGAATGTAAACGCAGGGCGGTCTCAGGCTACCTTCAACCTCAGTCTTTTATGTATTTCGACTCGATAGGGTTTATCACAACACAAAAGAACATCCCGGTGATTTATCACTTCTCTCGACATAGCTCGAACAAATCAATAGACTTATCCATTAATCCCTCGCAATGTAGTCTCAAATACTCAACCACACTTCCGGACAGAGATATTAATAGTAAATATAAATCCAACGCGAAATACTGGTGGCTTGCCGCTAACCCCAGGACACGAGATGAAGTTCGCAGGAGGAGCTATAGAATATAGTGAAATCTATCCATGTCACAATGACATAAAATAGCTTAACTAGTTTATAGTATACACTGCGCAATAGCATAAGTTATTTAATGTATGACATACTTCACCTGTAACTTAATATTAACTTAAACATAAGTATTTTTTTCTTTTTCACTAGGCTTAAGTTTCATAGACAAGGATAGCAGGCTTTTTGTAAATTTTTTCCTGCATTTAACTAAATTTATTGACGAGCAACACGGGACGGATTTGTTCCACAGCTCCTATTCTACCGATATATATAATTAGGATTAGTATAAACAAATGACATCGTCAAAACGCGAGCTGTTCCACGGAACCAGACGTTTGTTTGACATCTGTAATTAGTAAATAGGCTTTTATTTTGTGTTTTGTTTGCGCCTAAACCTGTATAACATGTATTTACCTAAGCAAATAAATAAAAACTTTAGAAAAAAAATAAAAAAAAGGTTCGATTCCCGGCCGGAGAGAAACTTTTTCGTTTTTTTTTATTAAGGGCCTAGTAATTTCGCTGTTTATGACCGGTTTTTGCCACAGTATTTAATTTTTTATGAATAAAACAGGTATAAATCCTAACATATGACATATGAAGTCCATTAATATATTTTCGCAAGCAAAAAATGAGGATAAATCGAATGTGCACAAACACTGCATGATCCCGACGCCTCATTCATTAGTGCCTCTGTAATGGAGGGAATTAGAAAATTCGAGAGATCATGTCTTCGTGCTGCTCTGCACACGCAACAAGTGCATTTATAACAAGGCAAACATTCCCAGGATAGACTCCTTCATAATTAAACTCACCCGTGACTACTATGCCAAATTAAAAAACAGCAAAAATAGTTATTTATTGAAGTATAGCGTATTTGATGAAATGGAATGTAAACGCAGAGCGGTCTCAGGCTACCTTCAACCCCAGTCTTTTATGTATTTCGACTCGATAGGTTTTATCACAACACAAAAGAACATCCCGGTGATTTATCACATCTCTCGACATAACTCGAACAAATCAATAGACTTATCCATTAATCCCTCGCAATGTAGTCTCAAATACTCAACCACACTTCCGGACAGAGAGATTAACAGTAAATTTAAATCATTCCAATGTATTCCTGGGTTTTCAGAACGTGAGTACTGGTTGGCTTGTTGCTAACCCCAGGGCCCGAACCAATGAAGTTCGCAGGAGTGAGCTATAGGAATTATAGTATATCTTTTTTCCTGACATGTACTTTACTTCATTCCAATGTATTCATGGGTTTTCAGTCAATTTTTATTGTCACAATTATGGTGTTACTGTGATGAGCCCTGCGTTTGTCCCGGGTCTACCTATTGGACTCGTCAGTCAGGCTTAGGTAGACCCTGCCTTATACGCCGGACACGGTTATACGCGTTTCAGACGGGTATAACCAATAGGTTAGACCGGGACGCGAAACGCAGGCCATCACATAACACCATAATTGTGACAATAAAATTGACTGAAAACCCAGGAATACATTGGAATGAATTAAAGTACAGTCAGGAAAAAAGAATATACAAAGATAGATGCTTGGGAACAAAAAGCAGAATGGAACGAGTGGCAGTATCAGCAACACGGGTTGCCAACATCTCACCGCACAAGATCTACGTCGACTCGGTTCATTTACGTCTGAACGCGTATAACCGGTGTCCGGCGTATAAGGCAGGGTCTACCTAAGCCTTACTGACGAGTCCAATAGGTAGACCCGGGACGAAACGCAGGGCTCATCACATAACACCATAATTGTGACAATAAAATTGACTGAAAACCCAGGAATACATTGGAATGAAATAGAATATAGTGAAATCTATCCATGTGACAATGGCATAATGTAGCTTAACTAGTTTATAGTATACACTGCGCAATAGCATAAGTTATTTAAACTATGACATACCCGGCATTCTGAGTGTAGCACCCGAAGCGATCAGACGTGTTCTCGTACGATCCCTCTGCCCTGAAACCACCGATCCGTCAGGCGGGTAAAAAGTTTAGCGTTGTATTAAACGAGTGAAAAGTGTCAGTGAGAAAATTGGAACACAAAGTGACCACAATTATACAGAAGGCTTGCACGGGCCGGCGACGCTTGACGCCTCTGTGCGAGTCATAAGGCAAGGCAGGCAAGTCCAAAAAACAATGGGCGACGCCGACGAAAATCACTTCAGCGAACAGGGTGAGACCACACACGTGGTCGACCACAGCAGATCCCGGCAAACAACCAGCACACGGTCGCCACAACAGAAAAGTGCTCCAACATCAGGTAGACTAACACCGGGGGCAGGTAGAAACCCTAGCTCTACCATCCTCGAAAAGCTATATAAACAGGCCAAGAGAGAGTTGGGCGGCGCCCGCAATTACAGGGCCGTCCAGCCCAATATTACCAAAAAACGTCCCCTGTCGACCACTCTGCAGCAGAATAATGCAGGAAACACTGAAGAGCCTTGGCTCCTACCGCGAATAGTCGCAAAAAGTTCAGTTTTGGACGACACAGGGCGGATATCACCGTCTATAAATAAATATGCCCTGCTGGAACGCCGACCAGAGTATGACGCCCATCCCGAAGAGCAGAGCGATCAGCAGAGAGCGCGATCGCACGTCCGAGTTCCACAGGGGAGAGGAAGCACCGGAGGCGTCCCTACACGCACAGGCAGCGCTCCGGCAGCGAAGAAGCCAAGATTAACCGTGGCGGCGACCCCGCTATCGACCGCCATGGAAGCAGAACCAACCCCAACCAAAACAGAGACTGCTCCTAGAAGACCACCACCGATATACACATCATCTATCGACCTAACGTCGTTAATCCAAATATGCAATAAGGTACAAATCTTTAAAACAGAATTTTATGTACGTCAAAATGACACGCTCGACCTCACAATATATCCTCAAAGTATGGACGCATTCCAAAAAGTTGTCGCAGCTCTAAAAGAGAATGGCGTGAAATTTTACACGTACACGCCAAAACACCTAAAGCCAGAGAATATTATTCTTAAAGGGGTTCGAGGTAACTTTTCGGAGAACGAGGTAAAAGCTGAAATTGAGGAATTTAACCTTCCTAATGTGACAGTCACGAAGGTGACAAAAATCAATTTTAACAAAAATAGCGATCGTTATCATTTCCTAATCCAACTCACAAATGACACGATCGTCCAAAATATAAGGAAAATTAAATCACTGGCATACCAAAAAGTTACCTGGGAACCCCTGCGGAAGAAATCAATTTTCCAATGCACAAACTGCCAAAGGCTTGGGCACTCTAGCTCGAACTGCTCGTTAGGGTATCGCTGCGTTAAAAGCAAAGACAGCCATAAACCGGGCGAATGCAAAATCGGAAAAGAGGATAATGACAAAAGCACATTATACTGTGTCAACTGCGAAGAAACCGGGCATCCGGCTTCGTACCGGGGTTGTCCTCTTTTCAAATTTGCAAAAAACATAAAAGCGACAAACATCTCTCAAAGGACCAACAATCGCACGGCGCGACTTGACAGTATACAAAGTAGAATCGTCAACTACAACTCTAGCGAAATTTCCCGCCATTACGTACCAACAATACAGTACGAACGTTTACGGGCCCTCCGCAGAACCCACGAACTGAGCGCCCAAGCTACTCACAAGCGCTGAGACATGATCCTGCCGCGGAATCGTACACAAATAACAGCATCAATAGCAGCCTTGAATCGGTTCTTGCAGAATTCAAAAATCAATTATTCAGCACATTCAACACGCAAATCAAGAACCTTTTCAAAATAGTCAATATTAACGCAGCAAAAATAGACCAAATCTACGAAACGCTTAATTTCAATAATGAATTTATCAGCCATTAAGGCAACCAACAACCCCGAGACTCACATGACCGAATCGTTTTTCGACTCCCTCAAAATTGCGTCACTAAATATTAATTCCTTGATATCCCTCAACAAGAGAAACGATCTCTACAACTTTGTGACACAAAATAATTTTGATATCGTCCTATTATGTGAAACTAAACTAAGCCACAGATTCAAAATACAGTTCTCTCAATATAACCTAATTAGAACCGACCGATTGAAAGGGCAAAAGGTGGAGGCACCGCCGTGTTGATTAAAAATAATATTCAATTCACCCAAATATACACTCCAACAAGCAACAACAACAGTATCATCGAGTTTACGATCATTAATTTGAAAATAGCACAAAATAACCTCTTTATCATTGCTATATACGCCAACAACAAAGAAACAGAATTTTCACAGACGAATTAAATTAAATTTTTCAGAAACTCAACTTGGACGCTCCTAATAATCACTACATTGTAGCAGGCGACTTTAACGCCAGGCACACAGCGTGGGGCGACTCAGTCAATAAAACAAAAGGCACCCTGCTGAAAAAGTGGGTAGATAATGAAGGCATAGGCTATAGAACAAAAGTTATCTCAACTGACGTCCCAAGCTACCCTTCTGCTAACACCTTCCTAGATCTCTGTCTCATAGACAATCGACTCGAAATAACAGATCTTGACAACGGTAAAATTACGACCCTTGATTTCAACAGCGATCACAAAGCACTCTCTTTCACCGTCACTCTGCCCATGTCGGTAAAATATGTCAACCCACGCAATGCACATAGATTTATGTACAAGAAAACAAAATGGTCATCTTTCCAAAGAAACATAAATAATGCCTATGTCATTGAAATTCCGTACAATAGAAACCTCACCAACGATGAAATTGATAATCACCTAACAATAATCCAAGAAGCAATCACAAGCACAATTGAGTCTACTATTCCGAGATATAAACCTCAAGACAACATGCTCAATTATGTCAATAGGAAAATAACCAAGCTACATAAAGACAAGTCGTACCTGATTTCCACCCTTAACAGACTGCATAAATCTAATATTCACACACCAACCAGTAACAATTACATTGCAAACATTAAAAATTTAATCAGCGAAGTAAAGAAATTATTAAAAGCAGAATATATAAAGGCATATAATAAATACTGGGACTCCCAACACAAATCGATAGACCATCGCAACCCTGAATCATTATTTCCGAAAATAAACAAATTTTTCGCCATAAGGAACAGATAAAAATAGACAAACTGGAAATCAAGCCAAGCGAAACAACTCTGCTGGTTCGAGCACAAAGCGACATCCCCTCCCTACCGACCGCCAACAATAAAATCATTGTTGAAAATCCTAAAGACATTCTGAACACCGTTGGGGCCTATTATGAAACTATTAATTCCCCCCGCTATTCAAACATCAGATCAGCGAATAAAAAACTATCTTTCGGTCATAATGTTTCAACGAATCTTGCGATCTCTAAATTCGATAACACAAATCTCGCCTATAGCCCCAATCAACCGGAAAACACCATCAGCTTCACATCAGTACCCGAAACAAAACTCATTTTTAGGAAACTACCTAACAAATCCTCGTCAGGGCTTGATAACATCCCTCCAATCATCTTAAAACATCTTCCTGTCAAAATCATACAAGAGTACACCATCCTATTTAACAACTGCATCAACAATAGATTCTTCCCGGAAAAACGGAAAAAGGCCAAAATATTGCCTATTCTTAAAAAAGGTAAACTCCCTGAAGAAGTTTCTAGCTACCGCCCCATATGTCTCACCCCGGCAATCAGTAAAGCCTACGAAGCGATCATCAACAACTCGCTTCGGCTATATACAGCCAGCAGGAACGCGATAACGGACAACCAATTCGGATTCGAACAGAATCTTGCATCCACACACGCGCTACACAAGGTCCTTAACGATGTCAACACCCATCTACATAACGACAGAACAGTCGGTGCATGTCTTATTGAACTGGAAAAAGCTTTTGACTCGGTCTGGATCGATGGTCTTCTATATGTTCTGTGGAAACTGGGGTTCCCACTAGATTTCATCCAGTTAATATGGCACATGACCAGGGACAGAGCTTTTGTCACATGGGACGGAATAAACATATCCGGCCTATCTTTCGAAATAGCAGAAGGACTAATGCAGGGCACGGTGAACTCCCCCGAATTATTCAACATATACACGCATAACGTCCCAACACTATTCGAGCTCAACTCGCCTAATCAACCAAACCTACATTCAATCGCTTATGCCGACGACTTCATCGTACTGGTAGCAGATTCCCGTCCCGAAAAAGTAAGAGAAAAACTGGAAACCATTGTGAATAAAATTAATTCACACTACAACCTATGGAACCTCCGCATTAACCCTGCTAAATGCGAAACAATACTTTTTCATAAGCCACTCCGATTCCTCAATCCCAACAAACGTAGAGAGATAAGAAACTTTAAGATCGCAATCCAAAATAACGGTCAGCACTCAATACCTCACAAAAAAACAGTCAAGTACCTCGGGGTGCACGTTGATTACCTACTAAGACTGAACACCCATGTCACTAATCAACTGACAAAGGCAAAAAATGCATTCAGGGCAAATCACAGGATATTTTTAATAATATATATTTTTAATAAATATAAATTTTTTAAAAATAAAAACCTCTCTGCCAGAAGTAAAACAATCTGCTATCTCTCACTAATCCGTCCAATTATCACTTATGCCGCACCAGTCTGGTGGAACATGAGTGCCTCTGTAATGGAGAGAATTAGAAAATTCGAGAGATCATGTCTCCGCGCTGCTCTGCACACATACCGACGCAGTGATACGAAAGAGTTTATTAGCAACAAGTGCATTTATAACAAGGCAAACATTCCCAGGATAGACTCCTTCATAATTAAACTCACCCGTGACTACTACGCCAAATTAAAAAACAGCAAAAATAGTTATTTATTGAAGTATAGCATATTTGATGAAATGGAATGTAAACGCAGGGCGGTCTCAGGCTACCTTCAACCCCAGTCTTTTATGTATTTCGACTCGATAGGTTTTATCACAACACAAAAGAACATCCCGGTGATTTATCACATCTCTCGACATAACTCGAACAAATCAATAGACTTATCCATTAATCCCTCGCAATGTAGTCTCAAATACTCAACCACACTTCCGGACAGAGATATTAATAGTAAATATAAATCCAACGCGAAATACTGGTGGCTTGCCGCTAACCCCAGGACACGAGATGAAGTTCGCAGGAGGAGCTATAGAATATAGTGAAATCTATCCATGTCACAATGACATAAAGTAGCTTAACTAGTTTATAGTATACACTGCGCAATAGCATAAGTTATGTAATGTATGACATACTTCACCTGTAACTTAATATTAACTTAAACATAAGTTTTTTTTTTCTTTTTCACTAGGCTTAAGTTTCATAGACAAGGATAGCAGGCTTTTTGTAAATTTTTTCCTGCATTTAACTAAATTTATTGACGAGCAACACGGGACTGATTTGTTCCACAGCTCCTATTCTACCGATAGATATAAATAGGATTAGTATAACCAAATGACATCGTCAAAACGCGAGCTGTTCCACGGAACCAGACGTTTGTTTGACATCTGTAATTAGTAAATAGGCTTTTATTTTGTGTTTTGTTTGCGCCTAAACCTGTATAACATGTATTTACCTAAGCAAATAAATAAAAACTTTAGAAAAAAAAAAAAAAAAGGTTCGATTCCCGGCCGGAGAGAAACTTTTTCGTTTTTTTTTTATTAAGGCCTAGTAATTTCGCTGTTTGTGACCGGTTTTTGCCACAGTATTTAATTTTTTATGAATAAAACAGGTATAAATCCTAATATATGACATATGAAGTCCATTAATATATTTTCGCAAGCAAAAAATGAGGATAAATCGAATGTGCACAAACACTGCATGATCCCGACGCCTCATTCATTAGTGCCTCTGTAATGGAGAGAATTAGAAAATTCGAGAGATCATGTCTTCGTGCTGCTCTGCACACATACCGATGCAGTGATACGAAAGAATTTATTAGCAACAAGTGCATTTATAACAAGGCAAACATTCCCAGGATAGACTCCTTCATAATTAAACTCACCCGTGACTACTATGCCAAATTAAAAAACAGCAAAAATAGTTATTTATTGAAGTATAGCGTATTTGATGAAATGGAATGTAAACGCAGAGCGGTCTCAGGCTACCTTCAACCCCAGTCTTTTATGTATTTCGACTCGATAGGGTTTATCACAACACAAAAGAACATCCCGGTGATTTATCACATCTCTCGACATAACTCGAACAAATCAATAGACCTATCCATTAATCCCTCGCAATGTATTCTCAAATACTCAACCACACTTCCGGACAGAGAGATTAACAGTAAATTTAAATCCAACGTGAAGTACTGGTGCCTTGCTGCTAACCCCAGGGCCCAAGATGAAGTTCGCAGGAGGAGCTATAGAATATAGTGAAATCTATCCATGCGACAATGGCATAATGTAGCTTAACTAGTTTATAGTATACACTGCGCAATAGCATACGTTATTTAAACTATGACATACCTCACCTGTAACTTAATATCAACTTCATAAGTTTTTTTCTTTTTCACTAGGCTTAAATTTCATAGACAAGGATAGCAAGCATTTTGTAAATTTTTACCTGCAATTAACTAAATTTATTGACGAGCAACACGGGACGGATTTGTTCCACAGCTCCTATTCTACCGATAGATATAAATAGGATTAGTATAACTAAATGACATCGTCAAAACGCGAGCTGTTCCACGGAACCAGACGTTTGTTTGACATCTGCAACTAGTAAATCGGCCTTTATTTTGTGTGTTGTTTGCCCCTAAACCTGTACAACATGTACAAAAGCAAAAAATGCATTCAGAGCGAATAACCGAATCTTTTTCAATAAAAACATCTCTGCCAAACCAAAGTAATCTGTTACTTTTCGCTCTATTAATTCGACCGATTATTACTTATGCCGCACGAGTTTGGTGGAATATGAGTGCCTCTGTAATGGAGAGAATCAGAAAATTCGAGAGATCATGACTTCGCGCCGGTCTGCGCACATACCGCAGCGATACGAAAGAGTTTATCAGTATCAAGGCAATTTATGACAAGGCAAACATCCCTAGGATCGACTCCTTTATTATTAAACTCACCCGGTATTACTATGCTAAAATAAAAACATGTTAAAATAGTTACCTACTAAAACTACACACACCAACATATCTACTACACACCATAAAGAACTTACTAGAAAACAGACAACTACAAGTACGAATTGACAAAACACTGTCATTTTCTTTTTCCCCTGAACAAGGGCTCCCTCAAGGATCCCCGCTCTCACCGTTTCTCTACAATATATACTGCCATGACATATACAATTACAACGTACCAGACAAAAATCAACTCGACAGATCGGCATACATATTACAATACGCAGACGTCACGGCACTTATTGTACATGACAAAACTACTGAGAGAGCAGCTGAAAGACTCCAAACACTAACAAACAACACAATGACATGGTTTTATAAATGGAGACTAACACCAAACGCGTCAAAAAACCAACTTCTGCTCACAAACCACAGACTCAACGCGGATTCCCCTACAATAACAGCAGACGGCCAAACGACACAACCAAAAAACGACGTAAAATACCTTGGAATCACAATTGACCACAAACTTAAATTCACTAAACACATAGGAAACATCAGGGCAGAAGCAATAAAGAGAACAAAACACTTCCGATCACTAACCTACAAAGACAGAGGAATCAGCACAAACACCGCCACCAAAATATATAAAGCTATTTGTAGACCCTTGCTAGACTTTGGATATATACTCATGACCAACGGAACAGAAAGGACAAAACGTTATATACAAACAACAGAACAAATTGCACTAAGACTAATAACACGAATAAGACACCCCCAAAACCCACTACTCAACCCCCCCACCCAACTACTATACGAACGCACAAACATGACAAAGATTTCGGAAAGACTCATACATCTGCAGACAAAATGGACAAACAACCCCTACAATTGGACCATACTGAATCCCCTTTGTCTTACAAGACCAACCAGACAATCCCGCTTCCGTTTCCCTACATCAACGCTACTCGAACACTTACAAACGCAACTGACTACTGGACAATGAAATAATTTTTCTTGTCATTAGAATTGGAAAGTTTATTTAATAAGATTGTTAACCTAGAATAAGAGAATTTTCATATTTGTGTTTTATTTAGACTAAGACTACATGTACTAAACAAGGGCAGAAAGACCGATAGGTCAATAGCCTTTTTTTAGAAATAAAGATGTTTACTACTACTACCTTGGAATCAGAATTGACCACAAACTTAAATTCAGTAAACACATACGAAACATCAGGACAGAAACAATAAAGAGAACAAAACACTTCCGGTCACTAACCTACAAAGAGAGAAGAATTAGCACAAATACCGCCACCAAAATATATAAAGCTATTTGTAGACCCTTGCTAGACTATGGACATATACTCATGACCAACGGAACAGAAAGGGCAAAACGTTATATACAAACAACAGAACAAATTGCACTAAGACTAATAACACGAATAAGACATCCCCAAAACCCACGAAACAACTCCTCCACACAACTACTATACGAACGCACAAACATGACAAAGATTTCGGAAAGACTCATACATCTACAGACAAAATGGACAAACAACCCCTACAACTGGACCATACTGAATCCCCTTTCTCTTACAAGACCAACCAGACAATCCCGCTTCCGTTTCCTGAATTTGAAAATGAAAATTTGGGATCCTGAATTTGGAAGTGTGGGTCTTGTGAGTATTTGTTAAGTTTTCGGCATTCGTCGTTGGGAGACTTGCAACCCCAAATGGTGTTTTTGGAGTTTAAGTCTCCTGCGAGGATTGTAGGGATATTTTTGTGGAGAAGGTTGTCATAGTCTTGTACAGTTGTGTTTATGTTGGGGGGTTTGTATGCAGAAATTATAAAAATTGGGGAATTTTCTATGTTAAGTATTAGTGCTGTGTGTTCTATTTGGGTGTTATTGATTGGAGGGCTTGGGTAATGAGATAGGGAGTTTTTGATCAGAATGGCAGTGCCGCCCCCTCGGCTGTCCACATCGTTTTCCCGGAGAGAGCCTTCAAATTCCTGCCTTTTCGGGAAGAATGAGTTGACGTTCCAGGAAACGATGTGGACTCCGGCTGGCTTTATTTTATACATGCCCAAGCTTGAAGAGCTGGCACATTTCCTAACATAGCCACAATGCGGTTTATTTTGGCCTGAATTTCGCTCTCAGGCATGAGAAGGAGTTGGATCAAGGCGGGGCTCAGGTTGGTGTTTTTGTGGGCTGGCGAAGGGGGGGTTGTTGCGCGGGCGGTTTCTGGTGCTGGGGGGCTTTGGGCGGCGGCTGTTTTGGGGGCTTCAGATTTTTGTTCAGATTTTTGGGCCGCTTCGGCGGCGAAGGAGATTCCAGACGAGACCTTGTTTTGGAAACTGGCCTGTTTGGCTTTTTCCTGCTTTTGAGCAGTGAAGTTCGGATTTTTTGGGCAAGAAAATTAGCTTGCCGGGTGGGGGCCGTCGCAGTTAATGCACTTTGCCGGAATGTCTCTAGGCTTTTTGCATTCTGCGTAGAAATGACTTTGGGCGCATTTATGGCAAACAGGTTTTGCTCCACAATTGGCCATGGTGTGTCCGAACTTTTGGCATTTTTTGCACTGAGGAATGTGCCTTAGATAGCTGACCGAAGAGTGTCTTTGGGGCTCAATGACTACCGCCAAGTTTAGGAGGTACTTAACCGCAAAAGTTTGGGTTTGCTCTTTGGGCAAGAGCATGTTAACCATGCTCGCTTTGGTTTTTAAATTTTCCATCCTGAAGAATTGGATTTGGGATGGGTTGAAACCGAGCTCTTCGATTTCCGTTTGTATTTCGGCAAGTGACATTTCCTGATGGAGGCCCTTGACGATGGCGAATAATTTCTTGTCCTCTGGGAGAGTATGAGTATGGAACTCAATTTTTTTCTTCGAGAGCAGTTGGGTGATGGCTCTATGGTCATCAATTGAGGTCGGGTGAATTTGGATCCCTAAATGGAACTTTTTTGGGGTTCGAAAATTGGCAGTTGTGCTGTAATAAAAGAGAGCGGGTTTTTGTCCACTCGGACACATTCCTGATGATGACATGAATGGCTTGCTTTTTTGGGGCAGAGATAGGGGCAGAAGCTTGGTCCAAAGTGGCACAGGAAGAGGCCTGGCTTTGGGGGGCGGCGGCTTTTTTTACCATATGATGGTGTAGAACGGTGTTAGATGTTTTGGCGAGATTTAAGGGGGCTGTCGGTTTTAGGCCTGGGAAGTCCTCGACTTCCATTTGCTCAGCTTCAGCTGAAGGTTTTGCTGGGGCTTGTTGCGCGGGGAGTTCGTGGGCTTTTAAAAGTTGGAGTTTTCGGAAGAGTTCCTTAATTTGGGCTCCTTGTGCCAGGATGATTTCGGCTTGTTTGCGCTCTTTTTGACGAAGCGCTTTAAGCTAAGTGAGGATGGCTTTGTTGTGTTTGGTTTTGGTGTTCAGTTTGGGGGTTTTGGGGGTGCGGGGTAATGTTGGCTTACCGTTGTGACAGCTCATGACTGCACTTTGATCGCTGTCGCTAGAATACGACATTTTCCGCGAGTGAGGACACACGCGGCCTGCTGAGGGCTTCTGAGAAACACTTGTGGAGTTTCGCGCACGCTGTTTGATGGAACTAATAATTGTTGCTATTGGTGAATAACTTCACGCACTGGCACGAAGTCACTGTAATTGTTGCTGTTGTTTTGACTGCTGATGATTGACTTTGAGCACTAGCACGAAATCACGCGAGCTGATCCGTCAAGCACTGACTGACGCACTCTGCCCACTAATAGTACCGCGAGTGACTTCCCTTATTTATTCAAATATCTCCATCCCCAGATTGGGTGGAGTTTGAGTCAAGTTTACCCCAGATTCTGGGCATTGGGGAGGACTTTAGTTTAGGTTCGTCCCCATGTTCCAGGTGGTCTGCAAATCCCTCTGGGAGGTAAAACAAAATACCTGACTGTGGCCTCTGCCCCGTAAATCACTGGTTATTGCTTTGAGCTGCTCATTTATAGATTTCACAATATCACGCTAGCGAAGTTTATGGTTTTAACGTATAGATCGAACTTTCCAAATGCGACTTCCTTTGTCCATTTGGGCGCCCTCTTGGAATTTGTTCGTTTCCTTCATCATTTTTTTTCCAATGTCTTACATAAAAAAGTATTTCGCGCAGTTTTTTTTCGTGGGAGAGTGGGATTGGAAATCGGTAAGGATAGATAACCTCGATGATAATCACAGCAGACTTTCAAATAATGCATGCACTCCGCGACATTCTCGTCAAATGGTCGGGTTTCCATTCAATATTTTGACCATAGTACTTTCGGTCGAATTCAAAAACCATGGACCTTAACAATCGAATTCCCTGAAACCAGTACTGAACCTATTGGCTACAGGGTGTCTGTCTGTCAGCCTCTCTTGGGTATCTTCCAAATGTTGCTTCTCATGTCCATTTCTGTGTTCCGGATGACAAATAACATATTGGCTTTGTTGTTCGGACTTCAATAAAAATAATAATTGCAAGGAGGAATTTGTGTACATACATACACCTTTTTAATGGACGGTGGTAATCGGTTAAGAACTGCTTAGATCATGTAGGGACTTTCAAAAAATGCACTAATTAGCCCGAATGTCGTCAAATTGCCGTGGGAATTCCATTGCATATTTTCAAAATTTCATTAATTTCCAGTTGTATTCAGTTGCAAATCAATGTGCGATTTCGAGTAATCTTTCGCTCCTTTCGGTCAATTTGAACGTCCAACCCATTCAAACCCAGTGAAACCACTATTCAAGCCGTGGCTTCAGTGCATCCGCCTGTTTGGGGTTTGGCTTCTTCTGTCCATTTCTGTGTTCCTGATAATAATGTATCATTCATAATGTCAATCCTCGAACTCGAATTTCAACTTGAGTTGGGTTCAGTGAGCTTTTTTATTGCGAGAGTGGGATTGGAAATCGGTAAGGCTAGCAGCTCTATGATAAAGCAGACTTTCAAATGCATGCACTCCACGACAAGTCTTCAACTAGCCGTGGTACGATCCGCTTGTGCGAAAAATTATTTCTCGTGCTCTCGGATTGTTGACCATAGTTTGCGTGCGATAGTTTCTTTTGCGTTTTTTCCGACACATTATTAACAGTACAAGTGTTCTCCGTTGTGGCGGAATCCATAAACATTTTAGAATCCGCCGACGAAGACGACGATGAGTCCGTAATCTCATTGTCGTCTCTAAGTTCGCTCGCCAGTAGCGCTGCATCAGCAGACGCTTTCCTCCAATCGGACGAGGAACAAAAGATCCAAAAACTTAAGCAGGTTTTCCGCTTGCTGAGAGTCAATAAAAATAGCGACCGCTGCAAAGCAAAATCAGCGGACTTCACAGCAGCCTACAGAGCAGGCAAACCACCAAAGTGGTCGCTGGCGGTCAATCACCTGAAGGCCGAGCACCCAACTGCACGGAAAAGGGCCATGCTAACCACCCAGATCTCTACAGGGGCCGTACCCAAACGGAAGCTGGATAAGGTGAGCCCCCCTAACACAACGAAAAAACCGAAGCACCAGCCAGAAAAAGCCACGAACAAGATTGCCCCAGAACCACCAACGGACCAATCACAGCGAGCCACGAACTACCAGCAGAATAAAGAAAAGCGGGGAGCTGTTGCTATGGCTGAAAAAGACTCAGCCGTGCGCCAAACAGTGGCCGATGACAAGTCGGCTCACAGCGGTGATGCCTTTATGGTGCCACGGAAAACGGTGCCGTGGAGCACACTGTTGACCACACCGGCAAACCCAGCAATAACAACTGAAAACCGCTTTTCGCCAATCCAACCGGCAACTGACCCCTTGGAGATTGAGCCTCAACCCTCCACCAGCGGGACCCAAACCATGCATGAGGAACTGGCTGCCAAAGCGGCTGCTTCGCTCAACAAATCGGCGGAGAAGGCCGAAAAACCGCCACTAATCGTCATCGTGGGAAAGCCCAGCAGCCACAGCGCGCTAGTGAATGGCCTAAAATCAATAACAAATAAGCCATTCACTTTAAAATACACGAAAGCGTCGCTGATAGTGTACTGCAGCTGCATATTAGACTGGGCGGCGGTCAAACGGTCACTGGAAGCAGAAAGCAGCCAGTTCCATACCTACGCACCCGCAAACCAGCGAACACACGCGTTTGCGTTAAGGGGGCTCGAGGGCAACGTGGAGACTTCTCACATCAAGGAGGACCTCGAGGAAAAGGGGTTTTCCATAAAAAACGTCTTCCGAATGAAGACCCAGTTTAGGCCCCTGTACCTGATTGTCACCCATTCGGCCACCTTACGGAAACTCGCCTCCACCGCCAAAGTGATCCGCGATGTCAGGGTCTCCTGGGAAACCAGGAAGAACCAACGAACCCTGACGCAGTGCCGCCGATGCCAGGTCTGGGGACACGTATCGGGCAACTGCAACAAACACTTCAAGTGCTCCAAGTGTGCGGGCCCCCACGAAATAACATCGTGCCCGCCGGGATCGGCGCTAAAATGCGCCAATTGCACTGGTCCCCACCGCAGCTTTGACGAAGCATGCCCAGTGTACGTCTTCAAACTGGCCCAACGTCCGGTTGAAAAACCGCAAAGGCAGTTCGTGGCGGCACCACTTCCGTCCGGACCAGCATGGGGGCAGACCTTCCGAGCCGCAGGCCCGATCCCCCACCCAGAAGCCAGCAGGACTAGGCAGCCCATCCCGAGCCCGAACGAGTTTCCGCCGTTCCCTGGCAGAAATGAAATGACCAGCAGGGCCACGCAGCCTGGTAAACCATCGCAGCTAATGGTCCCCAACCAAGACCCCCCACTAATCAAGGCTTGAACGCTGGCGCAGTAGCCACTCTGGGCACCCTGCATCGGGAATTCGCCGATCTGGCATCGCAGGTGAACTTACAGGAAGTAATCAAAGCGGTTACATTTTATAGCGCTGCGTTGAGGGGCTGCGAGACGAAAGCGGACAGGTTCCTCGTTTCCGCGCAGTTCTTCAACGAAGACATTAATAGCTTCGATTTTTAAGCCCTGATTTTGCCAACTGTGCCCTATGAAGATAGGAGAATGGAACTCATGCGGCCTCCGGAGTCGTCTCGGTGAGTTTGTGCACTTCCTTCAGACCGAGGATATCGACGTGGCGTTGATTGTCGAAATATGGTTGCGCCCCGGAGATATACTTAGGATTCGGGGGTACAGGCTCGAACGTGCCGATAGGCCCGGTTTAAGGGGAGGGGTGGCCATAGCGGTCAAAACGTCAATTCCATACAGGAGACTGCCACACAGGCAGTCATCAATAGATAACGTCGGCGTTGAACTTCCTGATGTAGTTTTGATCTACTGTGGCTATTTCTCCACCGTACGCTTACAGGCCGCTGATGTCGATCCATTTTTCATAAACACCAATAGGGTGTTGCTAATGGGAGATTTCAACGCCCGCCATTCACTATTCAATAACCCTGGACATAAAAACGCAGCCGGCAATTTTCTAGCCGACTACGTTCGCGACAATGGCCTACTCATTATGCCCACTTCATCCCCAACGCATTACCCGAACAGTGGAGGGAATCCATCCTACCTCGACTTCGGAATTGCCAAAGGACTCACCAATCTCAAGGAGATGGTGGTTATAGACGTCCTCAGCAGTGACCATTTGCCCATTTACCTCGACATTAGGGATTTAAAGCGCACACAAACTAACGACTTTCGATATTCATACGAAAATTTCGATTTTCGCGAATATCGAAAACGACTACAAGACCTGACGTGTATTCCGGGCCAGATTGATACTGTCGAAGCTCTAGAGCATGCGGAAAAAGGTCTGACCAGGAATATACAACGGACACAGCAAGCTTTGGCCAAAAAAGTTCCGAACAGACCGCGGCGCGACAATCTTCCTGAGGAAATTTTGGACCTTATCAAGGCGAAAAATCGAATCAGGAAGCGTTGACATCGATTCAGGCAATCTGCCGATCGCATAATGGCAGCAGAGCTTGCACGAGACATACAGCGCGAAATCTCCGCATACAGGAATTATACCTGGGCGGAGAAACTGCGAAATCTGACTCCCCGTGACAATCCTGTGGAAACTGTCGAGAAGTCTGCGAAAAGGCTCTGAGCAAGTCCCCGCTCTTGAAAAAGAGGGGCGGAGTTATATTACCACCAGAGACAAGTGCGAGCTGCTCGCCGACTTTTTGGCAGAAGTACACAAGGTCCAACCAGCCCTTCAGGATAACGAAATAGAAAGACAGACCGCTGTTTTTGTAGAACGGAAGTATCCCATACCACCCTCGATTTTGCATTCCTATATAACAACCCCGTCGGAGATACCCGGGCCAGACGGCATCCCTTATTTACTCCTCAAAAACTTACCGCGGAAAACTATTGTGCTAATAGTACAAATAGTTAACGCATTCCTTAAATTGCAGCACTTCCCACAGGACTGGAAAAACGCTGTAATAATCCCCATCTTAAAGCCGGGCAAAAACCCGACCGAACCCGCCTCTTATAGACCAATTTCCTTCTTGAACACCCTCGGCAAATTAACCGAGAAGGTCATCCATTCGAGATTACAGGCAGCAGCCGAGCTTCAAAGTTTAATCCCGGATGAGCAGTTTGGCTTTCGACCAAGACACAACACAACGCTGCAGACTGCTAGGATCGCAACGGATGCCTATGCAGCATGCTTCAAAGTACGGTTATGCTGCTTCTCGACATGCAAAGGGCCTTTGACACAGTCTGGCACACAGGCCTGCTGTACAAGTTGTTTGCCGTGCATTCACTGCCACTCTACCTAGTTTCCCTTATAGTGTCTTACCTAAAAAACCGTACCATCCAGGTGAAAGTGGAGAATTCCACTTCTGCCAAAAGACGCATCGCGGCAGGTGTACCACAAGGTACAGTGATTTCGCCGTTGCTGTATACATTGTATACAGCAGACATTCCAAAACTTCCCACTACAAAAATAGCACAATACGCGGATGATACGGCTATCTACACATCGTCTTTCTATGCTCAGGCTGCGAAATCTCGCATTGCGCATCACCTGAGTTTATTGGCGCCGTATTTCTATTAATGGAAACTTAAAGTGAATCCCAGGAAGACTGAACTTATAATCTTCTCGCGCAAATTTACTAACAATAAAATCCTATCGCCACTCATGGTGCAAAATACTCCAATCCAGCCAGTAAAAGAGGTGAAATACCTGGGATTCAAACTAGACGCCCGACTTCACTTCAACAAGCATGTTGACTATGCTGTACAAAAGAATTTCATGGCCCGAAGAAAGTTGTACTCTCCTCTGGCGCCAAATTCATTTCTGTCACCTCAAAACAAACTTCTGCTCTACACCTCCACCATAAGGCCTATACTGACCTACGGCTCCCCTTTCTGGCACTCTGTCTGTGCTTCCACGAGACGACGTGTTCAAAGGACCCAAAATATGTTCCTAAGAGGCGTCCTATCGGCTGACAAATACACCAGAATACCCGAAATGCACGAAGGTACAGGTGTGGCCTATATAACCGACTATATAGATACCATCGCATTTAACATTGCCTGCCAGTTTCAGACAGTCGTTTCTAGCAGGCTGGAAACGCACAAATCCAACATAACGTGACTTGACTGGTTCCTCCTGCCTCGTTCTGGCTGGTGTTGGCTGGTCCTTGCACCGACCGGGGCGGGGGCGGATGGATTTGGTCATCTAGTATCAAACTTAAAGGTCGAAGCAAAAGGGGTTTTGGCTTGCCTTCAGGAAGACCTTTTTTCCTTAATGAATGCCCCTCGAATAAAACCAAAACCGCCACTTCCTGGCGTTGTCGTGCGTATGGCTAGCTCGGGAATGTCCATGTTAGGGCACTGCCCAGGTAATGGACGACTTAGCGCGCCTATTTAGATCATGGGCAAAGAGCAACCGGCCGAACATCTGGCTAGACATGGGAGTTATGTTTTTTAACTTTGTTTGTGAATTTTATTAATCGGAATGTTCAATAAATTTTGATCTATCTATCTATCTGTATTTAGAGTATCGCCTTAAAAAGTAAACCGGTGAAAGTGTTTGCTGCGATGTTGTGCCGAGCCATTCGAGCACGACACTGCTTGGAACGTAGAAAACACTTATTTCCACTTAATTTACTCTTTACCAATCTCCACCAGTGTTGTGCCCGAAGGTCTGAGCACAACTTCGACGTAAAAATGTGTTTAGAATGTTGCCTTGGAAAGTAAACCGGGAAACTGTTTGTTGCGATGTTGTGCCGAGCCCTTTGGGCACGACTCTGGTTGGAGCGCAGAAAACACTGATTCCACTTAATTTGCTCTTTACTAATCTCAACCAGTGTCGTGCCCGAAGGGCTCGGCACATCTTCAACACAAAAGTGTTTTAGAGTATCGCCGTGAAAAGTAAACCGGTGAAAGAGTTTGTTGCGATGTTGTGCCGAGCCGAATTGTAGACCGGTTTTTAGAAATATAAATAAATTAACACGTTTTCCTCATACAAAATAAACCGGAAGCTTGAGGTGCTGAAAAATCTAATTGCTTTTTGCTCAGAGTTTTTAGAAGAGATTTTCACCCAGCGAGAAAGTCCCCGAAAAAAAATGAGGTCCGGCTTATTGCAGCACTTGCGACCAACTTACAAGAACAAGAACAAACTTGCAAGCACTTAAAAGAAATTGTGATGAAAGAGTACACTCTTTTTATAACCACTTGCCTGTACTACCAAACAAGAAAAAAGTAATCGAACATGTAGAACAAAAACAGATCCTGATATCCTTTAATTTGCATCTTGTGTCCGAAGAAGTTCGTTTTTTTCCCAATTTGAATTGTAGAAACAAACTTTTTTGAAATTATATGGAATAAATAATTGTGAGATGCGTTTTTCTTCTTAATTGCATTATGGAATTTACTTTTAATTATTTTCATAGTACATCATTTTTATAAGTTTAAAACCGTGGTAAGTAAACGGTTTTAAACTTTAAAATCCAAATTACTACAATTGATAACTGAATGATTCGCACTGACAATGTTGGCACTTATCAGTGGAATAATCTAGGGACTCACAATTTATCCTTGTGACGTAACAAACACGATAAAGAGACTATTTTTCCAGGGTGGTTTCTATTTTTTCTCCGTTCTGAGCTTTAATAAGACTGCAACGACAAAAACACAATGATTGCCTATGAAATTATATATTAATAAACAATTAATGTTGGAACAACTTTCACAGTTTTTCTAAATATAATAAAATCAAAAAAAATTTACCTTATAATTAAATTAGTGAAAAATGATGACGGATTAATACCAAACTAACTAATAGCGCAAAAATGTTCAAAAAAACACAGTGTCCGAATGTCTCAAATGCAATGGTGATATCACATAACACTACCGCCAGCCCTTGACGGGAAAAAGTTGGCGTCCAAAGGGGGAATTAAGTTTAAAAACTTACAATTTTGGCGTCAAGCAATCTTCTGTCCGTCAGCCCCCAGAGAATTTTATTTTGTACGACTTGCCTTAAGTCGGTCCTGACGAACTAAACCTGTTGAGCCTCGAGAGTTGTCTGGTACTACACCAATTTCCAGGAAAATATATAAAATATCTTCAGGAGTTCAGAGTTGTGGGTTCTGTACGGGGTTGTGGTTCCAATAACTAAAGGTACTACGCCCTTTATCGCACAATGAAGTCACTCGCGACTACAGGGGCCCGTGTCAAATTAGACGCCGGGTAAACCAAAAACCTAAGGGGTTGAGAGGGTACACACAAGTGCCGGTGGGGTCGATGTTTCGGCTTGAATCGATTAGAATTTCTTCCCTGTCCGCCGCAAAGGCACACACCACATCTCAGGAATCTTATAACTCGGTGGAACGCGAGGAAGAGAAGGCCCCAAAATTTGAGTGGGGCGCGATTGAGGTGAAGTTAGGTGTTGAGCTTCGTTTGTTCAGAGTCGCATATAACTTTACTGACTAACTATTACTACATTGTGACTGGGCAAATTTGCAAGTACGATTATGTCAGTTAGTGATTATATGATTTTCTGGAAAATCGTAAGATCGGCAAATCTATTATTACAAGCTAATAAAATATTAATGTTTGATTTTCACACGCTTTAGGGAAAAATAATATTCAACTTCATGAACATGGTTTTTGATTGCTTGTTTTTTTGGTAATTTTTATTTTCTCAGTTTACTTACTGACTCTTTCTTTGCATTTAGTAGCTACAAGTATCAAGCTCAAGTATGTTATTTGACATCAGACATACACGGAGAACATAACAGTTGAGAGAGCAATACAATATTTGAATCCGAGCTAGTCTCAACATGTGTTCTTTCTTAGCTGGCCCCATTCTTGTTCTTTTCTCAAAAGTTGATCCTTTTCACACGTTCGTCATGGTTTCGACTGCGGTGGGTGCAAAATATCAGTGGCTACGGCAGATCAGGTTTGTTCTGTATGCTCGTTTCGTCATACAAGATTAAGATAAAATATCTGAGATGACATGTCGACATTTCATTTGATTCCATTGGAAATATTCATCAAAATCCTTAACTTGATTGGTTCTCAAAATTCAAATGCCGAAGATGTATCGGAATTAGTTATGGTTAAAATCCCTGTTTATGCAAATGTTTGGATTTTCGTTTAGTGGACTGTAACGCTCTTTTATTTGAGTGGATAATTTTAGTTAATCAAACTAAGAGTATACACTTATTTTTGAATGGTGGTCGATTGTCGGCACGGCGACATGTGTTCGACTTCTCTGCTTCGACTGTATATTTCGACTGGTTTTGGTTCCAGGGTAGGCGCACTTCGCTAGTGCCCGTGGTGCACACTAGGGGGTCTATAACTGTCTATTTAATCGTTCAAACGGAACAATCCACATACAAACCGAAATTTTGAGTATCCGAGGTATGTATACTTAATTTTCTAGGGTAGTATTTCAAGAACGAATTCATATTTGGTTAATATTAGGGCCATAATAAGCGACAACCGTCAACATCGGTTTAACTAAGTAATAAACGGTAATAAATTAAATTCTCCATTAGATTCAAGATAATCCTTCTACTTCAACGAGAGCTATAGCAGCAGAAATTAACGTATCTCATCAGGCAGTGTGGAGAGTCAAGAAGAAACATAAATATCGTCAATTTAAAATTCGTCTCACCCAAGTTTTGCATCCAGGAGATACCGAACGGAGGGAAGCATTTGTGGAAATTTCATGGAACAAAATCCCCATTTTCTTGGTAATGTAATTTTAACGGACGAGTGCAGTGATTTACAAACTCATGCATGTTCCATTGTTACAATCAACATGTCTGGTCTACTGAAAATCCACACGAACACCCAGGACGACGACCATGAACACGTTTTGGACTAAATTTATGGATTGGATTATTTGGCGATACGATCATTGGCCCATACATTTGCGAAGACAATTTGAATGCAGATGCATATTTGCACTTTTATATCGATAAAAAAATTTCTACGCTGCTTGGGAAACCTTTAGTTCCAGCACGATAGTGCTCCACCACATAATGCTGCAAGAGTGGCTGATTATTTGTCTGAAATATTTACCGGCAGAGTCATTTCCAACAATGGGCACATACGTTGGTCGGCACGATCACCAGATCTTTCCCCTTTAGATTATTATTTATAGGGAACTATGAAAAATCTCATTTAGATCATCACAACCTTAGGGATCAAAATTAAAAGAAGAGACGTTTTAAGATCAATACAAAATTTAAGAATACGCATAGACCTGTACTTGAAAGTGAAGGGTGAACACTTTGAGCAGCTCATATAAATCTCCCTCAAAGTTTAGTTTCTTCCTATGTAAATTTATATTACAATTTTTCTCTTAAGAGTTAAATTTTGGCTGTAAAATCCGAATCTAGCAAATTTGGCGATTCTTATCGCAGTTTCGATTCTTATCGCAGGTGAAAGAAATGTTTGGTAGATTGCGGGATCACGTGTCCGTTAGGGCCAATGAATTTGGTGATTTTTGATTCCTGCGCCAACGGAAGGTTGGGGGGAAGAAAAACTTCTACTGGTGTAACGGTAGATTTTTGGTGGTTGAAGAAAATTAGGCCGTGACGATCAGATCGGCAGGTCGATTTTTGAGTTTGTTCCGCACGGTCGGGCTTTGAGATTTTCATTGTGTTCAGCGCTACCGCATGGTCGGTTTTTAAAAATTTTAGAGGCAAGAGGCCTTTCTTTCCACTGGGAAAAGTAATCATCTAATCGGCGAGTTGAAATTTTTGAGACCTAAGAACCAGATAGACGAATCCATGATGGCCGTTATGACCACGTGGAATTGATCCGAGATCCGTGGAGAAATTCAAAACCAGCTCTTTTGGGGAACCTCAGCGGGATCGTTGGATTTTTGACGTGGAGGCTGGTTCTGGTGTTTTCTATTTTGGGTAGAAGTTGTATGCTACTTGGAAGCATGCTGGCGCCCAACTTTTGGTGAAGACTTTTGTTTTTTTTTATCGTTTTTTTTATGACAGTATTTTTTTTTATGATTGGGATTAATAACGTTTTATAGTTAACTGCTTGTGCTGAAACATTCAAGTTCGACTGCATTCAGTTCATTTTGTTTCTTTTTACTTTAATTGCGATTCACAGTCGGACCTGAGTGATTTCCTTATTTATTTTGGTACCCCTTTACTGTGGATTTTTTTTTATTTTTATTTATGATCACGACCGATCCCCATTGGAAGACCTGCGAGGCCACTGACTGAAGTGATCACTCCAGCAGGTCCCCCTCAGGGTCCTTCCCCTTCACCATCCATGCTTGATTGAAGTTAAGGTATCCATAGATTAAGGGTGCTACCAAAAATATCCGAGTGATACGCTCTAAGTAAATTTATATATTTTTTTTACCTTTATTACTCTCAGTAAAATTGTTACTTGCTTAAATACATTAGTTGTGCAGTTGAATTTAAGTGTGCGTAATTTTGTATTGTCCATTGAGAGTTCCAAAAATTGTTCACTAGCCGCAAAGTACTAGCTCTTGCTCTAACTCACGCCCGAGATAAAATAGCTTGGGGCGTTCTCACACGTTCGCCGTGGTTTCGGCTGCTACCTGAATTGGATGCAAATATTAGTGGCTATAGCACATCAGGTCATTCGCCATGTTCGATTCATAATTGAAAGTCAGAATTCTACGCCTGAATCATGCCATATGTTCATCCGAAGATGGTGTTATAAGATGCTAATATAAATGTATTGGCCTTTCTTTTGATTCCAATTCAACTTTCACAAAAGTTTTCAGTGAAAAATTGGTCGAAATCCTAATTGCGAAGGTGTATCGAATCTAGTAATGGTCAACATCCTGATTCGGACAGGTAATTTGGGCTGATTCTAAGAAGAATGTTGAGAAGAGATGTGGCGATTATGTCATAGTTAATTTTTATATGAATTTCTGGAAAATCGTAAAATCGGCAAATCTATTATAACAAGCTAATGAAAAATGACCTTACTCAAACACGACTTCGATTCGGGTCTTGGAAAGAATACTTTTAAAAAACACGATTTACAGGTTCTTCATTCAAACGCAATCGAACAATGAAGAACCGAACAACTATTAAATAGGTAGAAGCTTGCTGCCCAGATAGGTGGTGAGCTGCATCCTGCAACTCACTCACTGCACTGCAATAAAATGTTTGAATCCGAAGTCTCAGCATGTTCTCAGCGTGTCCCATTCTCGTTCTTTTGCTCAAAGGTTGGGCGTATTCACACGTTCGTCATGATTTGGTCTGTGTTAACTGCGGTGGGTGTAAAATATCGGTAGCTACGGCACATCAGGTTCGTTCTGCATACTCGTTTCATCATAGAATGACGAAGATAAAATATCTGAGATGCGTCAACCTTTCATTTGATCCCATTGTAAATATTCATCAAAATCATTAACTGCGTTGGTTCTCAAAATCCAAATGCCGATTCCGATACATTCGTATCGGAATTATATAGTTGTGGTCCAAATCCTCATTCAAACTGATATTTTTGGTTGACGGGGTATGTATACTTAACTTTCTAGGGTAGTATGTCAAGAACGAATTCATTTTTCGACAAATATTAGGGGGATAACAAGAGACAATCGTCAGCATTGGTTAAAGTGGATGTGAAGGCCGCTAGATAAATGTCAGCCCTAAACATTGACGTTCTGATGCTTGTAGCAGTTTCAATCCAAAAACGACCATTATTGTGTGCGCATATGTGACAAGACAAGGTCCTTCCTATTTAAAAGCAGGCGTTACTGTTAGCCCCACTCTTTAAAACGCTGAACCATTTTTCAAAGGAGCCTGTCCATTTGACGTGTCTACGTTTTGAAAAATCTTGCTATTTCTTTAAACTTCTGCTCTCCTACTTGTGTATAATTGGGATGTCCGCAAAAAACCGAAATTCTAAAAAAAGTTTTTATTTTTTCTATTAAATTAAAATGAATAATTCTTCATCATAGCAACATTTTCTCTTCTACAACGTGGCGATGTTGTATTTAAAATCTGACCAAAATGAAAAGAAGATCGTTTTAAGATCATTACAAAATTTAAGAATATGCATAGATCTGTGCTTCAAAGTGAAGGGTGAACACTTCGAACAGCTCATATAAATCTCTCTCAAAGTTTATTTTCGTCCTATGTAAATTTATAATACATTTTTTCCCGTTTTTATCAACTCCAACAGATACAGAAACTGTCAAAAATGTGTTGCTTAAACAAAAGAGTGGGTGCTATTCCAAAGCACTCTTTGCAAAACCAAGATTTTTGTTATTTTCACCAAACAGCAAGACTGAACCTTAACATGTCAATCAGCATAATCAGAACAAAAAGCTGAATTAAAACATGTAAAAATCCAAGATGGGGCCCATAAGGGAAAACAAAGTTGATGATGGTTGTCGAGTATTCATAAGTCGGATTTTAAATACAACATCGCCACGTTGTAGAAGAGAAAAAGATGCAACGATGAAGGATTATTCATTTTAAATTTCCACGCCAAATAAGCTAAGGAAAAAATAAAAACTTTTTCGAATTTCGGTTTTTTAAAGCTATCTGCGGAAGCAGCAGAATTTTTTTTAATTTTCGAAGAGAATTTTGATGAACTCTATATTGCCCAACTTTGCCCTAATTTCACCAATCTCGTATCTTATATGGTTACCTAGATCCCCGGTTCCATCTCAAACTCCAAAAGCGGACACCCGGTATACACCCGATTTATGTAATTCGCAATAAGAAAACGTATGACCCCCTTCCTCCCTAATAGCCTTCCGTAATTTGGGCGCAGCCCCTAAGTAAATTTTATTAAACACGAATAACTCTCTATGATTCGCTTCTCATGTCGATCGTCTGCTCTCACATTTCGTGTGATATTGTCAGTTTATTCAGTAGCTATTTGAGTTTAGACGTTGTGACCTCAGACATACAAGGAGAACATGACACTTCAAAGGGCAATAGAATATTTGGATCCAACCCGTCTCAGCATGTGTTTCTAGCCTGGCCCATATCCGATCTTTACTCAAAGCTTGGGGCGTTCTCACACGTTCGCCGTGGTTTACGCTGATACCTTATTGGATGCAAATATTGGTGGCCACTGTACATCAGGTCATTCAACATGTTCGATTCATAATTGAAAGTCAGAATTCTACGCCTGAAGCATGCCAAACGGTTAACCGAAGATGGTGTCAAAAGATGCTAAAATAAATGTATTGGCCTTTCTTTTGATTCCAATTCAATATTCACAAAAGTCTTCAATGGGAAATTGGGTTTCGAAATCCAAATTACGAACGTGTATCGGATCTGGTCATGGTCTACATCCTGATTCGAACAACTAATTTGGGCTGATTCTAAGAAGATATTGAGATAAGATGTTTTATGTGAGTGTAAGTCCCAACACAATGTCGTTTCAATTCAAAAGTGGGCGTTGTTTAAAACCCTCAATCACCTTGCAAAGAAGCCTGTCCTTGTGACATTTGGATGGTACTTTGGAATACAACAGACTGTCACAAACGTTGCTCTTCCTTTAATATTCTGCTCTCCTACTTCGTAGAATTAGCTTAGAGCAGCTCATTTAGGCTTGTTTGGTACTGGACAAATTTTCAAGTAAGATTATGTCAGTTAGTTAGTTCATTTTTAAATTGATTTTCTGGAAAACCGAAAGATCGGCAAATCTGTTATTACAAGATAATAAAATATTAATGTTTGCTTTTCACACCCTTTGGGGCACAATACTATTCGACTTCAGGAAAAATGTTTTTGATAGGAATTTTCAATTTTCAATCTCAAATGTATATAAACAATAACGTACAACAACCACAATACGTAAAGTATTGTAATTTTGGTTTTTTACATATCCGGAGAACAATGCGATGAGAGGTCACGTTTTAGCGCCAATACATAAAATAAAGAGTGGGCTTTACTTACACCTTTGATTTGATTCTTTAAAATTACAAATTTCGGACATTTGGAGAAAACCTATTCTGGTATCATTTTATAGTTTAGTTGGTGTCATTATTCTAGTAGATATGCCAATTTTAGTAGTTGCCTGGTATTTTGGTAATTTTTATTTTCTCGGTTTACTGCAATATAACTCAAGCATCATCTACAAGTATCAAGTTCAAGTACGTTATTTTGACTTCCGGCATACACGGAGAACATAACAGTTGAGAGAGCAATAAAATATGGGAATCACAGAATCAGAAGTAAATTCACAAATTTCTAAAATGTTCGAAAACGGCATAATTCAAGAATCCACTTCTCCATGGAGTAGTCCAATTTGGGTTGTACCAAAAAAATTAGACGATTCAGGAATGAAAAAATGGCGAATCGTGATTGATTATAGAAAACTAAATGACAAAACTATTAACGATAAATTTCCCTTGCCAAACATCAACGACATACTTGATAAATTAGGTAAAGCACAATACTTTACTACCTTCGATCTAGCGAATGGTTTCCACCAAATAGAAATGGAACCTTCAGATATTCAAAAAACAGCTTTCTCCACTGATACAGGACATTACGAGTTCAGTCGAATGCCTTTTGGTCTAAAAAATGCCCCATCTACATTTCAACGCGTAATGAACAATGTCTTAAGAGGAATTCAAAATGAATTTTGTTTAGTTTACTTAGACGACATAATAATTTTCTCTACCTCTTTACAAGAACATATCGAGAGACTGAAATCTGTTTTTGAAAGGTTAAGACAGTCAAATTTCAAAGTCCAACTTGACAAAAGTGAATTCTTACACCATGAAGTTGCTTACTTAGGTCACAAAATAACAAATAAAGGAGTTAGTCCTAATCCAGATAAAATTAATGCAGTAAAACACTTTCCAATACCCCAAACACAGAAAGAAATAAAATCATTTTTAGGTTTTGCTGGTTACTACCGCAAATTTATTAAAGATTTTGAAAAATCACCAAACCGTTAACAATTTGTCTCAAGAAAGGATCTAAAGTCACACATTCACCCGAATTTCTAAAATCGTTCAATCATTTGAAAAATCTTCTAATTAATGCCCCAATATTAAAATATCCAGACTTCAACCAACCATTTGTCTTAACAACTGACGCTTCAAACATTGCACTAGGACCAGTACTTTCCCAAGGCACACCCCCAAATGATCACCCAATTGCATACGCGTCTCGAACACTAAATGAAACTGAACAAAAGTATTCAACCATTGCAAAAGAACTTCTAGGCATAGTCTGGGCATGCAAATATTTTCGACCCTATTTATACGGCAAAAAATCTAAAAGAACCCAATAGTAAATTAGTACGTTGGCGACTCAAATTAGAGGAATACGATTATAAAATATGTTATAAGAAAGGAAAACAAAATACAAATGCGGATGCTCTATCACGAATTCAACTAAACGCACTTGAATCCGAATCTTTAATAAATTCACCTAGAAACATTGATCAAGATATTGAAACATTTCTAGATGAGCTTGTAGCATCAAGGCTAAAAGAAATCGAAAATCCCTAAAGGTATCAACATAATTTCTAATGTTCAACTAAGACCTCCCCTGTCGGAACATAACACAAAACCCCAAATTATCTCAAGTGACAACACTGTTCACAGCGTTAATGCAGATCAAAACTGCTCGGAAATGACCCTTCTAGATGAAATCATTAATAATAAACCCAGGCAAATGATCTTGAAAAAATCACTTTACGATTCATATACTAAAACATCTCAAGAATTATTCGATGGAAACAAAATTATTCATGCAACATTACCTTTAAGCATTCAAAAAATTTGTGACTTTCTAAAAGAGTATTTAACATCTCCTACTATGCATGTTTACTTTGTTTCAAAAGAACTAAGAAAATATTTTCAACAAGTCAGGACAAACAACTTTCGAAATTGCAAATTAATAGAATGTACAAAACTCATCAATAATGTCAAAGAATACGAAAGGATTCTATTAATCAAGCACAGGCACGAAGGTAATACAAACCACCGTGGAATAGAAGAAACAACAAAATTTCTAAAATCCAATTATTACTGGAAATCTTTAAAAACTGACGTCTCGAATTACATTAAGAACTGTCGAACATTTACGTCCGAATGCGTATAACCGATGTCCGGCGTATAAGGCAGGGTCTACCTAAGCCTTACTGACGAGTCTAATAGGTAGACCCGGGACGAAACGCAGGGCTCATCACATAACACCATAATTAGTGACAATAAAATTGACTGAAAACCCAGGAATACATTGGAATGAATTAAGAACTGTGAAAAATGTCAACGGTCCAAATATCATCGAAGCCCTCCAGATGAACCCCTAGTACTTATTGAAACACCTAGTAAACCATTTGAAATAGTTCACGTAGATACTTTCATTGCAGGAAATCAAAAATTCCTAACATTATTTGACAAATTTTCCAAATTTGGACAAGTTTTTCCTTACCATGGCAACGCAGTATCTTGTTGTGAACAACTTCTCAAATTCTTTCCATTCTTCGGAGTCCCAAGAAGCCTCATTTCGGACAACGGCTCAGAATTCAAAAATGAAGTAGTACAAGGACTTTTAAAAAGTCATAACATCAAAGTACATTTTACTACCCCTTATCACCACGAATCAAATTCACCTGTGAAACGTTTTCACTCCACTCTAATTGAACATTTACGTCTTTTACGAGATACAGATTCAGAAAGTGAAGTTTCTAATCTAATGCCTTACGCCTTAATCGCGTACAACACTACGATACATTCTTCAACAAATTTCACCCCTTTTGAACTTGTTCACGGTCATACAGACAGCAGAGATCCAGTGAATATGGTCGCTTCTCACGTCTTCACTGAATATTTAGATTCTCACAAAAATAAAACGCAAATCCGTTTTGACAAAATAACAGCTGATTCTAAAGAAAAGAAAGAAAAAATAATAGAAAAAATAAATGAAAAGAAATCCCCACAAAACATCCAAATAGGATTTCAAGTGTATAAAAAGTCAGATCTTAGATCAGGAAAATTAAAGAAGAAATTTTTAGGACCATTTACAATAACAAATATTCTCGAAAACGGAAAAATCGAAATAGAAAACTCGAAAAATAAAAAACGAGAAATCATTCACAAAAATGAAAGTAAAATAATCCCCGTTTTTGCAGATGGGCCTATACCTGGAATATCGTCTCAACCAACGTAAAATTCCACAATCTAAATAACCACCCAGGAATGCTACCATTTAAACTCGGAACAGCAAAAATGATTTCAAACAATTGGAACTTTATCCAAAAATACGAGCTAAAACTGATAATCAATGAACTCAAAATTCTAAAACAACAATCAAACTCACTTTCTACATGTTTGAAGAATTAGACTAAATATAATGAAGAATATGGCAATTCACTAAAAGCACTGCATCATATCGAAAATCGAATCGATACGTTGATAAACCAAATTATTCCCTCAAGGTATACGATCAACTCAATTAACCGATCAAAACGAGGATTAGTTAACCCTCTAGGTTCACTAATAAAATTTGTTACTGGCAACTTAGACCAACAAGACGATGAAGAAATAAGCTCAAAGTTAAATCAATTGGAGGAAAACCAAAACCAACTAAAAATAGATGCGATAAACCGAATTTCCTTACTCGATCAAACAATCGAACGTTTTAAAGGAATAGTATCCAACACCACACACAATCAAGTCATCTTAAAGTCTAGAATTCTCCAGATCGAAGCTACAATTAGAAGAACAGAACTAAAAACAATCGAAGTTCATGAATACTATCGAATTTTCATAGTAATTAACCAAATCACATTACTGTATCAATTAATCTATGAAACTTTAGCAAAGATAGAGGTTGCCATAACGTTCTCAAAAATCAATATTCTTCATAATTCAATAATTAGTCCAACCGAACTTCGAAGAGAAATTAACCAACTACATCCCCAACTACACAATGACAAGTTACCAATTAATGTCAATTCTCAACAAATAACAAATTTAGAAAACTTGATAAAAGTTAAAAGCTTCATTAAAGAATTCAAAGTAATTTTTATTTTAGAACTTCCATTAGTCGAGGCGGAAACATACCAATATTACAAATTGTTTCCTTCTCCAACTCCCAAAAACAATTCCTTTCTAGTTGTTTCGTATATGTCGATGGTCGACCAGAGGGATGATGGGTGACAGGGTGGCGATGCGCGACAAGATAACCAAGAAGACGAAGAGGCAACACGGGCGAACAAAAACGACGCTTTTTCATACACATGTGCACTTGATCAATAATAAAGACCCAAACAATTGTTGCTATTGATGGAATACTGGTTTCAATCTTAACACACGAAACATTGGTCCTTCGAGCCGGATAAAAAAAAACAAAAGTGAACCAGAAGAAAGTGCAGAAAACCAGTGCCAAATCAAGATCGAGCAGGTCAGTCCCTTTTACCATTTGTCCATTCTACCGAGTATTGCGTTCATTTGGGGTACTTGAAATCATTATTCGTAGCGTATTGCGTAGTTTATGCGAAACAATTCATTTGATAACACATTTAGACGTCACCAAATTCAGATTATTTTTGAGCAGTAACACGAGTCTTCCGTCAAAATGGCCACCAATGACGATCATTTGAAAGCTTTAACAAAAAAACGTGGGTCACTAAAAGCGAAGTTAACCATATTCAACAGATTTCTAGATGCATTTGAAAGCTCGGATAATGGCGCCAGCGAAACGGAGATAGTGGAACTTCGGGAGAGAGTAACGGGTTTTGAAGCCATTTTGAAAGCATATGACGATATCCAGAACGAGATCGAGTTTGTTGCGGAAGATTCGGAAGCGCAATATCAAGAACGCGAGGAATTCGAACAAAAATTTTATAAACTTCTGTCCAAAGCAAAACAAAACTTATCAAAACGTTGCAAACATTCGGTCTCACTGGAAACAGTCAAATTGCCGGAAATAGAACTCCCTAAGTTTGATGGGTCTTATGAAGCGTGGATAGAATTTCGCGATATTTTCGAGTCCCTGATTCACGACAATAATCAATTAAATCCTATTCAGAAATTTCACTACTTGCGAGCTTCACTGGTTGGCTCAGCTAAGCAAGTTGTTCACGCATTAGAATTCAGTGCTAATAATTACAGTATTGCTTGGAATACATTATGCGACAGATTCAATAATAAGCAAATTTTGATTCAAAATCACTTAAAAGCCATTTTTAGCTTGCAAATCATGACAGCCGCATCGGCTGAAAAAATTCGGTATTTATACGAACATTTATTGAAGCATTTAAGCTGTCTTCGACAGTTAGGCGAACCTGTGGATGCATGGGACACAGTTCTGATATACGTTTTGTCCAGAAAACTTGATTCATATACGGCCCAAGAGTGGGAAAAGTACAAAGCGAGTCGCGATTCAGTAAAGCTAGACGAATTCAAGGGTTTTCTGAAAAATAGGGCACAGTTACTAGAAACAGTCGAGACCAATCTTCAACACAACGTAACAAAATCTCGGGAAACGTCCAAATTTAATGTTTCAAAAGCAAACAGCTACACAAGGGGCCTCGTTAGTCACAGCGGAAAAAACGAACAAGGTAATAAAAAATATTCCTGTTTGTCTTGTCACCAAGATCACAGTCTATTTTATTGCCCTGATTTCTTGCAATTATCCGTTAAAGAGCGCATCTCAAAGGTCAAATCCTTACAGCTTTGTTTAAATTGTTTGAGAAAAGGACATTTGTCTAAAGATTGCAAGTGGACAGGTTGTAAAATTTGTGGTCAAAAACACAATACTACTCTGCATTTACCTCTTCAAAGCGCAAATCCAATAGCAGTTGTGAATCAACCACGTGAAATTGCTCCAGATGACACAACGACTACAAATACCACGAACTGCCACTCTGCCACTACAAAGGGTTGTATTTTATCCACCGCACGAGTTATGGTTGGCAGATGCGGGTCCAGAAATTATATGACAGCTCGAGCCTTGCTGGATTGCGGCTCACAATCCAGTTTTATTACTTCAGATCTTTGCAAAAAACTTAATTTAGAAAAAACGAAGACCAAATTGGTGGTTTCCGGTATAAGCGAGAGACTGTCATTTTCCGATTATAAATGTAACATAACCATACAATCGATTCATAATTCACATTCCTTCAACCTATCTTGTTATGTACTTGATAAAATTACAAGCGACTTACCGGATGCGCGAATAAATATACAGGAATTAAATATACCAGTAAACATAGAGCTTGCTGACCCAAATTTTCACATTCCGGATTCAATAGATATTTTAATCGGTGCTGAGGTATTTTGGCAGCTTTTATGCCCTAATTTGGGTGAGTTGAATCCACCTAACCCAAGTCTCCACAAAACTCTTTTGGGCTGGATCGTTGCCGGTCCATTGAGCATTCCTATTCCGAAATCGCGGTGTCATTTAAGTCAAACAATCTCCCTTCAAGAACAACTGACAAAATTTTGGGAAGTTGAAGAAGTGCAAATCAAACAGCCGTGGTCTGCAGAGGAGCGATTGTGCGAGGAGCATTTTGTTAACAATTTTTCATTCGATTCAAACAATAGATTCGTGGTTTCCTTGCCTCTCAAGGAACCTGCAACTAAACTCGGGGAATCTTTCAACATTGCACTAAAACAGTTTTTAGCATTGGAACGGAGACTAATGTCAAACGATACAACGCGAAAACTTTATACGGATTTTTTAGACGAATACGAAAGATTGGGTCATATGACATTAGTTCCGGAACACGAAGTCGATGAGAGACCGGAATACTTCATGCCTCATCATGGAGTACTAAAGGAATCGAGTACGTCTACAAAATTACGTGTAGTTTTTAACGCATCATCACCATCTTCTAGCGGTCTATCATTAAATGATTTGCAAATGACGGGTCCAATCATTCAGCAAGACTTGTTATCAATCATTATCAGATTTCGCATTCACCATATTGTTTTGTCAAGCGACATAAAGAAAATGTATAGGCAGGTGCTCGTGGACCCAAAAGATCGGAGCTTACAAAAAATCGTTTGGCGTTCAAACCCAAACGTGCACATAAAAACATATAAATTAAATACGGTTACTTACGGAACGACAGCCGCATCATTTTTAGCGATACGCTGTCTTCACGAAATCGCTGCGGAATGCGAAAAGGAACACCCTGACATATCACACATCCTTCGAAATGATATGTACGTCGATGATTTATTAACTTGTGTAGATACTCCCTCAGAGGCTAAATACGTATACGAAAGTGTGTCGCAGATCTTGAAAAAAAGAGGCTTCGAATTGTGTAAATGGAAATCGAATAATGCTCACATCATATCCGAAACAGATATCGATACCACTTCAAATGAAGTGTCTTTCGGTGCCAATAAGGAAAATAATTCAAAAACGTTAGGACTCTTGTGGCAGTGCAAAGAGGATACGCTCTCATACGAGATTCAAGGCGTAAAATACTCAAAACCGGAGACAATCTCCAAACGCATGATCCTCTCTAGAATTGCTTCCATATTTGATCCCCTCGGGTTGATTAGCCCGTGCATAATAGTGGCAAAAATATTCTTGCAAAAACTCTGGCAGGAAAGGTGAAGCTGGGATCAACCCTTGCCGCCAAACATCCTTAAATCGTGGCTAGAATTTTCTGAGGACCTGTATTCATTGAATGAGTTGACCATTTCCAGGCGAATTATTTGCAGCAATCCAACACGTATCGAATTGCACGGCTTTGCGGACACTTCCGAAGCTAGTTACGGAGCCTGCATTTACATCGTCTCCAAAAATCCGCAACTTATTATATCTCATTTATTGTGTGCAAAATCGAAGGTCGCGCCAATAAAGTCTTTAACAATTCCTCGGTTAGAGCTTTGTGCCGCCTTTACATTGTCCAGGCTTATTTCAAAGGTTAGGCAATCTCTCAATATTCAAATTGACCAAACTTATTGTTGGTCGGACTCAGCCATTGTTTTAGCCTGGCTTCAAACAAGCCCAAGCACATTGCAGCCATTTGTATCCAATCGCGTTGCAGAAATCCAGAATTCGACTCAGTCATATCAGTGGAGGCATGTTCCCTCTCTGGACAACCCTGCTGATATTGTTTCACGTGGTATCAATCCAAAACAATTATTAACTTCACGATTATGGTTTCATGGTCCTGATTGGCTAATGGAAGATTAAACTAATTGGCCAAACATTCTTCAGGCCCCTGTAAAGGAACTACCTGAGAAGCGCAAGACTTGCTGTAGCTGTACGAGTAAACCAATCGGGTTTCGCTTTGAGCGTTTCTCAAAGTTGTCTATTTTAAAGCGCTCATTTGCATTTGCACGTAGATTCCTTCACAACTGTCGAGTCCCAAAGGAGTTGCGAAAGGTGTCTGCACTGTCGGTTGACGAAATTAACAACAGCTTTATGGTACTAGTAAGACTGGTTCAACAGGAGTCGTTTTCTGTGGACTACGCGTGTCTGAAGAACGGCGAACCATTATCCAGCAAGAGCTCAATTTTAAGTCTACATCCGTTTATTGACGAGACCGGCATTATTCGTGTTGGAGGTCGATTGAGTAACTCTGACTTTCCTTATTCGAAAAAATACCCAATTTTGCTGTCTACTAAGCATCATTTCACAAAATTATATTTTGAATGCGAACATTTAAAACTGCTACATGCCGGCCCTCAATTGCTTTTAGCATCGATTCGTGACACCTTCTGGCCCATATCCGGTCGCAATTTTGCTCGAAAAATTATTAAAAATTGCGTAAGATGCGCTAGATTTAATGCTCGACCAGTTCACCCCATCATGGGCGATTTGCCGAAGGCACGAGTCCAACCAAGCAGTCCCTTCTCCACAGTTGGCGTGGATTATGCTGGACCATTCATGATGAAGGATAAACCTGGCCGCGGTTGTAAGCCCATCAAATGCTGGGTTGCTTTGTTTATATGCTTTTCTACGCGTGCGATTCATTTAGAGCTGATACTATCTCTTAGCGCTGACGATTTTTTACAGGCTTTCAATCGGTTTATCAGCCGTCGAGGAAAACCGTCCGAGGTTTATTCTGATAACGGAACAAATTTTATTAAGGCAAATAAAGATCTTAAGGAAATGGGCGAGTTCTTAAAAAACAATGATTCGAATCTTTGTGCATCAGTAACCAGTTTAGGTATTAAGTGGCATTTCATCCCAACAAACTCCCCACATTTCGGGGGTATTTGGGAGGCGGGTGTTAAGAGTCTTAAGCATCATCTGAAACGGGTCATGGGTAATAATACTTTATTCTTTTATCATTTTCAAACATTACTTACTCGCGTTGAAGCAATACTCAATTCCCGACCCTTATCTCCTCTCAGTGCTGATCCCGATGATCTCACCCCTCTTACCCCCGCTCATTTTCTGATCGGAAGAGTAATCACGACAACGCCAGAAGGATCCGTATCCAGTATCCCGGTTAACCGTCTTTCGCAGTACCAACATGTGCAAAGGCTATACGAGCATTTTTGGAAACGCTGGAGTAGAGAATACATCAGCGAGCTGCAGCAACGCAAGAAATGGAGGACGAATGAGGGTGGTCTGAGTCCTGGCCAACTTGTGCTCGTAAAGGACGACAATCTTCCTCCAGTCAAATGGCGAATGGGACGAATCCTACAATTGATCAGTGGAAGAGACGGCGTATCCAGAGTGGCAAAACTGAAGACGGCTGACGGGATTCTGACACGGGCTGTTATCCGACTCTGCCCTCTACCAATTGTCAGTTAGACTTTCCAAGGCCGGGGGCATGTTTCGTATATGTCGATGGTCGACCAGAGGGATGATGGGTGACAGGGTGGCGATGCGCGACAAGATAACCAAGAAGACGAAGAGGCAACACGGGCGAACAGAAACAACGCTTTTTCATACACATGTGCACTTGATCAATAATAAAGACCCAAACAATTGTTGCTATTGATGGAATACTGGTTTCAATCTTAACACACGAAACAAATGGAAACTGCGATAAGAATCGCCAAATTTGCTAGATTGGGATTTTACAGCCAAAATTTAACTCTATGATGAAAAAAACCAAAACAGATATGCTTGGCAAATAACTTGCACACGCATACCGAGGTCGAAAACAAATTAACAGGTTTACGGCAAAATATTTACACGTAACACACTCCCCTAAGTAACCAAAAAAAAATTTAAACACCCAAGTTTAAATTTTTTTTTCCTCGCAATAAACTCACTAGATCCTGAAGAGCAAACACCTGTCACGGATCCAGACGACAAGCGTTGAGCTAAACTTTAAAACTAGGTCCTTACAGGCAACACCAATAGTGAACCTCAACCATTAGCGTTAATGCCGAAACTTACAATCTAGGTCCTAAAGAGCAACACCAATGGCGAACCAGACCATTACCGTTAATGCCAAAACTTACAATCTAGGTCCTAAATAGCAACACCAATGGCGAACCAGACCACTAGCGTTAATACCAAAACTTACAATCTAGGTCCTAAAGAGCAACACCAATGGCGAACCAGACCATTAGCGTTAATGCCAAAACTTACAATTTAAGCCGTCACACCGCTGAAGGCTAGCTAGACGGAGAGGTAACGTCGGAATTTTAAACATCGACTATGAACAAAAATCTTACGGGTCTCAAAAAAATAAAGATCATAGGGCGGCATTAAAACAAAAAAGAAAATATCGCTACCAATAGCAATCAACACCACATCAACCTGAATTTATCGACCCGTAAGGATGAAGCTGTTGGATCAGCTGAAGGTTGATCCAACAGAGGAAATAAAAAAAAATCCCTGTGATGATCGACACTAATCATTCTGGAGAAATGGGCATCACACAATTCAAGCCAAAACCAAACAACCCTAAACTAAAAACCGCAAAACAACCAACGACAACATTGAGATACGGTCAGCCATTTACACAGCTGACACAGTAAGCGCGAAGCGATTGAAGATTACTCCGCACTAACACTTGGTGGACTTTTACCACCTCCAGAATACTGAACAGAAGTATTCTTCCCAAGTTTTGCGCCAAGCTGATCACACACACCAAGGTACGCCCCTGTCTGTAGAGCGGAATTGTTCATCATCGTTAATCATCATCAATCGTTACATCGGGCTTAATATCCGAAACGTGCCAGTTCCCCAAATCACGACCATCGCGGTCACTCAACCGATAAACCAAATCTGAGATAACTTTGGTTACAATACAGGGAATAAATTTAGGGGCTAACTTTGCGGCAAACCCATCAATGGCCTTTGACAAAACAAAATTCTTTTTCCAAACACAGTCACCCACGTGATACTTAACAGACCTCCTTCTCAAGTCATACCGTTTTTTACTCTTCAAGTACGAATCATATAATTTCTTTTGAACATCCTGATAAATAGCCGGCATTTCTTGAACTGTATCGGGGTTATGCACTGAACTTGAAATATCCACTTTATTGCTAGAATTTTCAGCAATCAAACCATAAAAAGAACCATCAACAGGTATATTTCTAGCAAAATTCAAAAATGCAGGAGAAAATCCAGTAACCTCATGCTTTGCAAATCGGATGGCTTGAGCGACTTGGTGAATAGACTGATCCCAAGTTTTGTGATTTTCATGAATATAAGATCTTAAGGCAGTGATGATAGTTTGATTAACCCGCTCTGTATGATTAACTTGAGCATGATATTTAGCATTATACCAAGTCTTTTGAACATTATACTTCTTCATTAAATCTTTAAATTCCTTGCTAGTAAACTGACTTCCATTATCGCAAGCAAAAACTTGGCAAACTCCGAATATAAGAAACACTTGATTCTCAATGAATTTAACAATTGCCTTCGAAGTCGCCTTCGCCATCGGATGAACAAGCACATATTTCGTAAACCAGTCTACGACCACCAGGACGTATTGGTTACCAGATTTAGATCTAGGATATGGTCCAATCAGATCTGCGGAAATTAACTGAAAAGGAAAATTAATATTGCGGTAATTTCCCATGAGACCGGCCTGAGGTAATTTACTGGATTTACTTGCAGCACAAACGGAACATTTCCTAACATACTGATACACAGTTTCCCGCATATTCGCCCAATAATACAGTTCAGAAACCCTAGCTAAAGTTTTAGACATACCCAAATGACCGGCAGTTTCGTGATTATGAAATTTTTCAAGAATTTCCAATCTATGTGCATTAGGAACCACAATTTTCCAATCACAGATGTTTCCATCCAACGCATATTTCGGGAAAATGTGCTTATACAGAATGTTATTTTCAGCTTTAAAAGTAGGATATCGGTCTGGAAATTCTTGAACTTTCCCAAATAAATCCTTATAAAATTTATCAACACTTAATTTCGTAAGGTTCAAAACGGACACGGTTTCCAGACTTCGAGAAAGAGCATCTGCTACATTATTGCAAACCCCTTTCCGATGAACGATGGTAAATGAATACTGGGATAACTTAACAATCCACCTAGCTATTCGGGGAGAAGGATTCTTCATGTTATTTAGCCAAACTAACGAAGAGTGATCAGTGTGGACAGTGAATTGCGTGCCTTCCAAATAATATCTGAACTTTTCAATTCCAAAGAGAACAGCTAACAGTTCTTTCTCAGTAGTTGTATATTTCCTTTGACACCTGTTCAGGGTTCGACTGGCATATGCAACTGGATGCTCTAATCCATCTTCCTCTTGGTACAAAACACTACCTACTCCAGTGTCTGAGGCGTCGCACATTAAAACAAAAGGCCGTTTATAGTCAGGGCTAGCAAGAACAGGAGCTGATGTCAAACACTCCTTAATTTTTATAAATGACTCATTGGCTTGCTCATTCCACTGGACAGGTTGTCCCTTTTTCCTACCTTTCAACAAATCTGTAATCGGACTACACAAAGAAGAAAAGTCCTTCAAAAATCTTCGATAGTAGCCAATCAAACCAACAAGTCTACGAATCTGAGTAGCATTCCGGGGAACAGGATAATCTATAATGGCCGAAATTTTATCAGGGTTCGTTCGCAATCCCTCATGATCCACAACATAGCCCAAGAACTTCAAAGAAGGTCTACAGAATTGGCATTTCTCCAAATTAATCGTTAAACCAGCATCTTTAAGTCGAAGAAAAAGTTTCTTCAAAATCCCACAATGGGTATCAAAATCCGGCGTGACAATAATAATATCATCTAGATAATAAAAAAACATATGGTTCCAGGGCAGGTCCTATAACCATATCCATCAATCGGCACATACTCTGAGCACTGTCATGCAATCCAAAAGGTAAAACACGATACTGGAATATGCCTCTTCCATGCACTGCAAAAGCGGTTTTTGGTCTTGATGCTTCATCAAGTGGAGTCTGATGAAAAGCTTGCTTCAGATCTATGGAGGACAAGAATCGAGCATCTCGTACTTTCGTTACGATTGAATCGATTAATGGCATTGGATAAGCGCTAGGAATGCTAACTGAATTCAACTTCCGAGCATCAAGACATACTCTGAACGAACCATCACTCTTCTTGACCAACCACATAGGTGAACACCAGGGTGAATTTGACGGTTCTATAATTCCCATTTGCAACATTGAATCGACTTGCTCATTAAGGCATTTCTGCATTGCATAAGATAAAGGGTACTGTCTTTGTCTAAAAGGTTTTTCATTGCCAGTATCAATAGAATGTTTAACAAGGTGGGTTAAGCCCAATTTATCTGCTGGTGCAATGGATTTATATAGTTCCCTCATATGGTCTAATTGCTCTAATTGATTGTTAGTTAACTCGTTAGGAGACTGCAATTTATTGACTATCGACACTGAAAGACTTGTCGAATATGACAAACTTTGAAAATTTACTCTAATACCGAACTCTTTCAAAAAATCGATACCCAAAATTAAATTCTGTTTTAAAGACGGAATTACTAAAATCTTAATTGGTCTAGTCATGCCATTCAATGTTACAGGGACCCAAACAAAACCCAATACACTCTGCGCCTGGCCATCAGCAGTGGTAATATGAACCGGTTCATCCGTTGACAGAGATAGGTTCAATGTTTTCAGCACATGCAAACCCTCAAAACCCAAGATGGAAGCACAACTCCCGCTATCAACCAATGCCAAAAATGAATGCTCAAGAATCTGGACATCTAGATAAGGGCGCTCGTCAAATTCCTTTTTAACAAACAAGGGATTTACTGACATTGACGGATGAGACAAATGAGATCCCACAGGGTGAGGAGTTTAAACAGGAACATTCTCCTTGAGACAAAAAAATTCCTTAACCACATTAAGCCACTCATGCCAGTCAGGGAGACTAAATCGGTAGTCGTTCACTGCTTGGATTTTTGGCCTCTGGTAGAAGCGGGAGTTGGTCGGGAAGTTTCTCTGACGAGAAAGTTGCCACTTCTCTCGCCAGAGCCGCGCTCGTTTTTTGAACAGTTCGGACATTTCGGACGGGTAACGTTCTGAAAACCACACCCGTAACAGTACAAAGTTTTCGGAGACGAACACTCCGAATGCCTATGACCAGACCGTTGACAGTTCCAACAAGAGAAACTTGATTCCACCACATTGACATGACCGGAGAAACCGGGTCTACTCAAGTCAGGCTCCATCAATCTAGCTCGAGCAACAGGGGCCCTATATGTTCCGGAAACCTGGAAAGAATTTTCCAGTCTTTTACAGAGCTTGGTTAGAGCAGCAATAGATGATATGTCCTGAAGGGCAAGGGCTTTAACATAGTCGGGAAGCAAATTCTCCTGAATAATCTCCACAACATCCTTCTCACTGGGAGCTACAATGAGGCGATTAAATAGACCCTCCATGGAACTAATAAACATAGCCACCGGTTCTTTAGAGTCCTGTTTCTTCGATTTAATTTCCTCCAACAAATTCCTATCATAATGATCTCGCAAAACGTTTCTTTCAATTTATCAACCAAATCCTCCCAATTAACAAATCGATTTTTAATGTGGTGGTTATGCCACCAAGTCCAAGCCTGGGATTTGAACAAATCACCAGCCGACGCAAACAGTTCCTCTCTACTACAATTTCGCGAAACTCTGAGAGCCTCTACCCTCTCCAGGAGTGCCATAATGGAGCCCTCTCTCGTAAATTTATTCAACCTCCATTTATAGACTGGTACGGAGTGACTGGGCATATTAAATTGAGGTGGATTCGAAGCAGTCGTGTTGGGAGTAGAAGTCACCGGATTCAATTTGCTGTCGAGATCACTCTCTAACATCAAAATTTGGACCAATACATCCTCCTGAATCTTCTGTTCAGCATCGGAGCCAACAATCATTCGGTTTATACGACCGGTGACATGCCAGAGCCGGGTGGTTAAGTTCTTATACTTAACGTCACAAGAAGTTCCCACAAAATCAGAAATCTTGGCTCTTAAATCGACCAAGGATTCGAGGATTTCCCTGTGATTCCTATCAAATTCGCAAGAATTTTTAGGTTGAGTAAAACTCCGATTTGCACTCTCCTGCGACAGCAAACCCCTCAGAATCTTTCGGCAATCGTCAACAGGACCCTTGGGTTTAAGACCCCGAAGCTGGATTTCATAATCCAGCTCATGAGCATGCAACTCATTGATTTGCCACCCCATGACTACCTACCAGACTGTATCAAAATATATAAAAAAAGATAACCGCAGTACCAAAAAAGAATATCGAAAATATATAACAAAATATACCGGCAATCCTCAATCGATCAAACTATATCTAAACAGACCAAAAATATCCTGCATTGAAACCTGAATCGTAAGTGTCCATTTAGCGCTTCCAAAAAAATTAAATAGGGCCCCACGTTGGGCGCCAATTTGTTATGAATTTTACTTCCAACTATAATTATTTTATCTCGGGCGTGAGTTAGAGCAAGAGCTAGTACTTTGCGGCTAGTGAACAATTTTTGTAACGCTCAATGGACAATACAAAATTACGCACACTCAAATTCAACTGCACAACTAATGTATTTAAAGAAGTTAACAATTTTGCTTAGATAAAGAAAGGTAAAAAAATATAAATTTACTTAGAGTGTATCACTCGGATATTTTTGGTAGCACCCTTAATCTATGGATACCTTAACTTCAATCAAGCCTGGATGGTGAAGGGGAAGGACCCTGAGGGGGACCTGCTGGAGTGATCACTTCAGACAGTGGCCTCGCAGGTCTTCCAATGGGGATCGGTCGTGATCATAAATAAAAATTAAAAAAATCCACAGTAAAGGGGTACCAAAATAAATAAGGAAATCACTCAGGTCCGACTGTGAATCGCAATTAAAGTAAAAAGAAACAAAATGAACTGAATGCAGTCGAACTTGAATGTTTCAGCACAAGCAGTTAACTATAAAACGTTATTAATTCCAATCATAAAAAAATACTGTCATAAAAAAACTGATATAAAAAAAAACAAAAGTCTTCACCAAAAGTTGGGCGCCAGCATGCTTCCAAGTAGCATACAACTTCTACCCAAAGTAGAAAACACCAGAACCAGCCTCCACGTCAAAAATCCAACGGTCCCGCTGAGGTTCCCCAAAAGAGCTGGTTTTGAATTGCTCCACGGATCTCGGATCAATTCCACGTAGTCATAACGGCCATCATGGATTCGTCTATCTGGTTCTTGGGTCTCAAAAATTTCAACTCGCCGATTAGATGATTACTTTTCCCAGTGGAAAGAAAGGCCTCTTGCAAACCATCAATCCATCAATGCCACCATCAATAAATTTCTTGATTCTAAAATTTTTAAAAACCGACCATGCGGTAGCGCTGAACACAATGAAAATCTCAAAGCCCGACCGTGCGGAACAAACTCAAAAATCGACCTGCCGAGCTGATCGTCACGGCCTAATTAAATCTTAAACTAAATTAAAAACCACCAAAAATCTACCGTTACACCAGTTGAAGTTTTTCCTCCCCCCAACCTTCCGTTGGCGCAGGAATCAAAAATCACCAAATTCATTGGCCCTAACGGACACGTGATCCCGCAATCTACCAAACATTTCTTTCACCTGCGATAAGAATCGAAACTGCGATAAGAATCGCCAAATTTGCTAGATTCGGATTTTACAGACAAAATTTAACTCTATGATGAAAAAACCAAAACAGATATGCTTGGCAAATAACTTGCACACGCATACCGAGGTCGAAAACAAATTAACAGGTTTACGGCAAAATATTTGCACGTAACAAATTTTACAATGGAATATAAGAAGTGCTAATCTAACCGCGAAGATTTAATTAATTTTATATATCAAATTAAACCACATATCGTTCTTTTAAACGAAACATGGCTAAATCCCAATATTCAATTCCATGTCAAAACATATACAACGATTAGACAAGACAGAGAAGATGGATACGGTGGAATTCTTTGTCTAATCAAAAATAATATTGCTTTTAAAATCATAAGCAACGATATGGAAACACAGTGGTCTCCCTTGCAATATATAATAATTAAGGTTTCAAACTTAAATATTGTCAATATATATTCTCCACCACAAAATCAATTAAAAACAGATTTTTTCTTCAAAATTATCCAAGCGTTACGGGGACAAACTATAGTGATGGGTGATTTAAACGCGCATTATTTTACTGGACCAAATATGTCACAAAACCGTACTGGAAGGGCTCTTAATGAGTTTGTGGACAACAGTGATTTTATCATTTTGAGTGATGAAACACCTACTAGACTCCAGAACCCACGCTCAACAGCCAATGCTCTTGACATTACTCTGATTAGCGCTGGTCTGGGCACTGTCTCCTCCTGGGAAATAATCCCAGATACTGCAAACAGTGACCACTTCCCAACATTATGTAGCATAGGTTATAAAGACACGACAAACCTGATAGCAACCCCATATCAAGCGAGAAATTTAAAAAAGCAAATTGGCAGCATTTTCATGATCTAATAAGAATCAAAATGCCGAGATGCGAGAATAATATAGGGTTTGAACAGCTAAACAATATTATTGATAAATCAGCCCAAATAACTATACCACTTAAGACAAAAACAAATTCTACCAATCTGGTAACCCCTGGTGGGATGATGAATGCACTGCTGCTCTAAAGCGAACAAAAATTTTAATTTCGGAATTCATTCGGGAGCCCAGACATGACTAATTTTATCCAAGCTAAAAAATCGATTGCAACCTCGAGAAAAATCTTTCGAAAGAAGAAAAAGGAATCCTTTATTTCTTATTGCCACAAACTAAACAGAAATTCAGACTTAAGTTCGGTATGGAAAAAAATAAAAAAGTTTTCCAACACAAAATTATGCAATTCACAACCGATAACAAACGATTTTATTAAAAACGAAATTCTTGCGAAAATGTCCTGTAAAAACAACATTCAAGCACAGCCACTAACAAAAGTACAATTTAACAACACCGAGATTGAAGCATTCACAGTGGAAGAATTCAACTGCGCTCTCCAAGCAAAGAAAGGATCATTAACGCCAGGTCTTGATGATGTATCATACGATATGTTGAAACATTTACCAACAAGGGCCCGACTAGAGTAAATTGACGCCTACAATAAATGTCTAACAGGAACTCTCATCCCAGAGTCCTGGAAGGACTATAATGTACTCCCCTTCTCAAAACCTAATAAATCATCAGAACTTGTTGAGAACTATCGACCAATCATCCTATCTTCCTGCTATTTAAAGATAATGGAAACCATGATTAACAACCGATTAGAGTGGACTCTGGAGAACAAAGGATTTTTTCCAGATTTACAGACCGGATTCAGAAAAGGGATTGGAACAGTAGATGCAATGGCCTACTTGTCAACCACAATAGACCTTGCTTTTTGCCACAAAACAACATTACTTGCAGTTTGTATAGACTTAAAATCGGCATATGATAATGTGAACATTTCAACCCTGTGCAAAAAACTAAGAAGCGCATCTATTCCTGAATACCTCATTCATCTGATACACCAAATCCTAAGGAACATAAATCTTGATGGGTCCAATTGTCCAGTCAATTGCTGGGTCCAGTTGTTTGCGACGAAGGTTTACCCCAAGGGTCACCCCTAAGCACAATCTTATTCAATATATATCTGAAGGACCTGTTTGACATCATGCCTCAGGAAGTAACGCTGATAGCATACGCGGACGATATCTTTATTTTCACTGAAGGCTAAAAACTTTCAAATCATGGAAGACATAATATACAGACCTTCAAAAAAAATAACGAAATGGCTAAATAATAATAGTCTAACACTATCAATAAACAAAAGTGAAGCAATTTGGCTTAGAAAGGGTAGAGACAGGATGACCAACAGACTTATCAGATTTGGGAACTATACGTTGGATGTCAAAAGGAAATGAAATATTAGGTTTGTTTTTGACCACAACCTAACTATGGAAAAAACACATTGAACACGACGATCCTTAAATCCCGTAAAGGCCTCAACGTTATTAAAACATTCTGCAGAGTATGGTAGGGTGCAGATCCTAAACGATTCTAATTACTATTAATGGACTTAATAAAATAAATAAAATCGCACATGGATTTTGGGGCAATTTGCCTAAATGCAAACAAAAAATCTTTATTAAGAAAATTAGATGTAATTCACCGACAAAGTATTAGGATTGCCCTAGGATGTATGAGATCACCCCAAACTACGCGATAATGGCCGAAGCACGGGAGATAGAATTAGACGACCGAAGGAAGATAATGGCCAACAAAGATATGGCTAAGTGCATAGCCAAAATCGACCATCCCCTACTAGTTCCCCTTTTCACTATCAGGGAAATATACAGAAATAAATCATCTGCACGAAGAAACGAGAAACTTCCATATCTGGTAGAAGCCCTAGGAAACTGGACGCCATTTCTCGATGAGAACAACATACATAGAGCTGAAAGATACGACGTATTCCTGGAAGAATTTACAACTCAAATAAAAGGCGTTAAAATTTTAGACTTAAGAATTAACAAAGCAGATATAGATCACATTAACATCTTTCATGACGCAACATATAGGTTCAGTAAATATCACCACTTCATATACACTGATGCTTCCAGAGCCGAGCAACGGAATGGTTTTGGAGTATATTCCAAAAATAGAATATAGTTTCTCGTCCAGGTTACCTAACGAATTGAACATTTGTTCAGCAGAGTTAACTTCAATCAGTCATGCTCTTGACATAGTCCGATCAAAAGACTTAAAAAAGTGCATTATTTTTACAGATTCATTGAGTGCAATCGGGAGACTTCGCAGGACCACATTGAATATTAATAATGACTACAACACAATTAAAACTAAAGCGAAAATTGTGAGTTTGACTAATGAGGATTTCGACATACACGTCGCATGGATTCCGGGTCACGTGGGCATTGTGGGCAATGAAATGGCAGACAAATTGGCTAAGATTGGTTCCTCCCTTAATATACCAATGAAAGTAGACATAGAGAAACATGAAATATTCCAAATCATTAAACAAAAAATTTTAAGAGATTTCGCTGATAAATGGCAACTTACGCGGCAAGGTAAATCTGGTCGTTTTACTAATATAATAGATGAATTCCCTGTCAAGCGATGGTTTGATGAACTAGAATACGTGGACAGAAGGCACATCTCTACCATAATTAGAATGCGTACGGGCCATTGTTGCAACGGGTCCCATCTTTATAGGATAAGTATTAAGACCGACCCCAATTGTGATGTGGTCAAATAGAAAGCCTGGAACACTTACTGTTTGAATGCCCCATAAATCGATTAGAAAATTTTGATCTATACGATGAGTTAAATAAGAATGGAGTCCCCCTGCCTCTCTCGCTGATGATGTACTTGGTAATCATCTTAATCACAAAAACTCTAGCCTTGTTTAGATTATTTCTCAACAAAAATAAAATTAACTATAAAAAACCAAATTTTCTTATTACTGTTCTAAACTCGGGCACCTGTATGCTGTCCACCTGAACCTGCTCCATGTAATATGTCAGATGATATTTTGTTCTCAGTATATGTTTAACTGTCCCCGCTCCGATAAATATACTAAGAACCTTATAAAGTAAAACAACAGACGATAAATTCCTGAGATCTTAGATCTCTCCACTAATGAGCTGGCAAATAGCCCAGAGGAGCTGCGCCATTTGAGTAAAGAAGAAGAAGAAGTATATCAATGAATTCCGATTATATTTTCGTATAGTTTCAATAAATTCCAATAATAAAGATTATTCGATACATTTTTCGAAAGGTAGATTTCCCTATTGTGTAAACCGCATTTTAAAGGGATTGTAGAAAAACTCGTTCTTTGGCAATTTAACTGAAATTGATCATTAACAAAATTACATACATAAAATTACAATTACAAAAATTAGATAAGTTAAATATACTCGTAACATCATTAAATGACGCAGTTTTTCATTTAAAATCTACCTAACGACTGTATCGATGATACTTGGTAATTTTCCATTAATTGTGTTTAGTTGATGTAGATAAATGTAATAAAACCACCAATTTTAAATTCCCAGATAAACAAACAAATCAACTATATTAATTTGTTAAACCATTGCAGAGACCCACACCTATACCCCTTCAGACTTTACCGGCAGCGCCTGAAGAAGAAGCATCTCCAGAAACTCCACTTATGGCAAACAAACGCGAAAGTACCGTTTGACAAATGACCGAATTATAAGTAGGAGATGGATGGTGATTTAGTGTAGCCGAAAAACGGAGAAAACTTGTATAAAAGTGACATACCAAATCTAGTGACTTCTCGCAATTTTGTATCATTTTATATCAGTATTAGAAGTGACGACACAATTGCAACCAAGTCGCTCTTCATTACTTTTACGACACTTAATTAAGACTTTCATCTGATTTAGCTAGAGTTTTATACTAAGGCATATGTTATAGACCTGATTTTCGTTGTTAATAAGTAAGTATGGCCTGTAATGATTTGTGTTATTGTTTTATATGTTTTAAATATATCGAATGTCATGCTGAAATATATATTTTTGACCCTAAGTAAATCGATTTAACCCAATTTATTCAATTCGACGTAACTTCATTGTATTCACACTTCCCTTCCCCGCTGGAACGCGCAAAAGAACAACAAAAAACGTTTTTGTTTCATCATTTTTTTTAAGAAGATTCACAATCAATATTGTTTGAAAATGCTAACAGGACAACAATACCCTTACGTCGTCACTACAACATTTTTAGAAGCGTTGTTGAGAAGCAAAAACAGTATCAGATTTCAAAAACTCTGAAAAAGTATATATTGTTGCTTTACTGACGTTTAAAAGCTCACTAAATCTTTGGCAAATGGAGTTTGCTAAAAGTCTTTAAAATATTTCCTTCTGTTTCTCAACAGTGCTCTCTGATCACTGTCGATTAGCATTGTTTTATCTGTAAAATTTCGATAATTCAGAAATGGGCAGACGGATTAAAAATTGTGGAACTTTCCCTCTTATTTAGACTTTATATATATTACCTCATGGGTTTTTTACGCTTCTCCGTTTCGGATTACCACAAATAAAATTGGTGTTGGTAGTAATTTTAACGTGAATACGAAAATTTTTTTCCCGAACCAATATTTTCTCTGAGGCAAGAACGTTTCTTTATAAAATCTCCGGTGAGAAAAACTTTTTTAAAGTTTTAAATTTATACCTTTAATAGCCTAAAAATGAAAGAAAAATTTTGAGAACAAGTGTTCCTTAGCCATTGAATATTTTTGAAAACCCAAGAAATGAGTTTTATTCCACCATAATTTTTCGACAACAAAGCACAATTTGGTAAAAAAAAGGAATCCTGCAAATAACTGAATTTGTTTAAATCGATCTATTTTGGGTTGATGGATAAATGGTCAAGTCTTATACATGCTGCATCCAGACTTCACATAGTATTCAGTCAAACTTCTGCAGTCTGGTAGGCAAACTTACTAATAAATAAAATGAGCGAAATAATGTAAGGCTAAATTTGACTGTTTTACAAAACAAATAAAGCAAATAGGTTCTTTTTATGAACTGACGGCGGTAATTACCTTTTGCTAACAACAATTTATTCTCAACTAATTCACGCAAAGCGATGCACATATGGAACAGATCACAATCGAAGACAGTCAAATAGATTTTGTCGGTGTTAATCGAAGCTTCGAGTTCCAGATTGATTTATTTATATCAGACCTTTTTCTTTCCAATAAAGGCATTATCTATTTCTAACAGTGAAACATGCTTTCCCAGAACTGCATGGGAAAAGGCTTTCCAGTCAAAATAGATGTTGATTATTTTGCTTTATGTATACATAATTACAATATTTTAGCTATAAATTGCCGATTTCGAAGGACTTGTAAATTGTATGGAGGAGTATTCTAAGACGAACTCAATAAATGCCCATTTCACTATTATATCAACTGTAAAACAATAAACTTTTCTATCTTTGCAATGGATAAATAATACACTCACGAAATATTTTCATAGAGATTTTTAAAGGTCTTGCAAATTATATCATAATTTGACAATATCATATTTTAACAACAATTTTTCACCGCTAGTACCTTCTACACTTCTTTTCCGGTATAGGGATCCCGAAAAAATTATTTTTGCTTTTTTTCATTCTTTTAATTTTAAAATTTGCCCACAAACGAGGTACATTTTATCATCATCATCATAAATGTCACAGTTCTAAAAGGCAAAATATTTAAGATTTAACAGGGTCTAACTATTTAATAAAAATATAACTTTCGTTTAAGGACTGAAGGAAAGTTATAGGAAATAAACATACAACCTGATTAACATCACCACAATTGACATTGTAAATCTCAATACATTATTTCATAGATTAGACAAAATTGAGACTGTTCTTTAAAAATCGTCATTACTTTTTTAGTTTTAGGATAATTCCCACTAGGTGGCTCGATAATGTCTGTGCTCTTTTTGCATTGTAGATTTTTCCAAGATATTAACATATCGATCTGCTAATTATGAAACTTTAACGATATAATTCGTTTTTAAAAAGCTTTTATTATTACAACGACAATTTATTTAGCTACTTAATTCCACAACGTGGTTACAAAGAATGAGTTCTCATGCAAAACAGTCAAATGAGGAAAACACTTCTGCTGACTCGTGGAATGTTGGAGTATGGTGGTTTCCTAGTATTGTAGTTGCAGAGTCAGGTGGGTATGGCTATGTAACTTCTCCCTCCTCAGGATTCGAAAATAACGGACTGTTTTTTCGAAGCGGTAGTTGCTGAGTAATCATCTGGTACTTGAAGATCCGTAGATTTATGGAAAGCATTTCGGGTCGATAGCCAAAAGATTCTGACTCGGTTCCATTGGCTCGTCAATAGGAGAATCAGAAGAAATGTGCAGACTCCCACAATACCAAAGAAGGTGTATTCTTGGTGTTTTGACTTCTGGTTTAAAGTCACTGGTAAAAGTTGATTGGCTATTTCCTTCAAATGATAAATTTCATCTAGATTAATTTTGGAAATGTTTGGTGCGTCCAAGAACTTCGTAGTAATTGTTTGAGGTAGTGTGATTTTCGGCAATATAAATGGTTTTCCTTTTTGTATGTTGATGTTATTGATGAATTTCTTTTCATTAATTTGAATTTCGCAATTTTTCGGGATCTTGACAAGGGTTGATGTTTCAAGTAGGTGATACTGATCGGTACCACATTTGGATATTAACTTTGCAGGTTCTGTTAACAGTACGAGGACCAATTCTTCCGTTACTTGTTCAACTATTGGCTCTACTAACTTAATGTTGAAGGTTGGGCAATTATGTATTGTCTTGCCTTTTAAAAGTTCATTGGTACAATCATCTTGTGGGTGAAACTCTTCGTTGCAGTAATATGTGTCTTCTATTTTTGAGCAAGGCTGACTGGTGTGCTGGTTTCTAACTTCTTCTTGTGCGAGGTAAGGGTATTGGGGAATGAATATAGTTCGATTTAGGATAATAGGGTATAGGTGAAAAAACATTAGATCTTCTGGCCTTAGTATAGGTACGTGTATCGCAAAAATTATTTTCGTGTGAGAGAAACTAACCTGAGTTCCAAAAAATTGATAATACGAGAGTATATTTTGAAATTTTGGGATTGCTGCAACTTTGTACATGTTTTCTAAATATTTTAGCATAATTGTTAATTCGTTAGTGGACAAAATACTGTTATGCAGCGCATTTAGTTTGGAAAACATTATTGCATCCTCTAAATTATCCAAAAACATAATTAAGTTTTGACAATCTAGGTTTAATTGCGTTATTGACCCGTGAAACCCAAGATAATTCTGAACATTGGATATCGTTTGTTGCATTAGTTGCTGAAAGGACCTTATACTTAATCTAAGTTTGTCCTGATTTTCGTTAAGGGTAGTTATGGTCTTATTGTAATGAGTGATTAAACCTTTGGATAGCGACATCTGAAGTTTTAGTTCATCGTTAACGCTTGTTTGACTACTCTCTAAAGTAGCAATTGCTTCATTGTAATGTTGACCGTCTTCAGCGTCAAGTGTACCAAAAAGCCATTTATTAATTTGCCCTACTATATTCAAAAGGCCTCGTTTCTTTCGATTATTTGGTATTAAATTTTGAAGTTTACCTGATGCGATGTGAATTAAGTTGTCCGTTCTTATTAGTAAATTTTCTGATAACTGATGATATGATATACCGTTATTACCGTTATGTGACTTTAAGTAGCCTTTAAGTATTAGAAAATTGCTTTTTAAATTTTCCATTTGCGTAATTATCTCAATTAAATCTATATAGTGTAGAAATGTATGTTTACTATAAACTAGCTTAGCATTACCTAGCTTAATCGGAAGTATTGGATTATTTAAGGGGTTTAGTTGTATTTCCGTTTCAATTGACCATTTGGTTTGAAGAACCAGGAACAGGACAATCGGGATTTTCCATTTGAGACCCATTTTCTTGGTTTCTCTGCAAATAATAGTGAAACTTAGTTTTTGGTTTTCGGGCACAACTTTTGTGATAATCGTGATTTTGTGTTTGTAATTTAATATCGGTTTGCCCGATTAGTTGCATTTTATTAAATTTTGGTAAGTGTTTGCCGCGGTTTTTGGTTTTGATATAAGCGTGATTTTGTGACTCGAAATCTGGTGGTTCACATCTGTTTTCGTTCCGTTTAGTTATTATTGCACATTTTGCTTCTTCATTCTTTTGCTTAATTTTTTCGTATAACTTATTCGAATTTTCTTTATGCGATTGCACATAACTTGAAATAATTGCGTTATCGTTGAGATCAAACGGATTTATTGATTTAATGTGACCAGTTATGATTTCAAAAGGGGTAAATTTTGTTACAGTATGAATAGAATTATTATAACCCAAAACTGCGCGCTTGATTAATTGATCAGTTGATAGTTCTTTATTTTCCTCTTTCAAGCATCTGTAGCTTTCTATGACTGACGAATGAAAGCGTTCAACAGGTGAATTTGAATTACTATTCTTCGCTGTTGTGTAGTGTAAATCAATTTTATAGAGTTTGCAAAAATCTTCTAAAGCTTTATTCTTAAATTCCGTTCCTTGATCTGTAGTTATCTTCAATGGTAAACCATGATGTGTAATAAAGGTGTATAGATTTTCGATAACTTCAATTCCGGTAATACTTTTAAGTGGGTATGCCTGCCCGTATCTGGAAAATGAATCTAAAACTGTGACATAAGCATCGTAATTCATTCTAAAAGTGTCGACATGTATGTGTTCAAATGGTCTGGATGCTGTAGGAGTGAGATTGAACTTCACAATAGGTGGACTTCTGTCATATTTATTTTTCTGACAAATTTCACAATTATTCACGTAGTTTTCTATATCTTCAGACATTTTTGGCCAATAATATCTTTGATTTAAACTCAATTTTAGCTCGCTTATGCCGCGGTGACAAGTCTTTGTGGTGTGATAGAGCTTCATTCTCTCCTGCTGCTCCTCTCTGGTTTGTACATCTTCAAGCATTTTTGTACAATGAAGCATTTTATAAGCAGAATTTTTAAAAATATTTTGAAGGGTTACTGTAAAAATTCGCGCAAGGCCATCGTGTCGAAAATATAATGCGTATGATTGTTTGGGATTGAGGTATTCTTTTATAAATTTGATAATGTGAGGGGCGGGATTAATTTTTGAAATAGTTAAGTACATACGGATGTTTTCGAATATGCGTTTCTGTTTAATATGAACATTTAGGATATCTCCATCTGTAATAATTATTTGATTCTTGTACATATTTATTGGACGTTCAGATATTGGTATTCCAAAAATAGGATTTTCTGATGATGAGTGTATTGTTTCTGAATCGGACGGTTGGTTGTTAACTTGGTTCGGTGTTCTTAACTGGATATTCGATATAATATTAATTTTGCCTTTATTTGAATTTGAGGGTTCGGTGTTTTGCCCTAAAATCTCTGAAACTGTTAAGTTATCTAAGCTTGGCAATTCTTCGTGATTTAACATAAAGTCATTGGTTATTTCATCGGTGTCTCCTATATTGTTGTATAATGAATCTGTTTCTAGAGCATTGAGGTCAACAGGATTCCTGGAAAGTGCATCTGCTGCTTTATTGGATTTGCCTTTTTTATATCTGATTTCGTAGTCGAACTCCTCTAATTTTAGTCTCCAACGTACCAACCTGGAATTTGGTTCTTTCATTGACATGAGCCATTGTAAGGGTTTATGGTCTGTGAAGATTATAAATTTCCTTCCAAATAAATATGGGCGATAGTACTTGCAACTCCAGACAATTGCCAATAGCTCCTTCTCAATTGTTGAGTAATTTATCTCCGCTGGATTAAGGGTTCTAGATGCGTAACATATGGGATGGTTTCCCTGAGATAGTACTCCTGAAATCGCGAAATTAGAAGCGTCGGTGGTTAACTCGAAGGGTTTCGTAAAATTTGGATATGCCAAGACAGGTTCTGTTGTTAGAACATTTTTGCAAGTATTAACACACTCTATGAATTCTTTTGTGTGCACGATTTTTCCTTCTTTCTTAAGACATTGTGTTAAGGGTTTAGTTAGCTTTGCAAAATTCTGGATAAATTTTCGATAATATCCAACCAATCCCAAAAATGATTTTAGTTCGCGTTGCGTTTTTGGAAGTGGGTATTTTTGTATTGCCGTGATCTTATTTTTGTTTGGTTTTATTCCCTCTGGTGTGACAATGTGTCCTAAAAATTCGACCTCTCGTCGCAGAAACTCACATTTATCGAGTTGAATTTTTAAATTTGCTTCACGAAGTTTTTTAAATACCAATTTTAAATTTTGAATATGTTCTGTTAGATTTGTACTGAACACGATTACATCATCCATAAATACCATACAAACTTTGTTTTGTAGATCTTTGAGTACTTCATCCATTACACGTTGGAATGTCGCTGGAGCATTTCTCAGTCCAAATGGCATTCTTAAATACTCATAGTGGCCATGTTCCACGCTAAATGCTGTTTTTTCTATCGAGTCCTTGTGTATTTCAATCTGGTGAAACCCACTCGCCAAATCGAGGGTAGAAAAATATTGGGCACGGCCCATTTTATCTAATATATCGTTAATGTTGGGTATTGGGTATTTGTCGGGAACACATTTGTCATTAATTTTTCTGAAATCGCAAACTATCCTCCATTTCTGTTGCCCTGACGCGTCCATTTTCTTGGGGACAATCCATATTGGTGATGACCATGGACTGCTGGAAGATCGAATAATTCCTTTGTCTAACATTTCATTTATTTGTTTTTTAACCTCTGCTTTGTGAACATATGGGTATCGATATGGTTTAACGTGCACCGGAATCTCGTCGGTTGTTTTGATTTCATGCTTAATTCTTGATGTAAAACTGAGTTGGTCTCCTGGTTTATAGAATATATCGGAAAATTCCGTACACAATCGATTGATAGCTAATTTTTCTTCGGTATTCATGTGATTCGTTCGAACTTGATTATTAATATTAAACGTTTTGTTATTACGATTTCCAAGATTTTGCGAGACTGCCTCAAGAGTATAAATTTCATACTTTGCAGGTTCAAAAGCCTCGACCTTTAGTGGTTCAGTTAAGGTTATTGAAACGGTCTTATCTGTGGGGTTTTGAATTTCAACGGTGGCAAATCCGTAGCGTGCACAGGTGACCATTGACGGAATGATCAGGTCGTTCATCTTCTGGGTATTTATAATAATATCCCCGTCGTTAACATTAACTGGTAATTTCTTCTTAATTTTACTGCATGGGTTTACCGAGAATGTAAAACTAGCTTCTGCAGGTGTTCTGTACTTAAAGGGAATTTCGATGTTTGCTCCAATCAATCGCTTGTTAATTAAATCAATGTTAAGATTCATATTTATAAGATCATTGAGTCCTAGAACGCCATCAAAATAATCATGAAAATCAAATAAAATAAAGCTGATTTCGTAGTCGAGACCAACTTCTGCGAGCGCGGAAATATTAGCTTGAAACTGCGTGCTTTCGCTACCTATGGCTGTTTTAATAGTATTGGTTGACCGAAATATACAGTGTGGAAAATAAGTCTCGGCAATGGTGGGTCTTAAAATTGATCGAAAACTGCCAGTGTCAATTAAAAGCTTGATGTTAAGACTGCTAATTTCAATGTATGGAAGGGCATTGTATGAAGAAATGTTAATTTCTATTAGCTGTGTTCTTTCGTTGGGCTGGGGTCGCAAAAATTTCCATTTTCTTCGAGGACAGTATTTTGGGAAGTTCGAGGGTCTTGAAGCTCCTGGAAGTTGATTTGGTCTTCAAATTGATCAGAGTATGTTTCTGTTGACTGAGGGTAGTCAAGGTATTCTTGGTTATAAAAATGTTCAAAATTTTGACAATACGGGTTTGTAGAATGATCTTCGTATTCGTTCGAATATAGTTCTTCAACTATCATTGGCTGTGGTGTTTGATAAAATGGTCTTTGGAAGTTATTATATTGAGAATTTAATCCATGTTTTCTGGTGGGGGTAAGAGAATTTCTGGAAATTCCTGACATGGGTGTAGGCCTTGGAAATTGATTTGGAGAGTTCTGATTGGGTCTGAATACATTTCTGGGCGGACCAAAAACATCTCTATTTGTGGGCCATTGTCTAGGGGGTGTTGGTCTACTTTGAATATTTACCGGTTGAGAGGGAAATGTCGGTTTAGTAGACGTGATTGAATTAGTGTGTTGATTAAGTTGAAAACCATTTGATTGGTTGTTGGCTTGATATTGATTATATTGCGGTTGGCTGTTACTAAACTGTGGGGTGGGGAAAAAGCTTTGCGCGTTTGGAAAATGTTGACGATAATAATTTTGGTTAAATCCAGGCTTAGTGAAACTTGGATTAAATTTTTGGGATTTTTCACTATTACGTAAAGTTCCATAAAGTCGCTCAAAATTCTCAAACTCTAAAACATAGGCCATCGCATCCTCAAGGGATTCTGGTCTTTTCAGATGCATATTATTTTTCAATGTGCCTGAGCATCCTGCGATAAACGTATTTAATGAAGTTTTCTCAAAATGATTAATGTTGCAAACTTTATCGCTAGTAGACATTTGGGTATCGTTACTGACACGCTGGACTACATTACTCCTAAGCAATTGCAACCTAGTACCAAAACTTATTAAATCTTCATTTCTATGAGGGCGGGTCCTTGTAAGTTCCTGAATTAAACAATCTACATCTCTTCGGTCAGAGAAGCACTGAATCAAAGCGGTTTTGAGATTATCCCAACTAAGAAGTTCTGATCGATTGCCAACCATAGTTTCGGCTTTTCCGATCAGTTTCTCATTAATACAATCCAAAATATGCTTGTTTAAATCAGCATCGTTTAGTGGTAGATATGTACTTATTAGGTTCTCGCACCTACTTAAAAATTTATTCAGGTAATTACTGTCACCGTCAAAGGATTTAATATTATCTAACTTTGATTTGAATAAACTCCAATTCATATTATTTTGGTTTGCAGTAGTCATTTTAACGCTGGTACTTACTGGTTTGCTAAGACGAATATTTTCTAATTGTTTGACAATATCGTCTACTTCACTCATAAATAAGCATAAACTTTATATTTCACTTTAAAAAATTACTATTTTTATGCTTTCTATTTTCTTAATTGAGAGAGAGAAAAAAAATCAAACTAAACTATGTCTTCAATAGACTGACCTAACTTTAATTGTGTGTATGCGATACACGGCCCTATTACTATTCCTAATGAAATCTTTATACGGAAGATAGATTAGGATTGAAAGGAAAATGCACTTACGTTGATTCTTCCTTCCCGATTCTTTGGTGGAGTAGCCTCTGCCGTTGGTTCTGGAGATTGTGCTGAAGAGTTGAAGAACTCAAATAGCCGGAATCTTGGATACTGCTACTGCACAATCCTACCGACTGCGCCAATTATGAAACTTTAACGATATAATTCGTTTTTAAAAAGCTTTTATTATTACAACGACAATTTATTTAGCTACTTAATTCCACAACGTGGTTACAAAGAATGAGTTCTCATGCAAAACAGTCAAATGAGGAAAACACTTCTGCTGACTCGTGGAATGTTGGAGTATGGTGGTTTCCTAGTATTGTAGTTGCAGAGTCAGGTGGGTATGGCTATGTAACTTGCTAATGATTTTCTTAGCAAAATTAAAATCTTTTTTATATCAACTTAATTTTCTGTTTTACCAAGTCGCGTTTCTCAAGCTGATCGACTTAGTATAATGTGTTCAAATTCGTAAACCTTGTTATAAAAGATTCGTTTTTAACAATAAAATACATACGATTTTATGTACGTTAATCTGAATTTGTAGATAATACAAATATATTGTTAACTAAACAATTTAATTAGAGTAATTTGTGCAAGTTGGAGAATAAGGAAAGCAAGTGGCAGTTGACTATTCATTAGAAACTTCATATAGTATATTAAAGGTTTGTAAATTGATGCAGTAAATAAAATTTATAATTAGGTAGTTTATAATTAAAGCAAATGTGATAATTTAAAAAATCATTAATTAATAAAAAAATACGGTATATTGTAATAATAAATCGGAGAAACCTATGACAAATAATTTGTTCAAAATCACGCAACATCTTGTTTTTACCTATAAGAAGTTCATCTTTACAGTTACCATTAGCGATTATAAGTACATGTATATATGCGTATCTAGTTCGGGCGATTTCAAAATTTGCTGCAATATAGTAAATCAAAAATCAAATCCAATGAAATAATTTACAAAACGCACAGGCAACTGTTAAAAATGAGATACCTATACAAATTCGTCGTAAGAGTTTTGAATTTTGTGAATAAACCGATTTGTAAATAATTGTAAATGTAAATCTAAAAGTATTTTATGCCTTGTAAATATTATCCTCGAAAGTGTTTACATACCCAAGTATTTTTTTGTAACTAATTTATGTAAAAATGTATCACTGTTGTTTTATTAAAACTCTCAAAATATGTGAAAAAACATGACAAAACTACTGAGAGAGCAGCTCAAAGACTCCAAACACTAACAAACAACACAATGACATGGTTTTATAAATGGAGACTAACACCAAACGCGTCAAAAAACCAACTTCTGCTCACAAACCACAGACTCAACGCTGACTCCCCTACAATAACTGCAGACGGCCAAACGACACAACCAAAAAACGACGTAAAATACCTTGGAATCACAATTGACCATAAACTTAAAATTACTAAACACATACGAAACATCAGGGACAGAAACGATAAAGAGAACAAAACACTTTCGCTCACTAACATACAAAGACAGAGGAATTAGTACAAAGTACCGCCGACAAAATAGTACAAAGCTATCTGCTAGACCCCTCTGGACTTGGACATATACTCATGACCAACGGAACAGAAAGGACAAAACGTTATATACAAACAACAGAACAAATTGCACTAAGACTAATAACACGAATAAGACACCCCCAAAACCCACTACACAACCCCGTCCACCCAACTACTATACGAACGCACCAAACATGACAAAGATTTCGGAAAGACTCATACATCTACAGACAAAATGGACAAACAACCCCTACAACTGGACCATACTGAATCCCCTTTGTCTTACAAGACCAACCCAGACAATCCCGCTTCCGTTTCCCTACATCAACGCTACTCGAACACTTACAAACGCAACTGACTAGTGGACAATAAAATAATTTCTTCTTGCCACTGAAATTTTATTTAGTAATATTGTGCGGGCTATGCAACCTTTGTAGACCCAAAATAATTTGTAGTCGGTTGTTAAAACGCGCGTACTGGATTGCTTTTGAAAGTGGACTGTATGCGGATTGAAACTCTGGTAAGCTGCTTTAATTGTGTATTTCACAAGCGTTACCACTACAAAGTAAGTCCGAACCCCTTGACGATTTGAAAGAGAGAGCCAGAATGGCACGACCTCAAGACGAGGCGTTCTCGGGGATGACAGTAATTGAAAAGAGCGCCATCTAAGCGAATAGATTCGTCTCAGATGGACAGAATAAATAGGTATCGCTAAATAAATAGCAATGGTAAATAAAAATGGTAATACTAAAGTAATAAGCGCAAACAAATATCGTTAACCTAGAATAAGAGAATTTTCATATTTGTTTTTTATTTAGATTAAGACTACATGTATTAAACAAGGGCAGAAAGACCGATAGGTCGATAGCCTTTTTTAGAAATAAAGATGTTTACTACTACTATGTGAAAAATTTTAAATATAAATGTACAATTACTTAAACTATGTCGTAGTGTTATTTGTAGAGAGTAGTAGAACTCCGATTCCCACACAAGAGTCAATATTAAGTCAATTTTTCTCACGATAAAAAATAATCAGGAATTTGAAGAAAAACCAGTGGTTTGTTTATTTATTTATCGTATGGCGATCTAGAGCTTTACTTATAAATGTGGCTAAAGTATATCTGAAACATAGGCTATGGGTTATAAATCGACATCCAGGGAGGTCAACCAATCAGCATCTCAATCGGCAGCAAGAGTGACATTCAGAATCTCGTTCCATTCTCCTTCAAATAGTCTTAGGGACTCGGGGGTTATATGGGCCACAGTCTGATCTGGCGCTCCGCAGTCGCATTCCCGGGAGTTCGAGAGTCCCCACCTGTACAACATGGACCTGCATCTGGTGTGGCCAGTTCTAATGTGGTTTACGGCTGCACCATGCTTCCTAGACATTTGCATTCTACTGAGAGAGGAATGGTGGGATCCACATGATCTTTGTGGTCAAAATCATGATTGGAGTCCATCCGGTCCTCCAAGCTTTCTGACACGAAATGGTTCATGATGGGTTTTAGTACCTCATCTGCCAAATGGGATTCCGGGACTTAAGACGGCGACCCGGAGCATTATCCAATATCAAGTGGGATTCAATCAAATCAAATCAAAATATGCTTTATTGCCACAGGAAATTTACAAATTTTATGGAACAAGTACTGTAAAACAATTATACTACAAAATATAGCACATCTACAGGACCATCAACAATGGTAAATAAAAAATAAAAAACACATAAAACATAACACAAAGAAGTCATCAAATCAAACAGACAAATTAAAATAAGAAGAACAGGGGTGAGTGAAGTCAAGTTGCCACCCTAAACCATAACAAGGAAACTAGTCTGTTGACCCTGTTTATGTTATTGCAAGCGGCTCGTGACGATAACGATTTGGTAGATTATAAACTAGTTGAGGTAAGTAACATCGGAGAACTTGAAACTTTTGCTTGCTGAACTTGAACCCAATCGATTCCGTTCCGCTTGCAACAGTAGTCACGTTCAATAAATAATAAAGACAAATATGAACTCAGCAAATGATGTCCCCCAAATTAAATGTAAATACTATACAAATAATTATTCGTCCAATCCATATAACGTAACTGCCGCATGTGATTGCCCAAACGGAAAAGTTTAATTATAGTAAGATGAGAAGTGGTTATTGGATTTGGAAGTAAGGGGATTGGACGTAAGATTGAGAAGAAGTTGAGTATATATATCGGGGGAAAGTCACAATATCACGTTAGGGACCTCATGGCGTTTCTGTGAATTTATAAAAAATCAGAAAATACCTGAGAACCATCGCAATTATATCACTTGATTGTAGTATCGTTATACACAAACATCCCGGGTAAATTACTCAATACAGTGCTATGAGGGATAAGGGATGAATAAAAGAATATACATCATTACCCGAAAATGAATTTCTTGGGGCGGTAGAGCTGTGCCTTAAGTCCACTTACTTCCAGTACGAAGGCAATTTCTACTTCCCAATATATGAGTAGCTATGGGGTCTCCCCTAGCTGCAACAATTGCAACCCTGTAATGGAAAGTCTGAAGAAAAACTAATACCTGATTTGAATTCAAGTGTGGATTCATTAAAAGATACGTGGATGACTGATAATGTGCCTGCAAACCAAAAGTTCAATACACATAGATAAATTTAATGCATTCCATGAGACCATTAAATTCACCATTGAGGAAGACAAAAACAAATCAATAAACTTTTTGGATATGACGGTTATACAGTGTGACCAGTATAAAATGATGTACATGGGGATATTGGAAACCGTTAGAGTTACAGGGTGGACCAAATGGGGAAAAAGTTGCGCAATCAAGTGCCTATAAATAATCTGTCATCAACTTCTTTGAACTCGGAATAGCAACGGATATACAGGGAAAAAAAGAAAAAGTGCGTTTTATAAAATCCTTTATATCGTGTTTATTATAAAAGATACAATAACGAAATTTTCAGGGTGGGGGTAAGAAATGGGCGTGAATTTGAAAATAAAGTATAAAATAATCTAGGCCCACTATGTTCAATGAGGCCGAAGTCAACTTCTGTTTTTCTTATGGGTGCCATATTGAATTTCTGCATTTTTAAATTCCCCTTTAAATATGCTCTTCAACCATGTATAACATGTTTATGTTCGGTCAAGAGAAATAATTAAAATTAACAAAATTCAGATTTTATGGTAGTAGGCATTGATATTTCTCTTCAATTTCCCCATAGTGACGTTCGTTGTCTGTTTTAGTTACCTAGGTAACTGTCAAAGTAGAATTTATTGTCAGTGTCAAGTGTTTGTAATTAATTGTGTTTCAAAATTAATCACTTTTCAAATTATGAAAAATACGATATGTTGGAGAGTTTTATTCTTTGTCGCCGAAATGAAGCGAAAGCTGAAGAAATGTGTATTTAAATAAATATCCAGAAAGGCGACAACCTGGTAGAACTATGTTTAGGCGTCTGAAAGACAACCTTGTATCTTAAGAAAGACCAGTAAGATGACCTGCGAGATCCTCTGACATAACACCGCTTGATTTTTTTGCATGGGGTTTCCTCACAAATGTGGTACACTGTAGATCATACGAAACCGAAGAGGAGCTGAGACACGCTGTTATAGAAGCTGTTAACAGAATTACCCCAGAAATGATCAGAAAATCCTGTGAAGCAGTAATGAGACGATGTATGTTGTGCGTGCGAGAAAACGGTGGCTTATTTGAACACCTACTTTAATCCTAAAATGTTACTTGTTCTTTTGCAGTGTTCGATGTATGATCAATAATAATTTAAAGTAATAATAAATAGAAATATCAATGCCTACTACCATTAAATCTTAATTTTGTTAATTTTAATTATTTATCTTGACCGAACATAAACACGTTATACATGGTTGAAGAGCATATTTAAAGGGGAATTTAAAAATGCAGAAATTCAATATTGCGCCCATAAGAAAAACAAAAGTTGACTTCGGCCTAATGGAACATAGTGGGCCTAGATTATTTTTTACTTTATTATCAAATTTACGCTCATTTCTTACCCCCACCCTGAAAATTTCGTTATTGTATCTTTTATAATAAACACGATATAAAGGATTTTATAAAACACACTTTTTTCTTTTTTTCCCTGTATATCCGTTGCTATTCCGAGTTCAAAGAAGTTGATGACAGATTATTTATAGGCACTTGATTGCGAAACTTTTTCCCCATTTGGTCCACCCTGTAACTCTAACGGTTTCCAATATCCCCATGTACATCATTTTATACTGGACACACTGTATATGACGATAATGGGGAAATAAAAACAAACTGGTACACAAAGGATGTATGGTCTGGTAGATACTTGAATTACCAATCATATGCACCTATACAATATAAAAAAAGGGTTGTAACAGCTCTTACTGATAGAGAGATTAAATTGGCACATTATAGATATAGAACAAACAATCTTGAAAAGATAAAAAAAATACTAATAATGAACAACTATCCCAAAGCTTTCTTCGAATCAATTATAAAACAAAGAATTAATAAAATCTACAATGCAAATAAATGGAACAACATAAATAATATAAATAAGAAAAAAGAAGGTGAAATCAAGAATGTATCATTACCGTACATACCAGAAATCAAAAAAAAATGTTTTAAAACCACGTAATATTACTATACCGGAAAAAACTAAAAACAACTTGGCAAAAGAATGTTTTACAAAATTTAAACCTAGAAGCGATAAGTTGAACACACCGATCGTATTATACAAGATTGACTGTTTGAACTGTGACAACACATACATAGGTCAAACAGGGCAATATTTAAAGAAAAGAATATACGAACATAAATATAGCTTAAGAAAAGTTAACGAAAATGGAACACCATTAGCACAACATGCACAACAAAAGTTACATAGTTTGATTTCGATATCACAAAAATATTAATCAATGAAAACAACTATAATAAGAGAAGAATCCATGAAATGATACAGATCAAAAAACATCAGAATGCAATGAATTTCAGATCAGACAGAGACAATCTTAGCTCTGTGTATCATACACTAATTAAATGATCGCATGCATGAACTGATTGGACCAAGTAAATGAAATATAAACACCAGCTATTGAGGAATTGCAAGGCAATTCCTAGAATGCAAAGAAAAGGCGAAGGATAAACAGTTTTTTTTGTTCTCTCGCTCGATATCGAATAAAATATGGAATTTCAATAACCTGTCATATGTGAAGGTAGAAACAACTATACACGTAAGTTAAATTTAAATCTCTAAACAATAGATTCTAGTCTTTTCCCAGACATGTTTGCAGGGAACTCATCACCTGAAAAACAATGTTCTTGATGTACTTTTTAATATGTGTGTGATTTGTATTTTAAAATGTGAATTTTGGTGAGAGTTTTCTATTTAAATTGATGATAACTGTAAATATATATTTTAGTTCATTCCAATGTATTCCTGGGTTTCAGTCAATTTTATTGTTTATTATTAAAATGTTACAAATACGTTTCGGTGTCTTTATCCACCATCATCAGTTTGTCTAAAATATACATTCCACACTTATTATCAATTCAATTAAAAAAACTTTCACAAAATTTACATATTAAAATTCAAATCACACACATATTAAAAAGTACAATTTGGGACCTTGGTTCTCAGGTGATGAGTCGGGATAAACATGTTCGGGAAAAGACTAGAATCTATTGTTTAGAGATCTAAATTTGACTTACATGTTTAGATGTTTCTACCTATTCATTTGGTTGGACATTGAATTACCTATTCTATTCGATATCTTGCAAGGGCCCGAAAAACCTGTTTATATTTCGCCTTTTCTTTGCATTCTTGGAATTGCTCTGTAATTCCTCAATATCTGCTGTTTAATTTTTATTTACCAGGTCCATTCAATTCATGCATGCGATCATCTAATTAGCGTATGATACACAGAGCTAAGATTGTCTGTATCTGATCTGAAGTTTATTTCATTCTGATGTTTCTTAATTTGTATCATTTCATGGATTCTTCTCTTATTATAGTTGTCTTCATTGATCAATATTTGTGTGTTATCGAAATCAAACTCATGCAACTTTTGTTGTGCATGTTGTGCTAATGCGGTTCCATTTTCGTTAACCTTTCTTAATCTATACTTATGCTCGTATATTCTTTTCTTTAAATATTGCCCTGATTGACCTATGTATGTGTTGTCACAGTTCAAACAGTCAATCTTGTATATTACGTTAGGTGTGTCCAACTTATCGCTTCTAGGCTTAAATTTTGTAAAACACTCTTTTGCTAAGTTGTTTTAGTTTTTTTCCGCTATAGTAATATTATGCGGTCTTAAAACATTTTTTATTTTTGTGTTGATTTCTGGTATGTGCGGTAATGATACATACCTGATTTCACCCTCTTTTTTCTTTTTTATATTATTTATGTTGTTCCATTTATTTGCATTGTATATTTTATTGATTCTTTGTTTTATAATTGGTTCGAAGAATCACATTTTTCCCTTGATTCTATTTAAAAAATGGGGTTTGAAAATCATTTTGCCACTCACCGACCGATCAAAACCTGTATACCTGACAGAGTAGTTAGTTGCGCCAAGTAGGAGAGCAAAAGATTAAAGGTATAGCAAAACTTTTCAAAACGTAGAAACGTTAAATGGACAGGTTTCTTTGAAAAATGGTTCCGCGCCCACTTTTAAATGGGAACGACATTGTCTTGTGACGTACGCGGACACAATAATTGCCTGTTTTGGTTTGAAACTGCTACAAGCATCAGAACGTCTATTTTTAAGGCTTACGTCTATCCAGTGGCCTTCACATCCAGTTCATCCGATGCTGACGCTTGCCGCTTATCCCTTGACAGTTGCCCTAATATAACTTCGTTCTTGAAATACTACCCAAAAAAGTTAAGTAAACATACCCGATCAACCTAAAATATCGGTTTGAATGAGCATTTGGACCGCAACTAATTCCAACCCATTTCGGCATTTGGATTTTGAGAACCAAACCAGTTTATGATTTTGATGAATATTTCCAATTGAATCAAAAGAAAGGTCGACGTATCTCAGATTTCCTCTTCTTCTAGTTTCTCTTCTTCTAATCTTAGTCATTCTATCATGAAACGAGCATGCAGAACGAGCCTGATGTGCCGTAGTTACCGATATTTTGCACCCACCGCAGCTAACAGCCCACGCCATGACGAACGTGTGAATACGCCCATGCTTTGAGAAAAGAACGAGAATGGGCAAGCTGAGAACACATGCTGAGACTTGTTCGGATTCAAATAGTTTATTGCTCTCTCAACTGTTATGTGTTCCGTGTATGTGCCACCCAGAATAATATTGGTCTAACTCCATTTTTTTCCAAATTGCCGTTTTTTATTCCTATGTTTGCCTGATGAGTATATGTTTATAAAAGGATCATAAAAGTGAATAATTTGTATATTCTATTTCCTGACTGTACTATAATTCATTCCAATGTATTCCTGGGTTTTCAGTCAATTTTATTGTCACTAATTATGGTGTTATGTGATGAGCCCTGCGTTTCGTCCCGGGTCTACCTATTGGACTCGTCAGTAAGGCTTAGGTAGACCCTGCCTTATACGCCGGACATCGGTTATACGCGTTCGGACGTAAATGAACCGAGCCGGTGTAGATAGGTAGACCCGGGACGAAACGCAGGGCTCATCACATAACACCATAATTAGTGACAATAAAATTGACTGAAAACCCAGGAATACATTGGAATGAAAAGTGAATAATAAAGTGATCTCCAAGTACTGCTAGTCTTCGATAGATGGAGGTTTGTCATATGAATACGGTGGTCAAAACGGAAAATGTTCATTGTAAAATGAAACAACTACCTATTTCAGTGTAATTGTGGTATATGTCCGGAGTTAAACCATTTTAATTCTGAAAATTTAGTTTATGTCCTGTCGATCAAATTTGTGTTGTTATCATTCTGAGCACCTTTTCGTGATGGATACAGTTTTTTTTGACTGGGAGAATTTTAGCGATTCTGGATCGGAATACCATCCAGGCTCGACAAGTTATGCAACTAGTAAGTATGTTTTAATAAAAGTATAACCCCTAATATTCTCGGTTAATGAAATAGCAAAACGTGATTTCTTAGCAGGAATAATAGGTTTATATTCAATTACAGGTTAAAAGTGCGTTTGTTTATTTGGTTTTAGGTTCAGAAGATGAAGAACAACTTGCTGAACTGAGTTTTCTGCAACAAACAACACCATCTACTAGTATATATTTAACTTTCAATTTATCCATTCATTCCATTAATTACATTTGAGGCCTAATTTAGACAAAAATTACACATAATATTTCTGTTTCATGTTCTCAAACCGATACGCCAAGTTCTGCTGAAATATCAGGTTGTGCAAGAGAAAATCCACCAACTATAGCATCAAGAAGTAGTAGGAAGCAAACAAGAAATGAGAAAGCTTGGAAAGTCAACCAAAGGATATTAAATAGAAATACTGGGAAGGGCTACGTACAAAGAAATGTGTCACAATACCTAGTAAACAATTTATTAATCTTGATAGTCAGTTGTCAAAAAAATGTATCACCTTATTCAATGAAAGCGATTGGAGGTCAATGTTCGAGTCATTCTGGAATTTCGGAGATTTTGGCGCTCAAAATGCATATATTTACGGTCTCGTAAAATATAACATAGTAACTAGAAAACGTACAAGTGATGGTTCTCGTCATGGAAAACAAATTGCTTTCAAATACGCTTTGAAAAAAAATATGATAAGACTCATGCTGTATGCAAAACATTCTTCCTTCATACTTTCAAAATAAGTAATGGACGTCTTTATAGATCTATTTCTAAGGAGATTTCAGAATGTAAAGAAACTCGTGGCACAACAAGTTCCAGGCTCTGATATCGTTGCTCACATCAAGAGTTTCCCAGCGTATCAAAGTCACTATTCTAGAGCAAAGAACCCCAATAGAAAGTACTTGAACTCGGAATTAACTGGGAGACAAATGTATGATTTGTATAAAGAAAATTGTGTCAAAGAAAGCAAATAACCAAAGAAATTAAAATATTACTACCAAATATTCAATACAAAGTTTAATTTACACTTTAAATCTCCTCAACACGATACATGTAAGTTGTGAGACAAACTTCACTTGGAAATAAAGGCTGCTAATGAAGAAAATCGAAAACAGGAACTACTGCTTCAGAGGGAATTGCATCAGAGAAAGGCGGAAGCGGCAAGGAAAATCTAAAGAATGATTCGGAAAGAGTGGATGAAGCTATGAAGCACCAGCCTTCACTTTATGCATCAGGAAGAGTTGTTACAGCTGCTAAACAAAAGGATATGTTGGATTTGTTACCTTACATTCCACCGATTTATCATCAACATTATAGCAACTTATCAGTAGAAAGAGCGACCCGATCATTATTAGTGTCCAATAATGAAGAGGATCGATCATCTAATGATGAAATACAGTTCGAGTAGTGTTTTAAAAATATGAAAATTATGTTCAATATAAAAATGGACTAAGTCCAACATTTTTTTTGTTAAATACTTAGAAAAAAAACATTTGAATTAATTTAAACTTGTTGCCAGTTTTTGTCAATGTCATATTATTTTCCATACATAAACAAATTGCAATTAAACAACATTGTTTTCGTTAATTTTTTATAACACATTTTACAAAAGCTTTAATATTCAAAATTGACTTTTAGTGGAGATGGACCAGTATTATTCTATGTGCCTCATCGAGATCACCCATCGGTCCATTACAACCACTTGGTTTTTACTTGATTCAGGTTGCCTAAGGTATGGGCTTACAAATGTCTTCCACAAGAACACAAGCTGAGACTTGCTCGGAACTTGATACTTGTAGATGATGCTTGAGTTATATTGCAGTAAACTGAGAAAATAAAAATGACCAAAATACCAGGCACCTACTAAAATTGGCATATCTACTAGAATAATGACACCAACTAAACTATAAAATGATACCAGAATAGGTTTTCTCCAAATGTCCGAAATTTGTAATTTTAAAGAATAAAATCAAAGGTGTAAGTAAAGCCCATTCTTTATTAAGGCGCTAAAATCATTAAGGCGCTAAAACGTGACCTCTCATCGCATTGTTCTCCGGATATGTAAAAAAACAAAATTACAATACTTTACGTATTGTGGTTGTTGTACGTTATTGTTTATATACGTTTGAGATTGAAAATTGAAAATTCCTATCAAAAACATTTTTCCTGAAGTTGAATAGTATTGTGCCTCAAAGGGTGTGGAAAGCAAACATTAATATTTTATTATCTTGTAATAACAGATTTGCCGATCTTTCGGTTTTCCAGAAAATCATTTAAAATGAACTACTGACATAATCTTACTTGAAAATTTGTCCAGTACCAAACAAGCCTAAATGAGCTGCTCTAAGCTAATTCTACGAAGTAGGAGAGCAGAATATTAAAGGAAGAGCAACGTTTGTGACAGTCTGTTGTATTGCAAAGTACCATCCAAATGTCACAAGGACAGGCTTCTTTGCAAGGTGATTGAGGGTTTTAAACAACGCCCACTTTTGAATTGAAACGACATTGTGTTGGGACTTACACGCACATAAAACATCTTATCTCAATATCTTCCTAGAATCAGCCCAAATTAGTTGTTCGAATCAGGATGTAGACCATGACCAGATCCGATACACGTTAATAATTTGGATTTCGAAAACCAATTTCCCATTGAAGACTTTGTGAATATTGAATTGGAATCAAAAGAAAGGCCAATACATTTATTTTAGCATCTTTTGACGCCATCTTCGGTTGAAAGTTTGGCATGCTTCAGGCGTAGAATTCTGACTTTCAATCATGAATCGAACATGGCGAATGACCTGATGTACAGTGGCCACCAATATTTGCATCCAATTCAGGTATCAGCGTAAACCACGGCGAACGTGTGAGAACGCCCCAAGCTTTTAGTAAAGATCGGATATGGGCCAGGCTAGAAACACACGCTGAGACGGGTTGGATTCAAATATTCTATTGCCCTTTGAAGTGTCATGTTCTCCTTGTATGTCTGAGGTCACAACGTCTAAACTCAAATAGCTACTGAATAAACTGACAATATTACACGAAATGTGAGAGCAGACGATCGACATGAGAAGCGAATCATAGAGAGTTATTCGTGTTTAATAAAATTTACTTAGGGGCTGCGCCCAAATTATGGAAGGCTATTAGGGAGGAAGGGGGTCATACGTTTTCTTATTGCGAATTACATAAATCGGGTGTATACCGGGTGTCCGCTTTCGGAGTTTGAGATGGAACCGGGGATCTAGGTAACCATATAAGATACGAGATTGGTGAAATTAGGGCAAAGTTGGGCAATATAGAGTTCAGCAAAATTCTCTTCGAAAATTAAAAAATTTCTGCTGCTTCCGCAGATAGCCTTAAAGAACCGAAATTCGAAAAAGTTTTTATTTTTTCCTTAGCTTATTTGGCGTGGAAATTTAAAATCAATAATCCTTCATCAGTTGCATCTTTTTCTCTTCTACAACGTGGCGATGTTGTATTTAAAATCCGACTTATGAATACTCGACAACCATCATCAACTTTGTTTTCCCTTATGGGCCCCATCTTGGATTTTTACATGTTTTAATTCAGCTTTTTGTTCTGATTATTATGCTGATTGACATGTTTAGGTTCAGTCTTGCTGTTTGTTGAAAATAACAAAAATCTTGGTTTTGCAAAGAGTGCTTTGGAATAGCACCCACTCTTTTGTTTAAGCAACACATTTTTGACAGTTTCTGTATCTGTTGGAGTTCATAAAAACGGGAAAAATGTATTATAAATTTACATAGGACGAAAATAAACTTTGAGAGAGATTTATATGAGCTGTTCGAAGTGTTCACCCTTCACTTTGAAGCACAGATCTATGCATATTCTTAAATTTTGTAATGATCTTAAAACGATCTTCTTTTCAGTAGTAGTAGTAGTAAACATCTTTATTTCTAAAAAAAGGCTATCGACCTATCGGTCTTTCTGCCCTTGTTTAATACATGTAGGTCTTAATCTAAATAAAAAACAAATATGAAAATTCTCTTATTCTAGGTTAACGATATTATTAATAAAATTTCAGTGGCAAGAAGAGATTATTTTATTGTCCACTAGTCAGTTGCGTTTGTAAGTGTTCGAGTAGCGTTAATGTAGGGAAACGGAAGCGGGATTGTCCTGGTTGGTCTTGTAAGACAAAGGGGATTCAGTATGGTCCAGTTGTAGGGGTTGTTTGTCCATTTTGTCTGTAGCTGTATGAGTCTTTCCGAGATCTTTGTCATGTTTGTGCGTTCGTATAGTAGTTGGGTGGGGGGGTTGTGTAGTGGGGTTGTGGGGCTGTCTTATTCGTGTTATTAGTCTTAGTGCAATTTGTTCTGTGTTTGGGTATAACGTTTTGTGTCTCTTTCTGTTCCGTTGGGTCATGAGTATATGTCCAAAAGTCTAGCAGGGTCTACAAATAGCTTTATATATTTTGGTGGCGGGTGTTGTGGCTGAGTCCTCTGGTCTTGTAGGGTTAGTGATCGGAAGTGTTTTGTTCTCTTTATTGTTTCTTCTGCCCTGATGTTTCGTATGTGTGTTAGTGAATTTAAGTTTGTGGTCAATTGTGATTCAAGGTATTTACGGTCGTTGTTTTGGTTGTGTCCGTTTGGCCGTCTGCAGTTATTGTAGGGAGTCAGCGTTGAGTTTGTGGTTTGTGAGCAGAAGTTGGTTTTGACGCGTTGGTGTTAGTCCTCCATTTATAAAACCATGTCATTGTGTTGTTGGTTAGTGTTTGGAGTCTTTTGAGCTGCTCTCTCAGTAGTTTTGTCATGTACAATAAGTGCCGTGTCTCTGCGTATTGTAATATGTATGCCGATCTGTCGATTTGATTTTTGTCTGGTAAGTTGTAATTGTATATGTCATGGCAGTATATATTGTAGAGAAACTGTGAGAGCGGGATCCTTGAGGGAGCCCTTGGTTCAGGGAAAAGAAAATGACAGTGTTTTGTCACTTCGTATCTTGTAGTTGTCTGTTTTCTAGTAAGTTCTTTATGGTGCGTAGTAGATATGTTGGTGTGTGTAGTTGTGTATAGTTTTGTATAGTAAGCCTCTATGCCAAACACTATCAAAAAGCCTTTGTTAATGTCCATAAAACAGGCAAGCTGTCTTTCTGTCAGTTAGGTGGGTTGTTTGTATATTGATAGTCAGAGTGAAGAGTGGGGTGAATAGTCGAGTGCTGATGTTTGAATCCGAACTGAATACGATGTATGTACTTTCCGACCATTTTTCCCAGTCGCTGCTGCCCTATTAATGTACTCAAAAAACCTTGCTAAGTACTGGTAGCAAGTGTAATTGGTCTGTAAGTGATCGGTTGTGTATTGTCCAGTCCATTTTTGGGGTATAGGGGATTATTAAGAACCGTTTTGTCCATGATTTTGGGATTCTGCCATTTGTGATGCAGTTGTTCAATTCAGTTAGGATCAGTTGTGTGTTTCTTGAGTTAGGCTTTTCAATAGTTTTGCTTTAATTTTATCTTTCCCCGGTGCAGTGTTTTTGATGTGCGCTAGGGCTTCATCGTACTCTGTGTCTGTGATCAGTGTGCAGGCATAGTTTGGTGAGTTGTTAAAATAGTTCAAGTACCAGTCGTTGATCAAGTTCCAGTTGTCATTGTCGAAGTTAGGGTTTGTCGATATGCTGAAGGCCCTTTGGTAGTGTCTGGCGAATGCGTCCGCTTTCCTCTTTGTCTGTGTAGCGTTCTATTCCGTTTTCGTCAATTGGGTCAGTAGTCTTCTTTTCATTTTGGTCAGATTTTAAATACAACATCGCCACGTTATAGAAGAGAAAATGTTGCTTTGATAAAGAATTATTCATTTTAATTTAATAGAAAAAATAAAAACTTTTTTAGAATTTCGGTTTTTTGCGGACATCCCAATTATACGCAAGTAGGAGAGCAGAAGATTAAAGAAATAGCAACATTTTTCAAAACGTAGACACGTCAAATGGACAGGCTCCTTTGAAAAATGGTTCAGCGTTTAAAGAGTGGGGCTAACAGTAACGCCTGCTTTTAAATAGGAAGGACATTGTCTTGTCACATACGCGCACACAATAATGGTCGTTTTTTGGTTGAAACTGCTACAAAGCATCAGAACGTCAATGGTTTGAGGCTGACATTTATCTAGCGGCCTTCACATCCACTTTAACCGATGCTGACGATTGTCTCTTGTTATCCCCCTAATAGTTGTCGAAAATGAATTCGTTCTTGACATACTACCCTAGAAAGTTAAGTATACATACCCCGTCAACCAAAAATATCAGTTTGAATGAGGATTTGGACCACAACTATATAAGTCCGATACGAATGTATCGGAATCGGCATTTGGATTTTGAGAACCAACGCAGATAAGGATTTTGATGAATATTACAATGGAATCAAATGAAAGGTTGGCGCATCTCAGATATTTTATTTTCGTCATTCTATGATGAAACGAGTATGCAGAACGAACCTGATGTGAAGTAAGCTACCGATATTTTACATCCACCCGCAGTTAACACAGACCAAATCATGACGAACGTGTGAATACGACGCCCAAGCTTTGAGAAAAGAACGAGAATGGGCACGCTGAGAACATGCTGAGACTTCGGATTCAAACATTTTATTGGCAGTGCAGTGAGTGAGTTGCAGGATGCAGCTCACCACCTATCTGGGCAGCAAGCTTCTACCTATTTAATAGTTTGTTCGGGTTCTTCAGTGGTTCGATTGCGTTTGAATGAAGAACCTGTAAATCGTGTTTTTAAAAGTATTCTTTCCAAAGACCCGAATCGAAAGTCGTGTTGAGTAAGGTCATTTTTCATTAGCTTGTTATAATAGATTTGCCGATTTTACGATTTTTCCAGAAAGTCATATAAAAATTAACTATGACATAATCGCCACATCTCTTCTCAACAGTCTTCTTAGAATCAGCCCAAATTACCTGTCCGAATCAGGATGTTGACCATGACTAGATTCGATACACCTTCGCAATTAGGATTTCGACCAATTTTCCACTGAAAAACTTTGTGAATGTTGAATTGGAATCAAGGAAAGGCCAATACATTATATGAGCAGCTTATAACAACCATCTTCGGATGAACATATGGCATGATTCAGGCGTAGAATTCTGACTTTCAAATCATAAATCGAACATGGCGAATGACCTGATGTGGGCCAGGCTAGAAACACATGCTGAGACGGCTTGGATTCAAATAGTCTATTGCTCTTCCAACTGCGATGTTCTCCCTGTATGTCTGAGGTCACAACGTCTAAATTCAAATAGCTACTGATTCTGATAAAAATTCCGAAATTCTGGTAGTGGAATAACATGAAATGTGGAGAACAGACGATCGACATCGGAAGCGAATCATAAAGTGTTATTATGGTTTAATAATATTTAGTTAGGGGCTGCGTCCAAATTACGTAAGGCCATTAGGGCGGAAGGGGGGTCATACGTTTTCTTATCTCGAATTGCCTAATCGGGTTTATACCTGTGTCCGTTTTTGGAGCTCAACCATGGCGATCCTCGGTACCATATATTCGAGATTGGTTAAATTGGAGCAAAGATGCGCAATCAAGAGTTTAGCAATGCTCTTTGAAAATTTAAAAAATGTCTGCTGCTTTCGGGCGATATCCGGGCAAAATCGAAATTCGAAAAATTTTAAATTTTTTCCTCACTTATTAGGAGCGGGAAATTTAAAATGAATAATACTTCATCATTGCAACTTTTCTATTCTACAACGTGGCGGTGGATTCTCGACAACCATTATCACCTTTGTTTGTCCTGGTAGGCGCCATTTTGGATTTGTACATGTTTGGATTCAGCCTTTTGTTCTGGTTACTATGCTGTTTCACAGTTAAGGTTCAGTATTGCTGTTTGTTGAAAATTACAAAAATCCTCTTTTTGCAAAGAGTGCTTTAGAATAACATGCACTCTTTGTTTAATCAACACATTTTAGACCGTTTCTGAATCTGTTTGAGGTTGTTGAAAAGAGAAAATTGTAATATAAATTTACATAGGAAGAAAGTAAACTTTGAGGGAGATTTATATGAGCTGCTCGAAGTGTTCACCCTTCACTTTAAAGTACAGATCTATGCGTATTCTTAAATTTTGTACTGATCTTAAAACGTCTCTTCTTTTAATTTTGATCCTTAAGGTTGTGATGATCTAAATGAGATTTTTCATAGTTCCCTATAAATAATAATCTAAAGGGGAAGATCTGGTGATCGTGCCGACCAACGTATGTGCCCATTGTTGGAATGACTCTGCCGGTAAATATTTCCAGACAATAATCAGCCACGCTTAGCAGCATTATGTGGTGGAGCACTATCGTGCTGGAACTAAAGGTGTCCCTGCATTCGAATTGTCTGCGCAAATGTTACTAAAAACTTGGAACCTAATAATCCAAGCCTATATTTAGCCCAAAACGTGTTTGGGTTTCGTCGTTTCTTGGTGTTCGTGTAGATTTTCAGTAGACCAGACAGATCATTCATTGTGACAATTGAACATGCCTGGGTTTGTAAACCTGCACTCGTCAGTGAATAGTTACATTAGCAAGAAAATGGGGATTTTGTTCCATGATATTTCTAACCAAATGTTACCCTCCGTTCGGTATCTCCTGGATGCAAAATTTGGGTGATACGAATTTTAATTGACGATATTAATGTTTTCTTCTTGACTCTCCACACTGCCTGATTGAGATACTTAATTTGTTTCGCTGCTATAGCATTCTCGTTGAAGTAGAAGGATTATCTTGAATCAAATGGAGAATTTAATTTATTACCGTTTATTACTTAGTTCAACCGATGTTGACGGTTGTCGCTTATTATCGCCCTAATATTTATCCAAATATGAATTCGTTCTTGAAATACTACCCTAGAAAATTAAGTGTACATACCCGGCCTCTTGAAATACTACCCTAGAAATTAAGTATACATTCCCGGCCTACTCAAAATTTCGGTTGTATGGGGATTGTTCCGTTTGAACGATTATTTAGACAGTTATCGACCCCCTAGTGTGCACCACGGGCACTAGCGAAGTGCGCCTACCCTGGAACCAAAACCAGTCGAAGCAGAGAGTCGAACACATGTCGCCGTGCCGACAACCGACCACCATTCAAAAATAAGTGTAAAATCTTTTGTTTGATTTTACGTTGGTTAAAAGTTTGATTAAACTAAAATTATCCACTCAAATAAAAGAGTGTTACAGTCCACTAAACGAAAATCCAATCATTTGCGTAAACAGGGATTTTGACCATAACTAATTCCGATACATCTTTCGCCATTTGAATTTTGAAGAACCAATCAAGTTAAGGATTTTGATGAATATTCCAATGGAATCAAATGAAATGTCGACATCTCATCTCAGATATTTTATCTTAATCTTGTATGACGAAACGAGCATACAGAACAAACCTGATCTGCCGTAGCCACTGATTATTTGCACCCACCGCAGTCGAAACCATGACGAACGTGTGAAAAGGATCAACTTTTGAGAAAAGAACAAGAATGGGGGCAGCTAAGAAAGAACACATGTTGAGACTAGCTCGGATTCAAATATTGTATTGCTCTCTCAACTGTTATGTTCTCCGTGTATGTCTGATGTCAAATAACATACTTGAGCTTGATACTTGTAGCTACTAAATGCAAAGAAAGAGTCAGTAAGTAAACTGAGAAAATAAAAATTACCAAAAAAACAAGCAATCAAAAACCACGTTCCTGAAGTTGAATATTATTTTGCCCTAAAGCGTGTGAAAATCAAACATTAATATCAACATTATTAGCTTGTAATAATAGATTTGCCGATCTTACGATTTTCCAGAAAATCATATAATCAATCACTAACTGACATAATCGTACTTGCAAATTTGCCCAGTCACCAAACAAAGTCTATATGAGCTGTACTAAAGTCATTATACGAAGTAGGAGAACAGAAGATGAAAGGAAGAGCTCCGTTTGAGACAGTTGGCGCCTGACAGTGACAGTGAAGTACCTCGCCTGTTGTCATGACGAGTTCTGTGTCCGAAGAAGTCATAGTATTCGCCTCTTGATGTTATGCTACTAGACGGTTTGAAGGTTCACTCTCGTTCAGCATTGACATCTTGGTGCGATGTGCCGTCCACCGGTATAATTAGCATTCTTCGCCACGCCCCACATTTTAAAGTCGTCGACTCAGGCGACGCCTGTCGGTGGCCTTATAACCCATGTCTCCCGTCTCGGAAGCGTACCAGAAAATGGAGAACACTAGCTTGGGGACCAGTGCTTTTTTGGAATTGATTTTTGGTATATGTCGATCTTTTCATATTTTCTGTAAGTGGCTCTTTGCTGTTCTGCCAAGATCAATTCGACGGCGGATATGCATCTCGCAGCTGTAGGAAGAGTGGATAAGCTAAAATCATAATATATTAAATCAAAAATACATAAACAAATAAATCGCATTTATTCAATCAAAAAATTTATTTATTTTCACATATGTCAAAAATTGTACGAATTTACCTTACGTAATTTATCACAGCCCCGTATCTGCTTACAATTTCAAGGTCTATTATAAATAAATACACATTGTATAAATAAGCTGATAAATCGAATTAATTTGTTTCACTAGTAGTAAGATCGAAAGCCACAGTATCGAAATCTGTATGAGGTTATTACGTTTGTAACATCACGTCCAATGTGTGTCAGATGAAGTAGGAGAGCAGAAGTTTAGATGTAAAGCGATATATCACGTGAAATGTCAGAAGGACAGGGCAATGAACGTTTGAAATGTTATCGGATGTTTTAAAGAATGGGTCTTAAATTTAATTTAAGTAACTTAATAGTAAGTAATTTTTAAAACTTTTAGTTAGTTTTAGTAACTTAATTTAAAAAACTTCTGCTTTTGAATTGAAAGATATTTTACTGGGACACTCGCACACATGCAAACAATTGTCGCTCTGGTGTTGGAGACTGCTTGCGTTCGAGAATAATGACATCAAAATTTCCCAAACTATGAAATGTCACCAGGACATGTGTTCTCAAAATAGCCAAAAATGGTAATTTAAAAGAATCAAGGGTAAGTAACGCCCCTTTTTTATTTCATTGTCATTGCGCTAAATGTAACTTTTTCATTGCTTTGTTCTTCGGATACCTAAGCCTAAAAGTAAATTACACTGATACTAAAAAATTGCAAATTTCTAAAGAATAATTTCTTCTATTTCACGTTAAATATTATTTTTCCGAGAAGCAACTATGAAGAAAGATTTCATTAGCTATTAGTAAATTTGCCGATCTTACAATTTCAGAGAATATTTACAAAATTACAGATATTTCCTTAATTAACTCAAGAAAATAAAGTACTAATTAAGTACTAATTTGGGTATAATAAAGTACTAATTTGGGTAACCAAGGCTTTGAGCTTGTGAATGTATTCTTGGGTTGATTCACTTTTACGCGACAAAAATATTAATTGTTGTTGCAAATTTGACCTGATAAGAGGGTCACTAAATTTTTGGCGAAGGGCAATTTAATTTCTTCCCATGTTAACAGATCTGGTCTGGTTAACAGAAAATCTTCGGCTTGTCCTAAAATTTTTCGATTTTATTGCAAGCAGAACATATTCTTGTTGGGATTGATCGTTTGAAAATATCCATGTGTAAAAGATATCTATTTGATTAAGAAAATACTCGAGGCGAGATGGAGTACCATCGAAGGTTTTCAAAAGTGATACTGTAGATCTCAAAGCGTCAGCCATTTTACTTATGGATACTGTATTTGAAATTGGCTCAATAGACTAGAAATGCTTTCAGAAATATCTGGAAACGATTGCGATTGATCTAGTTCACTGCTAGAAGCGTTACTAGCGTTGCTAGCGATTGATAACCTACGTTTTGGATATGTAAATCCCCCTAAGGTTACTTTGTTAAACTTTTCATTCAATTCAAAAAATGCAATTCAAAATTTAATTCAATTCTTTGTTCTGAGAACTTCTTTGTTTCAAAATTCTTCTTAATTAACAGGCTGTACGATTATAGGATGAATCGCTTACGATTTTTCCAATCTTGCTCCTGTATCGAACGATGCCGCCTGCGGGAAGATAAACTATCCAGGTACGACTTCGTACGTAGTGGACACTAGCGTTAGGCCAATATGTCCTTACTAGCTGCTTCGTTGTTGGACAACCAAAAGGCGATGCGTGCTAGGAGTCTAAGTAGAGGGATGAAAGATGTGTAGCTCTGCTGTTGAGGGTATTCTTTTCTGGACTGTTTGAAAACAGACGGGTGGTTTTTCTCGTTTTACACAAACTTCTCTGCATGATCGAATTCTCGAAAACTTTCAGAGATCGTGATTGCACAGGAAGGTTTTCACTGTAGATCGATTTTTCGACACAACTTGAAAACTGTAACCGCACTGAAACGATCCTACCGACTGCGCCAATTTTGTTTCTGTTTGTAAAACTTGTTTTTTACAACCGTTTATTTTACAAACCAAAATGTTTTACAACAGCGAGATGTTACTGCCTTACCTACTGACTTAAGACTAATTACTCATGTCGAATGCGGAGCTTATACAGTAATTAAATGCTGGATCGACAGTTATGGGGTGAAATAAATAGTGGTCCGCATAAGTGATCATATAACTGCACCATCAGTTGATACGGAAACAATTTTTTTTGAAATCAATTTCTTTTTCAGCCAGCGGAATTTTTAACAGCCGCAGAAATAGTGCATCATAAGGAATTTTGTGATCAGTGACGTGCCCCCAAATATTGTGTCACGTGCCTTTGGTCGTCATCCCTGTCTTAGGGTCTCGCTGGTCAAATAACTCCTACCTAAGCCGGCTAATAATGAACCAGGTATCCCTAATCCTGGCAAAAAAGGGACCTTTTTTCGACCCTTATTAATTATTAATAATTAATAAGCAAATAATTTTCAACTTATTCTTTGAGTTCATCTTAGGTAATTTGTTTTTTTAGGTAAGTTATTTTGCTTTTAGATATTCCCGTAGAACAGAGCAATGGGAAGTCACATTCTAGCGTAAAATGTTAAATAATAAAATGGACGCCACTTCAAAATGGCCAATCTCGGCTAGGTCAATAAAACCTCTTCTGATGTTAAGTCTTGAAATGTATGTTTAAATATTACAGAACAGCCCTTAATTTTTAGGTTCATATAGAAATTAAGATAAAATTAAAAAGTAATATTAACGATCTAAACAAAAAGTAGAAATGTATAGGTGGTTACGTCTTATATATTACATGTTTTTTAATGCGAGGGCAATAAAACGTCAAGCTTGAATGCCTGTTATCAACCAATGAAGAACATAGCTGTCCACAAGTACACTATGTTTAGTAATCACACCGCCCAGCACAGGACTTTTAATCTACCGAAGATCCGCGCCCTCTTCTCGGGGCTCTGGTGTTCTTGAAAGAAGGTCACTTCCGCCAGGTTGTTAAGTTTTGAAAATTTGAAGTAACCGTATCGACCTTCTGCTCTCCGATTGGTTTGCAACCAGTCTAATCTTGCTTGGTACTCACACGTACGTCATGGTTTGCGCTGTTACCTGCGATATGTGCAAAATATCGGTGGGTACTGCACACAGGTTCGTTCTGCATTTTCTTTTCATCATTTAATGACAAAAATTCCTCGATTCCAAATTGGTTATCAAAATCCAATTTTGAAGATGTATTGGAAATGATCAATGTTAAAATTCGTCATAACACAACAAACTGTCACAAGCGTAGCTCTTCCTTAATCTTCTGCTCTCCTACTTCGTAGTAAAGTAATAATACTTTTGTACCTTTAGTTACTAGTTTATACTACTTTAGTATAGTTAGTTACTTTAGTTAGGTAGTTAATTTTATGTGATTTTGGTACCACTTTAACTTTCTGTTCTCCTACTTGGTAGTAGGTGTGCGAATGTTGTAAATATTTGTTTTATCACTTTTCCAATAACTTTTTAATAATCATAATCAAGTTTGATATTTTGACCTCAGAGCAATAAAATATTTGAATCCGAACAATTCTCAGCATGTGTTCTCAGCTTGCCCATTCTCGTTCTTTCCTCGAAACTTGGGGCGTATTCACACGTTCGCCATGGTGTGGGCTGTTAACTACGGTGCGTGCAATATATCGGTGTTTACGACACATCAGGTTCGTTCTGCATGCTCGTTTCATGATTAAATGACTAAGATTAGAAGAAGATAACTAGAAGAAGAGGAAATATCTGAGATACGTCGACCTTTCTTTTGATTCCATCGGAAATATTCATCAAAATCATAAACTGGTTTGGTTCTCAAAATCCAAATGCCGAAATGTGTTGGAATTAGTTGCGGTCCAAATCCTCATTCAAACCGATATTTTAGGTTGACCGGGTATGTATACTTACTTTATTGGGTGGTATTTCAAGAACGAAGTTATATAAGGACAACTGTTAAGGGATAAGCAAGCGTCAGCATCCGATGAACTGGATGTGAAGGCCACTGGATAGACGTAAGCCTTAAAAATAGACGTTCTGATGCTTGTAGCAGTTTCAAACCAAAACAGGCAATTATTGTGTCCGCGTACTGTCACAAGACAATGTCCCTTCCCATTTAAAAGTGGGCGCGGAACCATTTTTCAAAGAAACCTGTCCATTTAACGTTTCTACGTTTTGAAAAGTTTTGCTATATCTTTAATCTTTTGCTCTCCTACTTGGCGTAACTACTACTTTGTCAGGTATACAGGTTTTTGATCGGTCGGTAAGTGGCAAAATGATTTTCAAACCCCATTTTTTAAATAGAATCAAGGGTAAAAATGTGATTTTGCTTTAATACATCCAAAGAACAAGGCAATGAGAATCACATTTTAGCTAAATAACAGAGACAAATTCTGTTACTACGGTTTTCCGTCTAAAGGGTATTTATATCAGCTTAGTCCAGGAAATGTATTTGATGTGTATATTTAGAAAATTCGATGGTTTTGGTTTAGTTATTTAATGTATGCCCCCGATTATCAGAAGCACAACTCATATAAATTTTGTTTGGTAATTTGACAAATTTTCAAGCAAGAAAATTAAATAAAATTTGTGCGTAACATATTACGTGCCTAAAATGAATTGACAGCTACTCAAAATCTTTAGCTAACATTTCATCTGAATTGAGAACATTACTCATTGTACAAAATCCTCAAAATCTAAATCAAGCTACTGACATCATTACAAATTACGAAATTTTAATGAGCCAGAATAGTTTCAAAAACAATTTTGTTCAAAATCAAACAAACCGCTTACAAACTTTCGAACAACACAACACAGTAGTAGTAGTAAACATCTTTATTTCTAAAAAAGGCTATCGACCTATCGGTCTTTCTGCCCTTGTTTAATACATGTAGTCTTAATCTAAAAAAAAACAAATATGAAAATTCTCTTATTCTAGGTAACGATATTATTAAATAAAATTTCAGTGGCAAGAAGAAATTATTTTATTGTCCACTAGTCAGTTGCGTTTGTAAGTGTTTCGAGTAGCGTTAATGTAGGGAAACGGAAGCGGGATGTCTGGTTGGTCTTGTAAGGCAAAGGGGATTCAGTATGGTCCAGTTGTAGGGGTTGTTTGTCCATTGGTCTGTAGCTGTATGAGTCTTTCCGAGATCTTTGTCATGTTTGTGCGTCGTATAGTAGTTGGGTGGGGGAGGTTGTGTAGTGGGTTTTGGGGATGTTCTATTCGTGTTATTAGTCTTAGTGCAATTTGTTCTGTTGTTTGTGTCTAACGATTTGTCCTTTCTGTTCCGTTAGTCATGAGTATATGTCCAAAGTCTAGCAAGGGTCTACAAATAGCTTTATATATTTTGGTGGCGGTTGTTTGTGCTGATTCCTCTGTCTTGTAGGTTAGTGATCGGAAGTGTTTTGTTCTCTTTATTGTGTTCTGCCCCTGATGTTTCGTATGTGTTAGTGGAATTTAAGTTTGTGGTCAATTGTGATTCCAAGGTATTTTACGTCGTTTTTGGGTTGTGTCGTTTGGCCGTCTGCAGTTATTGTAGGGGAGTCAGCGTCAACACAACACATGTCCAACGAATTTTCAACAAAACCGAGCATATTTCAATTGAAATCTCCATTTCAACAAATCATCCCTTCCAAACAAGACCATCACAACCTTTCCAAGTGAAACCAAATCAACCTTTTCAGAATCAAAGTCAACACTTTCAAACAAGGTCAAATCAACCTTTTCAAATGAAACAAAACCCTTTCCAACCCAATCAATTCAAACCACAATTTCCAAAACAACAATTCCCACAACCAATGTCTGGAGTAAGCACAATTCCAACACAAAGAAATGATAATCAATTCTATAGGAACTCGATTCCACAAAGACCATTCAATCATTTCCAAACAACCGGAAAACCAAACTTTTCTTTTCGAATATAGACATCTTGAAGACGAAATTGACGAAGAAAATTACGATTTTCGTCAATATGATAGTGAATTAGAAATAAACGACCCTTCTGAAAATGGATATGAATATGATGAATTCGAAAAAGCTTCTTCAGAAGAGAACCCAATTGACCAATTTGAAAATTTTCAAACACCCAGTCCAAGAGAAAACCCTGGATTAACTTGAACAGTTTTCAAACAAACCAGTTACCGTACATCAAAATCCCTAAATACAACATTCGCCTTCTAATCGATACTGGTTCACATGCATCTCTTCTCAGACCATCATTGGCTGAATCTCTTTTTCCAACTTCAATAAAGCCTCACATAAGCACCCTTCAAACTTGTGCCGGTTCTAAGAAAGCTACAAATAAAGCAACAATTCCTTTATTCCTATGCTACGGAATATCTGAACCAATTGAATTCATACTTTTTCCCTTTCACGAGTATTTTGACGGCATTTTAGGCATAAAAGACCTATGTAAATTAAACCTAAATATTGACCTAACCAATCAAATATTAGGAAATCAATATCTTGAAATTCCTTTTCACTACAGAAACATTTTGATAAATACAAAATTGAGTTTCCACCGAAAAGCACCAAGAAAACAATTTTTAAAACAAATTTACCCAATAACACTACGTGGATAATACCACATTATAAAGATAAAAATCTAGAAATTGAACCAACACTAGTAATCATAACTAACAACAGTTATATGGTTGATGTCACTAACCATTCTGATCGAAATGTTCTAATAGAATGCGATATTAATGAAAACATACTTTGTCCAGAGTCAATCGCACTAAACAACTACGAAATATATGATTTCGAAAACAATGAAAATTTGCCAACAAGAAAATTATTCAACAACACAAAGAGTTCAAGTTGTCATGTCAATTTAAATCAATTAATCAGACACGATCACTTAAATTCGGAAGAAAAATGCAGCTATTCCAACTAATTCAAAGCTACAAGCAAATTCTTCACAACCAGCAGATCCTTTAACGTTTACCAACGATGTAAAACATATAATCAACACATCTGACGAAATTCCAATCCACACGAAAAGTTACAGATACCCTTATGTGCATAAAAAAGAAGTAAATAGAGAAATTTCTGAAATGTTGCAATCGAACATCATTCGACCTTCCAATTCACCCTGGAGTTCACCAGTCCGGATAGTTCCGAAAAAGCTAGACGCATCACAGCAACAAAAATGGAGATTGGTAATCGACTACAGAAAACTGAATGAAAAAACAGTTGACGATAGATATCCATTACCAAACATATCAGACATACTTGATAAATTAGGACGTTGTCAATACTTCACCGCATTAGATCTCGCCAACGGATTTCATCAAATTGAAATGGATCCAAAAGTATTTCAAAAACTGCTTTCAACGCAGAAAATGGACATTACGAATTCACCAGAATGCCATTTGGACTAAAGAACGCACCATCCACATTCCAAAGAACAATGGATAACGTACTTAGAGGACTTCAAGGAAAAAACTGTCTTGTCTATATGGATGATATCATAATCTACTCAACCAGTCTACAAGAACATTTAAGTTCCTTAAAACAAGTTTTTGAAAGACTGATTTCTTTCAACATGAAGATACAACTCGACAAATCTGAATTCATGCGAAAAACAGTTGAATTCCTGGGACACGTTATAACGCCCGAAGGAATTAAACCAAATCCAAGAAAAATTGAAACCATCAAAAATTTCAAAATTCCCAACACTCCAAAAGAAATCAAATCTTTTCTAGGACTTGTAGGATATTATCGTAAATTTATCAAGAACTTTGCAAAGATAACGAAACCATTAACTCATTGTCTTAAGAAAAACACTAAGATAATTCACAACAAGCCATTTGTTGACGCGTTTAATCTCTGCAAAAATATTCTAATGAACGAACCCATTCTACAATACCCAGACTTCACAAAACCATTCATTCTGCATTCACAGATGCATCAGATTATGCTATCGGCGCAATTCTCTCACAAGGAACAATAGGAAATGACCTTCCAGTTGCATACGCCAGCCGAACACTCAATCCAGCTGAATGCAATTACTCAACAATTGAAAAGAACTGTTAGCAATTCTATGGGCAACAAAGTACTTTAGACCGTACTTATTCGGCAGAAAATTTAGCATCGTAACGGATCACAAACCATTACAATGGCTATTCTCAATCAAAGAACCGAATTCCAAATTAGTTCGATGGAGACTGAAACTTCAAGAATATGAATACACGATCCATTACAAGAAAGGAACTCAAAATGCAAATGGAGATGCATTGTCAAGACCTCCAAAAGAAATCCACCCAATAGAAACAGTAAAACCACCCTTGACACATGTCAGCTGTTTGCAATGAAGACAATGAAGAAAGAGACCCACACGCATGGATTGATAAAGTAAAACATTTCTTCGAATCACAAGAAAGATTGTTTAATTCACCAAAAAAGGTAAACCCAAAACCGAAAATCAATGTCATATCGGATATCCAAATAAACCACCCAACAGAAAGTATGACAGTCTCAAATCACGGAAAAACACACCAGAAGTTGTGGCAGAAACTTCAACTTCAAGGAACGCAAATCCGCCAGAAGATAATAATTCAGACACCGTAACTATTCACACGTCAAATGAAGAACCCATTTTAAAAGCACCCTACGTCCATAAAAGTTTAAATACTTTCAAGAATCAACTGATAATCAAATGGACCAAAGCGCATAAACCTTACACAAGCTCAAAAAGGTTATTCGAATCCAAAAAAAGGATAATTCTATTTATCAACAACAACCCGATAACTCAGGAAAAACAAGAAATCATTAGAGACTATCTACCCCTGATACATATGGCATGTATTTCCCTGATAAAGAATTAGAGCCTTTAATAATAAGAATTTTCCAACAAACATTTATTAATAGCTCTTACAAACTCTTCATTTCAAATACTCTATCAAAAGAATATAATCGAAAGATACCACACCAGCAAAACGTCACACCGAGGAATGACGGAAAACATTAAAAACATCAAACAGAGTTACTATTGGCCTAGCCTAGAAAGAGACGTAATAAATTATGTGAACACTTGTGAAACTTGTCAGAAAACGAAGTACGATCGACATCCATACAAAGTGATCTTCAAACCAACGCCAACAGGAAACAAACTGTTTGAACACCTATATATGGATACATATTCAATATCTGGACAGAAATTCCTGACGATTATAGACAATTTCTCCTTGTCCCTTGTCAGAGTCCCTTGTAAATTCACAACGGACAATGCTCAAACGTTCAAAAGTAATTTAGTTCAAGATCTTTGTAAAATGTATCAAATGGAATTACATTTTACCACTCCTTACAATCCAAACTCTAATTCGCCAATTGAACGTTTCCACTCAACACTCAAAGAAAGTCTTGTTGCACTTAGGCAAAGCTATCGATCAAAGACAATTCAAGAACTAGTTGATATTGCAATATTGAATTACAACAACAGTATTCACTCTACACATGAATATACACCTTTCCAAATAATAAAAGGCAATTTAAATTATCAACTAAACTTTGAGAAATACATAAATCAACTACAAACTGATTATGTTCACGAATTAGCCGAGACATTTAAAGAACTAACTGAAAAACTAAACTTGAAACTCAATGCTAAGGAAGCAAACGTTCTCTCTAAAATAAACGAGAAACGAGAAACGACCCTGAAATTCCTGAATATTCAAAACAATTATTAACGACTCCTAAAAAACTACCCGAAAAACTAAAACCAAAATACAAACCTGTCGAATTCCACAATCAAAGACACCCCAAGGATGTTAAAAGACGTTAATAATTTAAAATTTCAGAAAGATGAAGATTTTACTGCTTCTTTTTCCATTACTCGTCGACGCTCAATACAGAATCGAAGAAAACACCAACCCTCTGCTACAGAACCCCTGAAAAACGAATCAAAAGAGGATTACTAAATATCCTAGAGCAGCCCAAAAATATCTATACGGCACCCTAGATGCAAATGATGGAGAAAGATATGATAATTATATCAAAACTCTTCAACAAAATGAAAGAAACCTTCATCAAGATGTGACCATGACTCAGACAATAGTAAAAAAGTTATCAACTGACATTGATTCTCAATGATGAATATTAAAGAGAATAAGCAGAAAATTCAAGACCGCATTAATGAGGTCACAGAAATGACCCAAACGACATCCACAACAATTCACTTAGTCGTGTTACTAGATAACGTGGAGAATAATATTCGCATAATCAACAAAGTTTGCGACAACATTCAAACCGCGATAAATTTTGCTGAAATCAATGTTTTACACTACAGTATTCTTAAATACCAGGAGTTACAGAAAATAATTTTCAAACTGAAACCCGAAACAAGAATACCTTTGATAACATAATCAAATACTAATTAAATTAAAAAATATGTTAACGATTTAGAAATACATGAGAAACCAAATGAGGACCAAGTTACTGAAGACTTTATTTCTCTGATTAATTCTTCAATCAAAGAGTTTTCAGCGAGATTTTCTCAGTTCAAAGAATTATCGAAAATACGCAAGTTTCTTATGTACCCTGATGTGACGTCATTTGATAAACTGAATTTCTTTCGAACCAATCGAACTCGATTGGTTGGAAATTGAAAATTTTGAAAATGCAGCTGATTGATTGCCAGTCTAGTTCAATATGCATTCGAAAATTTACTGAAGCAAGGAAAGAGCAAGAATTAATTGAAACAAAAATTGATAAGTAATATAAGTGAAAATGCCAATAACAAAATTTTGGAAACTTGGAACCGTTACCAAACACATTTAATTGTTTGAAGAAGCTGGCTCATGCTGCTCATCAACAACAGTCATTATTTTCAGATATGTCCGGTTCAGCATGCATTCTGCTAAAAGTAACATCTTACAACCCTAACATATGTTATTGTCATCTAATCTGCAACAACAGAAGTCACACTAATTTTACTTCAATTTAAAATTAAGCGTATAATTGAAACATTGCAAAATGTTCCTTTTTGATATTTGTAGTAAATAAAGAGATTTGAGTAGTTATTAATTTATTTCAAAATTTCCTCGGTATCAGTCAATTTTATTGTTTATATTTAAAATGTTACAACTGAATGTCCAACCAAATGTAAAGGTAGAAACATCTAGACATACAAACTGATGATGGTGGAGAAATACACCGAAACGTATTTGTAACATTTTAAATAATAAACAATAAAATTGACTGAAACCCAGGAAATTTTGAAATAAATTGAAGTACAGTCAGGAAAATATACACAACAGTGAGTAGTTATTAAAATTAAATAAGTTGGTATTAAATCAACAAAATATACAAAGATAGATGCTTGGGAACAAAAGCAGATTGGAACGAGTGGCAGCATCGGCAACACGGGTTGCCAACATCTCACCGCACAAGATCTACGTCGACTCGGTTCATTTACGTTCGAACGCGTATAACCGTTGTCCGTCAGTCTGTGTCGAGTCGCTATACGGTGCACATCGTGCTTGCAATTGTGTAGTGATTTTAATACAGTGATACTTGTGGTTTTGAAGGTATTTTTCAATACCGACAGAAATTCGGTGGTATTAATTAATACCAAACATGGCGCCAAAAACGGCGCTTGAAAAAGAGCTCCAGCAGAAAGTGGAGGCCCAGCAGGAGCAAATAACTGAGCTCATCGGCGAAGTCCGAAAGCTCACGCAGTTGCTCGCCAAACACATCGGCTCTGCAGGGAGCAAAAAGGAGGTTGCTGCACCAAAGGGGGCCCCGGCCACCTTTAGTGCAGCGGTGAAAGCGGTTCCCAAAAAGCAGGAGCCCAAGAAAACCCCAGCAGTAACCCCCAAGGCTGCTGCTGGGAAAAAGCAAGCGGTGGCCATAGCAGGGCAGCAGGAAACAGGAAACGTAGGCGAGAGGAAGCCGAGGAGGCTTCAATTGAAAGGAAACTGGGATGGAGACGGACATCCCGGTCACCAACAAAGGGCGGAAAAAATTCCGCCAATAAATGTAGAGGGCCAGGCCCTGGATGCAGCAGGAATTGCTGTAGCCAAAGCCAGCACGACTAAAAAGGGGATAAGCATCGTGACTAATTCCCCAATTGATTTTAGGAGGACGACCCAACTCCTGGAAAACCTCCGGAGGCCGTACTTCACGTACACGCTTCCAGAGGAGAAGAAAATACACGTGGTAATCAGGGGGCTCCCCAATGACTACGAGGCGGCTGAGATCGAAGAAGAGCTCAGGGGACAAGGCATCGGGGACGCGGAAGCGTTCCAGATGCTTAGCCGCCGTACGAAACAGCGACTGGGACTGGTCTTGGTGAAGACCACCAGCAAGAACATTTGGAAAGTGTCCAGAATGTTCAACCTGGTGGTCAAGCTGGAGGCAAAGAGGAAGTCCAAGGAGCCAGGGCAATGCTACCGCTGCCAGAGGTATGGGCACTCGCAGAGGAACTGCACGTACCCGCCAAGATGCGTCAAGTGTGGTGAAAACCACAGGAGCAACGAGTGCCCACTTCCAAAGCCTGGAGCAGGCGAGGTGCGCAACAGCAAGTGCGCACTCTGCGGGGCAGAGGGACACCCAGCCAGCTGGAGGGGTTGCCCACAGTACCCCAAAAGGAAGATCCCGGTAGCCCGCAGGGAAGCCCGACCATCCAAGCCCGCAGCAGCCCGCCAAACGGACCAGCAGGAACTGGCAGGCATTCTACGGGCGCTACTTGACAAACTCAATGGCTAAACGGCCAGCGAGTTTCAAAGTGGCCTCGTGGAATGTAAACGGGCTGCTAAGCAGACGTCCAGAACTGGACGAATTCCTGCAAAGCAGGCAACCTGAAGTGATGGCACTTCAGGAAACCCTGCTAGGTATTAGGACTAAAGTAAGCTTTACTAATTACTTTATTTACAGGCACGACAGCGCAACGAGACGACCAGGAGTGGCCATTCTAGTAAGGAAGGACATAGACCATCATAGCATTGGCATTGAAGACACTGACCTGCATGCCATTAGCGTGCAGGTCAACACCACCCGGGGACCAGTGACAGTGACATCTGCCTACAAGGCCCCCAAGGCGCAACTGGCACCACAGGACATTGAGACCCTGCTGGGCAACAACCGAGCTAGGCTGCTAATCGGAGACCTGAACTGTAAGAACACGGAGTGGAATAGCTCCTTCACTTGCAGGAATGGTCGGGCATTAGCAGAAGCAGTTGAAACCCACAATGCAGTCGTCATGGGTCCTGAGGTTCCGACAAGGATCCCAACAGGAGCTGGGATACCAGAGGTGTTAGACATTGCCATTGCCAAGAACATCCGGCAGGTTTTAACCATTGAGACCATAGAGGAGGGGACTTCGGACCATAACCCAATTATATTGAGTTGTGGCGATGAAGAAGCAACTCCGCTTCTTGGATCAAGGACTACCACCGATTGGTCTATGTTCACGGAGGTACTCCATAATCTGATTATCATTCCACAGATTACCACGGAAGAGGACCTGGAAACAGCAGCAGGAAAACTTGGTGAGGCAATCCTGCAAGCATACAGCAGAAGCTCGGTGACTGTGGAGGTACTGGTAGCTCGTGAGGAACTACCAGCAAACCTTCGCAGGAAAATCGCCAACCACAGACGGCTTCGCAGGACGTACAGAAGGCAGCCCACCGAGGACAACAGGATCGTCTTGAACCGCCAAGGCCAGATCCTGAAGGAAGCCCTCAGGGAACACCGGAACCAGAAATGGAAGGACGTATCCGGGAGATAGGGCCAGAGGACCAAAGTATCTGGAAACTCCAAAAGGCTCTCCGACAAGAAGACACGAAGATACCAGCTTTACACGGAGTGCAAGGTCTGGTATATACTAACAGTGATAAAGCGGAAACTTTTGCAGATACGATCGAGAGAGAGGCCAGAGAAAACACTCACCCAGACGAAGACGACGAGCACGAAACTGCCGTCAGACGAGTTGTTCGGAGATTCCGGACAAAAGAGGTGAACAGCAGCATCTCACCAACCTCACCAGGTGAAGTGGCGGCCATCATCAGGAACTCAAAGACGAGGAAGGCTCCTGGAAGAGATGGAATCTCCACAAGATGCTTAAGAACCTGCCGAGAAAAGGGCTGGTAGCTATCGCAACACTCATTAATGCCATTTTCAGAACTGGATATTTCCCGCACGTCTGGAAACACTCGGACGTAATCATGCTCCCGAAGCCCAAGAAGAACAGGACCTTTCCCCAGAACTACAGGCCCATCAGCCTGTTGTCCAGCCTCAGCAAGATAGCAGAACGAGTTATCTTGCGGAGGCTTACGAGGGAAACGAGTGAGCTTGAGCTGCTGCCGCCTGAACAGTTTGGGTTCCGTGGTAAACACTCCACGGAAACTACAGCTGCTCAGGATTGTTGAAAGATGTACCAAGGAAATGAACCAGAACAGGACAACCGGCATCCTCGCTCTGGACGTCGCAAGAGCCTTCGACAGAGTGTGGAGAGACGGATTAATCTACAAAATGCTGGAAACAGGTATTAGTGAGGAAATGTGCCGGTTAATCGACAGCTATATTTGCAGAAGGACCTTCAGCGTCAAAGTTGGGAACCACAGGTCAGAAGACAGAAGCACAGAAGCTGGAGTGCCGCAAGGAGCGGTACTCTCCCCGATGCTATACAACATCTTTACGAGCGACATTCCCCGGACCGCCAATACGACCCTGGCGCTTTTCGCGGACGACACTGCTCTGCTGTCATCCTCGTGGCAAAAAGAGCACGTGCGTCGAAACCTGCAACTTGCCATGGACGAACTACAAAAGTGGTTCATCAAATGGAAAGTGCAGGTGAACGCAACAAAGAGCCAGGCCATCCTAATTGGAAGGAAAAAAGACAAGATTGATGGGAATATCAATCTTGACGGAGAAGAGGTCCCATGGGCAAGTAATGTCAAGTATTTAGGTGTTGTTTTAGATCAGAGGCTGACCTGGAGGCAACATGTGAAAACAGCGATAAACCAGGCAAGGGCAAGAGCGGCAACGCTGTATCCCCTGCTGAACCGACGAAGCCAGATGAGTTTGAGGAACAAGCTGCTACTCATCAAAAGTGTCATCAGGCCGGCCATGACGTATGCCTCCACAGCGTGGGGATATGCGTCAGAAACCTGTCTGAGGCAGCTCCAGGCCACAGAAAATAAACTTCTGCGGATGGCCATAGATGCTCCCTGGTTTGTCCGTAACAGGCAAATTTACAGGGACCTAGAATGGGAGCCATTGAGAGATCTAATGAAACAAAGAGCAGCCAAGACCTTCGAAAAGGCCGAAAACCATCCCTTTGAAGAGCTCCGGAACGCCGTAGCATACTCCCCAGAGGACAACGGGCCCCGGAAAAAGAGGCCCAGGCACCAGCTGGCCCAATAGGGCAACAAACAGGTACAGCAGTTTACTGCAGAGTGCCATAACTAATTTAAGATAGTGTGATTAGGCAGTATTAAGTAATATAGTGCTTGTATAAAATTAGTAAGATGCCCATGCTAGCAGCCAGCTAGCATGGAGAGAATGAGAGGTGAAGGCATACGGATGCCAGAGCTGAACCATTCTTAAAGAAGACCACAAGTTTTAAAGGATAACTCCCGGAAACTTGCAGTCAAAAATGGGGGTTTTTTAGTTGGTAGAAATCCAACACTACCCGGTGTCACGGGACACTGGGTGTCTTCGAGAAGATTTTTATCCTCCAGCCGCCGCCGGGCAAACAAAAAAAAAAAAAAAAAAAAAAAAAAAAAAACCGGTGTCCGGCGTATAAGGCAGGGTCTACCTAAGCCTTACTGACGAGTCCAATAGGTAGACCCGGGACGAAACGCAGGGCTCATCACATAACACCATAATTGTGACAATAAAATTGACTGAAAACCCAGGAATACATTGGAATGAATTAAAGTACAGTCAGGAAAAAGAATATTAAAATCAACTTTTTAAAACAATTTTTAATTAATACAATTTACAAAGTGAGTGTTTATAATATAGTAGCAACAACAATCTGCTTATGAATGAAAATTATGTCTGAAGTCTGTCTGCTGGGTAGCGGCATTTATAGGGGGTTGTTATCCAAATGGCCATTTAATCGGGTATCAAGGTCCAAGTTCCTTAATTCCTCTCTCCTTAAAACTGAGAAGCTAGGGACTCCTTGGTTGGACGTGGCTTCAGGAACAAAGCGTGGATTCGCTTCCGTTTGTAAATGCAAAGACTACAAGTAATCAAAGTAATCAAGCACAATATTGAGAAGGAAGTCCATGAAATGTAATATTGGATTGGCACATCTTTGATCACAGCTTCTAGACTGTGTCCTCCTGGGATTGGTACATCTTGGAGTTTCAATTTATACTGAACTTCCACCGATGTTTCCTTCTGGTCCGGGATGGTAAATTCTTGAGTTTGCAGGCAATTGGCAGGCATGACGTAGACTTGGCACTTCTTTGGAGAGGGACAATGCTCTGCCTGTGGGATTGTCGTACTAATCGTTGTTTGTTCCAAAGATGTGTAGAAGTAATCTTTTACTTCGGTGTAGGCAAAAGAACATGTTTTCAGTTGTTGCAGTTTACATCAATCGGTCTTGGGATATTGGCAAACATATCTTATTTCTTCTAAATGTCAGCAGTGAGAATACCATTTTTCATTTGAATAGTACCTTGTAGGTGCGAGGAGCAGTGTTGCATTTTCATTTGGAATAGGAAATATCTGATAAAATTTATACTCAAATTTACTTAAAATTGGAACTTTCAAAATCATTTTTAATTCTGAATGTTGCATATATGTAATTAATTCGGATTGTTCCAAAAATTTATAAGGGTGTTTATCTGAATGAATTATTTGACTCTTATCGTACTTTTTCAGTATTGTTTCTTTAAGAGAATTTATTTGGTAAATGTCAAACATTTCTATATTCAGTATATTGGCCCTGGATAGGGTAATTGTCATTACTATTTTCTTAATGAAATCTAAGATTAACTCTAATTGATTATTTAGAATTTGATAGTGAATAATAGACGTCTCCGTATTTGTTACATTCGATAGGATATCCTTTATTTTGTCAACATTATGATTAAACTCATGAACGGTTCGTCGTAATTGTTTTTCAATGTCTTGAGCAATGGTAATTGTTTTCTCATTAAGCCGTTTGTTAATGTTTATACTAGATTTAATTATATTCAAATCTTCGTTATCTGGGTTCCCAGTGACGAATTTAATCATAGTTCCAAGTCCATTTATTAGACCACGTTTATTTCGATTATGGTCAAGGGTCGAAAATTGACTTTTTTATATCCTTCAAATAACTAAAATATTGCTTCTGTAAAATCGGATTGCAAATTTCGATGTCTAGTTTGTTTATTAAACTTTTTATGCGTGTCAAATTAACGGAGAGTAAAAATCTATGTTTTTGAATGATTTCAGTTTGTATTCCAGTTTCCTCTTGGTAGAATCCATTTGGATTATTGAAGCATTGGATTTGAGCTTGGGTTGAATATAGTAGGGCAATTATCAGTAGTAATCTGAAAATGAAAACTTTATTGTATTCTAATTCTTTTTATGTTTTTAAGGTCGGTAGTTACTGTTCTATTGGCAGGGGTCAAACCGGTAATCTGTGTTTCATTTTGTTTAATAACCCACCATATTTTCATAAGGGACATTTTTATTTATTTGTTTCTTATTTCTATATATAGTTGTGTCAGGATTAATTTCAGGGATTTCTTCTTGTCTGTTTTGATTTGCAATTGATAAGTTTTGGGTCATTTTCTTCTGAGTATTTTTATGGACGTACTCTAGAAAGGGTTGTAATTCGTTTTTTCTATTTTCATTGTATATTTCATACACCGTGAGGTCATTATCAAATAGTACTTCGTCTTCATATGGACCATATAAAAGGGTAAATGGCGTAAAATTAGTTGAGGAGTGGATACTTTGGTTATAGATGGTAATTGCAGTTGTCATTAAATTGTCAATTCGTTCCTTAGGATTTTGTATTTGTAAATTTCTTAATTTTTCGATAAGGGTGGAGTGTAATCTTTCAATCGGAGAGTTGCTGGTAGAGTTTGCAGTAGTCGTAATATGTTTCTCGATTTTATATAAGTTCAAATATTCTGTTACCACATGTGAGCCAAAGTTAGTTGCACTGTCAAATACGATTCTTTTTGGGAAATTGTGGAGCGAAAAGAAATGTCTTAACTTATCCAGAATTGTAATAGCGGTTTGGTCTTTAATTAAGTATGCTTGGGCGTACTTTGAAAAGGGGTCGATTATAGTTAGGAATTTAGCTTTGATATGAAATACGTATACGTGTAAAGTATGTAAAGGTTTTGTAGGTAACATAGGGCCTTTAAAGGGTATTTTATATGAGTGTCTTTCATATTTGGCTTTTAAGCATATGTCGCATGAGTTTATATACTTTGTGATTATAACCTTGATGTTTGGGAAATATACAGATTTCTTTAAGTGTAAATAGGTTTCATTAATTCCGTTATGGTTTAAGTCATGATAATTCTTAATATGATTTACTTGTTCGTTCTCGTCTTCTAGGTCAAGAAGTTTTGTCAGACAAAGAACAATGTTGGTGGAGACAAAATTGTCTTGTAGAAGTTGTTCTATGATAGGTCTGAGGATTCTTCGTTGAGTTAGAAATATTCCATATTTCTTATTGGGGTCAATGATTTCGATAAAATGATTTACAATTTGATTTTGTAAATTATCCTTCTCCAAATAAATCACATGTATATCTTTATAAAATCTTTTTATAAATTCGTAACGAGGCGATTGCGTTATATTTATAATTATTTGATTTTTGAAAATGTTCACTGGTTTTTCTGAAATAGGTAGTCCTGCAGATATATTTTCTTCTTGAGAGTGAATTGTGTTAGAAGTGGATTGTGGTGGCTTAAATGTTAAGAATTTATTTAAAATTTGATCTGAGTCGCAGGAAGAACTTTCTGCTTCTTGCTGTAGTTCTTTGTTGATTTCGTTGTTACCTCTAGAATCAGTAAACATAGGGATCATAGAACTTGTGTCATCATCACTATCATCATTTTCTTCGTGTACATTTAATTCTATGCGTGATAATGCGTCAGCAACATAATTGCTTGATACTTTTAAATGTTTAATATCGAACTGATATTCATCTAATTAAATTTTCCAGCGTATTAAGCGACTGTTAGGAGTTTTGAGTTTTGCTAGCCATACGAGAGGGTTGTGGTCAGTAAATATGGTAAAATGTCGTCCATATAGATAGGGTCTAAAATGTTTTGTAGCATCTATAATAGATAACAATTCTCTTTCAATCACTGAATAATTTCTTTCTGCAGAATTGAGCGTTCTTGAGAAGAAAGCTACTGGTTTGTTCTCTTGGGAAAGGATAGAGCCTATGGCAATATTGGATGCATCGGTTGTTAATGTAAATGGCAGAGAAAAATCAGGGTATATTAAAATTGGAGAATTAACAATTAGTTCTTTACATTTTTTAAATGCTTCTTTGTATGCAGGGAGATTTACATCAAGTTTTTCATTCTTACGAGTGAACTTACTTATTGGAAATGTTATTTTGGCAAAATCTGGAATAAAGCGTCTGTAGTATCCTATCAATCCGAGGAATGATTTAATTTCTTTTACGTTTGTTGGTATAGGATATTTTTTGATTGCCTCGATTTTTGAGGGATTTGGAGTTATTCCTTGTGATGTGACTAAATGTCCTAAAAATTCTACTTTTTTTGTAAGAAATTCGCTCTTATCTATTTGTATTTTGAGGTTTGCTGTGGAAAGAGACTCAAAGACTAGTTTTAAATCTATGAGATGTTCATGTAAACTTTTAGAGAATATGATAATATCATCCATGTAAACAAGGCATCTTTTGGTCAAATGGGGAGCTAAAATTTCGTTAATTGTGCGTTGAAATGTACTAGGGGCATTCTTGAGACCAAAGGGCATTCGCAAGTATTCGTAATGTCCTTGAGGGACAGTAAAAGCTGTTTTTTCGATTGAATCAGGATGCATCTTGATTTGATGGAATCCTTGTGATAAATCTAGACATGTGAAATAAGTGGCTTTTCCTAATTTGTCGAGTATTTCGTCGATTCGGGGGATTCGAAATTTGTCTTCTATAGTTTTTTCATTCAATTTACGAAAGTCAATAACCATTCGGTACTTTTTTGGCCGGAAGCATCAGCTTTCTTTGGAACTATCTATACAGGGCTGGAGTAAGGAGAAATACTAAGACGTATTATTTTATGGTCTAATAATTTATCTATTTGCTTTTTTATTTCCTCTTGCATTGTCTGAGGATGTCTGAAACATTTAGTATAGACGGGGTTTTCATCTTTCGTTCTGATGTTCTAAGTAAAGTCTAAGTATGCGTAGTGGCAGACAAACTTTCTTGATTATTATGAAATAAATTTGAATATTTTTACAAAGACTAACTAATTTTGCTTTTTCTTCTATATTCAAATGGTCCGTGCGAATTATCTTGGAATCAAAATGGTTAGTTTCATTTTTTGGTGATGTTTTGATGTTGAAGTTATTTAAATTTTGCACTTCGAGTGGCTTTTTAAGAGGTGAGCTAATTGTTAAATTTGGTATTTGAATATGGCCGTTCACTATTTTATGTATTGATGGTGATATGACTAAATTATCTTGTAATTTGGTTTCAGGTAAATATGCAAAACCGTCTGGTTGATTAACAGGGATTAAATTGCTTTGCTTTGCTCCGAATTGAAAAGGAATGCTCTTGCCATTCAATGTGATTGTGTTATCCTGATAATTTATTTGTGCATTTAGCTTTTCGAGTTCATTAGAACCAATTAAAGCGTCAAATTGGTCATGCCATTTAAAAATACGAAATTTTAAAGGATTTTCCACGTTAAATTCTGCAAATAGGGGAATTTTAATATTTTCATCACTTGTGAATGTCGTAAAAACTGACTTTATAGCGAAACGTTCTTTGAATAAAAGTTCTTTTGAAAAGTTATTTGTGACTTCGGGGTTTATAATGGAGTCCGAAGCCCCTGAATCTATTAAAATTCTAAGTCCTAATTTGGGCAAGATTACGTAGGGTAGTTTGACGTTAACTAAATTATTCAGATGTATTATCGGGGGTTCTCCTGGGCTCGGTATTTTGAAAATTTCCACTATTGTTTTGTGTGGAATTTTTCCATGCAAGGAATTCACGATATTCTGGATCATCTCGCAACTCGTTATTTGATCCAGATATACCTGAGTCATCATAATTATCAACACAATTATTTACTGAATGGTCATTAGAATATGAGTGAGTGGGCAAATGGTTTGTCAACAATGAGTCATATTCAAGATTATGAAGATTCTGGCGAACATTCGGTCGATTAGAGGACGTTCTTGCGGACATTGGTTCTCAACTTTGATTGTTTCTAATTTGATGTACTACGTCACGTTGAGGGGGCATCAATTGTCGCAGAGGAGGATTTCTTTGAAAATTGTTTGTGTTTGAGTTATTATTGTTTCTAAAGAACGGGGTTCTAGGTCTTTGTTGATTGCTAGACGTATTAAATGGTCTGGGGTTATTTTGAGTAAATGATCGGTTTTGTGAGGGGGACATGAGATTTGAATAACGTTCACAGTGTTCCAAGCATTCATTCAAGTTATGGGGATTGGAATAATACACCGTCTCGCGATAAGGTGGCTGTAAACCCGCAATAAAAGTTTTCAAAGCTTCCGTATAGTAAATTTCTTTTAACATAGCCACTTTCTGTGGATTACTATGTATAAGTTGTACGTGTTTCATCAGAGTATTGAATTTTGTGTTAATACGTAAATGAAAATCTCTAGAATGTTTATTATATTTTTGCCTTTCGTTTGTAATTCATTGAACAATGTGTCTTCCGATTTGGTTTGACCGAACTGTTCTAAAAGAGCTTTACGAATATTTTCCAAGTACTGAAAGAATCGGGAATAAAACTTTGATAGTTATTTGAAGTAATATACGTGTGGGCTGTGTTTTTTAGTTTACTCACGATGTGGAGATTTAACAGATGGACTTGTACATTCGAGCACATTGAAAAGGTACCGGATTCAAAGAGTTTAATTATATCATCAACCGTTATAATAAAAGTAGATAAAGTATCGAAATTTGGAATGGTTTGGCAAAAGCTTTTCAATTGTTCGTCGGTAATAACTGGAGGAACCATTTCTTTAGCTTTTTCAGTTCGAGATTGATTAATTGATTTGCTTTGGTTAGAAATTGAAATGAGACTGAATTCAAGCAGAAGTTGATCAATACTATTGTGCATATGTGACTTATTCAATACGCAACACTCGGATATTGTGACCAATGAAAGATAATGAAAAAGAAATTCAGATTTTCCTAATTACCAAATGAACATGTAACTTACTCAGATAGTATCTTCATGTCAGGTACCAGGCACAAACTTCTTGTTTCTTCTTTTCAGGTCTTCAGATAGTCAATAAAGTATTAAAATACACGGTAATAAACTGATCACCATTGACTATCCTGTTCGCAGCGCCAATTAAATAAGTTGGTATTAAAATCAACTTTTTAAAACAATTTTTAATTAATATAATTTACAAAGTGAGTGTTTATAATATAGTAGCAACAACAATCTGCTTATGAATGAAAATTATGTCTGAAGTCTGTCTGCTGGGTAGCGGCATTTATAGGGGGTTGTTATCCAAATGGCCATTTAATCGGGTATCAAGGTCCAAGTTCCTTAATTTTAATATTAGTTCGCCATCCCTGCCCTAAGAGATCACCCATCGGTCCATTCCAACCACTTGGTTTTTACTTGATTCAATTTGCTTGTAAGGGAGGTTGCCTAAGGTATGGGCTTACTAATGTCTTCGACAAGAACACAAGCTGAGACTTGCTCGGATTCGCATATTTTATTGCTCTCTCAACTGTTATGTTCTCCGTGTATGCCGGAGGTCAAAATAACGTACTTGAACTTGATACTTGTAGCTAAACGCTTGAGTTATTGCTACATTGTGTATATGAGAAAATGTACTACATGTAAAATGAGAAAATAAAATTACCCAAATACCAGGCAACTACTAAAATTGGCGTATCTACTAGAATAATGACACCAACTAAACTATAAAATGATACCAGAATAGGTTTTCTCCAAATGTCCGAAATTTGTAATTTTAAAGAATCAAATCAAAGGTGTAAGTAAAGCCCACTCTTTATTTTATGTATTGGCGCTAAAACGTGACCTCTCATCGCATTGTTCTCCGGATATGTCTAAAAGCAAAATTACAATACTTTACGTATTGTGGTTGTTGTACGTTGTTGTTTATATACGTTTGAGATTGAAAATTGAAAATTCCTATCAAAAACAATTTTCCTGAAGTTGAATAGTATTGTGCCCCAAAGGGTGTGAAAAGCAAACATTAATATTTTATTTTCTTGTAATAATGATTTGCCGATCTTTCGGTTTACCAGAAAATCATTTAAAAATGAACTAACATAATCTTACTTGAAAATTTGTCCAATACCAAACAAGCCTAAATGAGCTGCTCTAAGCTAATTCTACGAAGTAGGAGAGCAGAATATTAAAGGAAGAGCAACGTTTGTGACAGTCTGTTGTATTGCAAAGTACCATCCAAATGTCGCAGGGACAGGCTTCTTTGCAAGGTGATTGGGTGTTTTAAACAACGCCCACTTTTGAATTGAAACGACATTGTGTTTAGACGTACACGCACATAAAACATTTTATCTCAATATCTTCTTAGAATCAGCCCAAATTAGTTGTTCGAATCAGGATGTAGACCATGACCAGATCCGATACACGTTCGTAATTTGGATTTCGAAAACCAATTTCCCATTGAAGACTTTTGTGAATATTGAATTGGAATCAAAAGAAAGGCCAATTCATTTATTTTAGCATCTTATGATACCATCTTCGGTTGAACGTTTGGCATGCTTCAGGCGTAGAATTCTGACTTTCAATCATGAATCGAACATGTTGAATGACCTGATATACAGTGGCCACCAATATATGCATCCAATTCAGGTAGCAGCCTAAACCACGGCGAACGTGTGAGAACGCCCCAAGCTTTGAGTAAAGATCGGATATGGGCCAGGCTAGAAACACATGCTGAGACGGGTTGGATTCAAATATTCTATTGCCCTTTGAAGTGTCATGTTCTCCTTGTATGTCTGAGGTCACAACGTCTAAACTCAAATAGCTACTGAATAAACTGACAATATTACACGAAATGTGAGAGCAGACGATCGACATGAGAAGCGAATCATAGAGAGTTATTCGTGTTTAATAAAATTTACTTAGGGGCTGCGCCCAAATTACGGAAGGCTATTAGGGAGGAAGGGGGTCATACGTTTTCTTATTGCGAATTACATAAATCGGGTGTATACCGGGTGTCCGCTTTTGGAGTTAGAAATAGAACCGGGGATCTCGGTAACCATATAAGATTCGAGATTGGTGAAATTAGGGCAGAGTTGGGCAATCTAGAGTTCAGCAAAATTCTATTCGAAAATTAAAAAAATTTCTGCTGCTTCCGCAGATATCCTTAAAGAACCGAAATTCGAAAAAGTTTTTATTTTTTCCTTAGCTTATTTGGCGTGGAAATTTAAAATGAATAATCCTTCATCATTGCATCTTTTCCTCTTCTACAACGTGGCGATGTTGTATTTAAAATCCGACTTATGAATACTCGACAACCATCATCAACTTTGTTTTCTCTTATGTGCCCCATCTTGGATTTTTACATGTTTTAATTCAGCTTTTTGTTCCGATTATTATGCTGATTGACATGTTAAGGTTCAGTCTTGCTGTTTGGTGAAAATAACAAAAATCTTGTTTTTGCAAAGTGTGCTTTGGAATAGCACCCACTCTTTTGTTTAAGCAACACATTTTTGACAGTTTCTGTATCTGTTGGAGTTGATAAAAACGGGAAAAAAATGTATTATAAATTTACATAGGACGAAAATAAACTTTGAGGGAGATTTATATGAGCTGTTCGAAGTGTTCACCCTTCACTTTGAAGCACAGATCTATACATATTCTTAAATTTGTAATGATCTTAAAACGATCTTCTTTTCATTTTGGTCAGATTTTAAATACAACATCGCCACGTTGTAGAAGAGAAATTGTTGCTATGATGAAGAATTATTCATTTTAATTTAATAGAAAAAATAAAAACTTTTTTTAGAATGTCGGTTCTTTGCGGACATCCCAATTATACGCAAGTAGGAGAGCAGAAGATTAAAGAAATAGCAATATTTTTCAAAACGTAGACCCGTCAAATGGACAGGCGCCTTTGAAAAATGGTTCAGCGTTTTAAAGAGTAGGGCTAACAGTAACGCCTGCTTTTAAATAGGAAGGACATTGTCTTGTCACATACGCGCACACAATAATGGTCGTTTTTGGTTTGAAACTGCTACAAGCATCAGAACGTCAATGTTTAGGGCTGACATTTATCTAGCGGCCTTCACATCCACTTTAACCGATGCTGACGATTGTCTCTTGTTACCCCCCTAATATTTGTCGAAAAATGAATTCGTTCTTGACATACTACCCTAGAAAGTTAAGTATACATACCCCGTCAACCAAAAATATCAGTTTGAATGAGGATTTCGACCACAACTATATAATTCCGATACAAATGTATCGGAATCGGCATTTGCATTTTGAGAACCAACGCAGTTAAGGATTTTGATGAATATTTCCAATGGAATCAAATGAAAGGTTGACGCATCTCCGATATTTTATCTTCGTCATTCTATGATAAAACGAGTATGCAGAACCTGATGTGCCGTAGCTACCGATATTTTACACCCACCGCAGTTAACACAGACCAAATCATGACGAACGTGTGAATACGCCCAAGCTTTGAGAAAAGAACGAGAATGGGCACGCTGAGAACATGCTGAGACTTCGGATTCAAACATTTTATTGCAGTGCAGTGAGTGAGTTGCAGGATGCAGCTCACCACCTATCTGGGCAGCAAGCTTCTACCTATTTAATAGTTGTTCGGTTCTTTATTGTTCGATTGCGTTTGAATGAAGAACGCCACTCATGGTGCAAAATACTCCAATCCAGCCAGTAAAAGAGGTGAAATACCTAGGATTCAAACTAGACGCCCGACTTCACTTCAACAAGCATGTTGACTATGCTGTACAAAAGACTTTCATGGCCCGAAGAAAGTTGTACTCTCTTTAGGCGCCAAATTCATTTCTGTCACCTCAAAACAAATTTCTGCTCTACACCTCCACCATAAGGCCCATCCTGACCTACGGCTCCCCTGTCTGGCACTCTGTCTGTGATTCCACGAGACGACGTGTTCAAAGAACCCAAAATAGGGTCCTAAGAGGCGTCCTATCGGCTGACAGATACACCAGAATAACCGAAATGCACGAAGCTACAGGGATGGCCTATATAGCCGACTATATAGATACCATCGCTGAAAAATTTTATCATAGCGGAGTGCAAGGCTCAGTCCTCACGCGAAATATCACCCAAGTAAGAGCAAACGATCGCCCAACCCATGGTCCCCTGTATAAGCGACTTCCCATATTTTATGAGGATTTGTCCCTGACAGTACGTGACGACAAACAAACATTGCCTGCCAGTTGCAGACAGTCGTTTCTAGCAGGCTGGAAACGCACAAATCCAACATGACGTGACTTGACGGGTTCGTCCTGCCTCGTTCTGGCTGGTGTTGGCTGGTTCTTGCACCGATCGGGGCGGGGGCGGATGGATTTGGTCATCTAGTTGAAACTGCCGGCGGTTAACGCCACGGCTGACAGTATCAAACTTAAAGGTCGAAGCAAAAGGGGTTTTTGGCTTCCCTTCAGGAAGACCTTTTTTCCTTAATGAATGCCCCTCGAATAAAACCAAAACCGCCACTTCAAGACTATCTCCTGACGTTGTCGTGCGTATGGCTAGCTCGGGAATGTCCATGTTAGGGCACTGCCCAGGTAATGGACGACTTAGCGCGCCTATTTAGATCATGGGCAAAGAGCAACCGGCCGAACATCTGGCCAGACATGGGACATTTTACTGACTTATGTTTTTTGATTTAAACTTTGTTTGTGAATTTAGTAATGTGAATGTTTAATAAATTTTATCTATCTATCTATTCAAGACCTTGGACTCTTTGTAACTACCATGTATTTTGTTTTTTCTTCGTTTACTCGTAGGCCCAGATAACCTGCTTCTTCCTCCAGCTGTAAAAAAACCTCACGTGTGTCTCTTGTTGAATCAGTCACGGTATCAATGTATCAGCAAAGGCCAACAGCAGTTTTAAGTATTCATGAGTAAAACCTTTTGCTAGCTCCGAATTTATTTTGCTAACTGCATGTTCCAAGGCACAATTAAATAACAAAGGTGATAAGGGGTTTCCTTGTCTGAGTCCTGATGTTACCCTGAATGGCGTTGATGTTCTATTTCCTACCCTGTGCATATGAGATTGTTACGCACATTTGTGTTTGCTCCACTAGTTTCCTTAGAATGTCCATCCCCAAAATTACCATTACTCAATAGAGGTAGAGCTCTGCTTTTTAGATTTTTAATTTTGTTGATCTTCACTCTTAAGTCATGGCTGCAATAGTAATTTAGAAATCTTTCTGCGAATGTTGGTCTGTTCTACCAGATTAACGTGTATAACTTCGGATTTTTATTATCGTTTTCAGATTCAATGGTGAACTTTAGTTTTTAATGGAAGTTGTTGAAAACTTATCTTATTATGCCTTCAACGTATCTTCTGTCAAATGGTAGTGGAACACTTAGTTTTTTGATGCAGTTATGCTGAAGTTCAGACATAAATATATCTGCACCAGCTGGGGTTAGAGGATTGCCCATGCCAGGTTCATAAATTTGGTGAAGGTAAACATTTTCGAAACTAAAATAGTTGTTATTTGCACAACGATCGAACATTTCAACAAAATCACTTTGTTCTAGTGATGTTCTAGGTGTTATTTTAGATCATCTGGATAACATTATGTCTTTTGTTAAGTCAATAGGGATGGTAAATAATGACACTACATCGCGGTCACCAAGAAACTTTAACATTAATTCATAGGGTGTAAAATATTACTGAATAGTTGTAATATTGTATACTTTAATTGCGTATATCATGAGGGTAGTAACATCAGTAGTTGTTGTCGTTTTGTTGTAGCAATCGTACGTACTCGATTGCGGGTAGAATTTCCTTGTTGGAATATTTATGTTATGGGTTATTGCGGTGGGCTTCGAAGGCTGTGCGGGTGTTTTTTGAGTGTCTTTAATAAGTATTATAGTGTGATTAGTTAACAATTATTGGTTTCTAGTCCCATTTATGCTGTGTGCGCTATTTGAAACTGAGGGTTCATTTGTTAGTCAAATTTGAATATTTTGCAGTACATGAATTTTCGGAGATTTGGGTTGTTCTAACTTGTCTCAATGGTCGATAAGTTTCATCGTCGTAGTCAGGATCAAATTGTTTGAAACTTTCGTCTAGGAATTTATCGATATAATAGTTAATATCACCTGGGTTGTTCTCAACAAAGTTAGTTTCTAAAGCATTTAGCGTTAACTTCCACAAACAGGCCAAAATCAATGGCAACATTCCTGGTTCAGAAAATTCGTTATTAATACCTGATCATGGCCACTAATTACAATTTTTTGCATCTTAAGAGAAACCTCCTCTTCTGCAAACGCAGCAATTCCATGCCTGAACCATTTACAGCGACTTTATCTTTAGGAATTCTGTATTCCAGTCAGTTTTATTGTTTATTAATTCAATTACAAAAACGTTTCGGTGTCTTTCTCCACCATCATCAGTTTGCCTACAAAATACATTCACAAATCGTCATCAATTTAAAAACAAGGAAATATACACAATGATTTATCCTTAGGTTAAATTTATTGTTTTTCTTCTTATTTCGTGCTGATCCTCATTTGCTTCCTTTCTTAGCTCTCGTGCTGGTCTCACTTGTTGGTTGGTGTTTAGCTGACTCGCTACCGTATTATGACTTTCTTTTACACTTTTTGGAAAATGTCCGAATCTTTTAAATGCTGAACATTACATACAAATATTGAAGAAAATAAAATTGTCGTGGGGTTGGATTGTAGGTTTGAACTCTGATTACTTCTGTCTCCACTCCGTGGATTCAGTGGCACTACTTTAAGGAAATTATGCGCGGGCACTTACTTTAACTCTGTATTATTATAAAAAATGAACTGAGTTAACAAGCTGAGGGCTGATTTACGTGCAAAAAGTTAGGATCTTCCACGATCATGGCGTGTTTGTCTCACCAGCCCGCTAGGGAAATAAAACTACTACTTGAAGGCACTGTCATTCACATTGTGAGTGCCATCCAGTGGCGGCGACATTCGATGTTGTTACAAAATGCATTTTATTTTAAGTAGATACAGAAACTAATCAATTCTAAGAGGGCGCCCAAATGGACAGCGGTAGTCGCATTTAGAAAGTTCGATTTATTACGTTAACACTACAAACCTCGCTAACATGACATTGGGCAATTTATTGAAGAGCGCCTTAATAGCTACCACCCGCAGTCTTCCAAGGACGGCTTTGTTTATTATTTCCGAGACAACTTTCCCCGATGTCTAGAATCGAGGGGCGAACTCAAAACCTAATTCCTTCCAATGCTCGAATCCGGGAACAAACTTGACCCAAACTCCACCGAATCTGGGGGTGGGAACATTGTTATAAATAAGGGAAAATCATTCGTAATGCGATTAGTTCCTGCTTAAAATCAATACCACTTTCATCAACATTGAGAGTGCCAGTACGTGATAGTCTAAAGTATTTATCAGCTGAGTGTTTTTCACAGAGTAGCCTCTTCAGCATATTTCTATTTGGTGAAACATTAACGATAATTAAGAGAGTAGAGTTGAGTGTTTGCCATGTTAGGAACTATACACACAAACTGATGATGGTGGAGAAAGACACCGAAACGTTTTTGTAACATTTTAAATAATAAACAGTAAAATTGACTGAAACCCAGGAATATATTGGAATGAATTAACGATAATGTTAAGTAGTGAGTGTTGCCTACAGAGTAGCCTCTTCAGCATATTTCTATTTGGTGAAACATTAACGATAATGTTAAGTAGTGAGTGTTTCTCCACAGAGTAGCCCCTTCAGCATATTTCTATTTAGTGAAACATTAACGATAATGTTGCGTAGTGAGTGTTTCTCACAGAGTAGCCTCTTCAGCATATTTACTATTGGTTAAACATTAAAGATAGTAACCTCTTCAACTATAGTTCAATATTCATTTTGTCTTTCTTTTATACTTATTTACCTTTCTTAATATAAAACTGGTTTTCTTAACGCTTAGTATAAAGCCTTAAAAAGATAGGAGTGCAACTCGTTAAGTTGTAAAGTACCGAGTACTGGCTGTGGAGATCCCGCAGTACTTGAGTCAGACTTCTCTTTAGTCAGTTTGAGTAATCATATTAGGGGACGGGTACTGTTAGAGCGTTGTTCCCGCAGTCCCTGGGCTCTGAACCCGTTGATAGAGAGAACGCTAGTGGGCGGGTACTGTTTGCGTGTTGTTCCCGCAGTACTTAGTATGGCCAATTAGGAGACTATTTATCATGATAAACGCCGATGACTAGTAAGGCTCTCCTGAGGAGGTATTTCGTGCGCTGTTCCTTAATACCTTTTAACAACTCAGGAGTAGCGGTGGTTAGAGGCTTTTCCTGAGGAGGTATTTCGTGCGCAGTTTCCTTCATCCCTCACATAAAACTCAGAATTCGCAGTGGTGAAATGCAGCTTCGGTTGTAGTTGTGCTGGGTTCAGATATAGTGAAAGAGATCATCAATTAAAGTTTCAATCAGAATTATAGGTAGATAACTGTCCAAGTGGGGACTCTGGATTGAGTCATATCTTGTTGAAACACGTTTAATGCTTGTATCTGATATATTTACAAGTTTTCATAATTATCAATAATATCCCTTTTCTTGTTGAACTGGTTACTCAATTACTTTTTAAAAGTTGTTTAAAGAGGCGCCTACATGAAGGAGTCTCAAATGGAGACCCATTTCATCAAGGTGTGTGAACTCACCGAAGGGGCCATTTTCAATGTGGGGGAATTATTTGAGCGAGGACGAATGGTGGCTGATACCAACACTCATTGCTTGATGATCCCCCGCTACTGGCTGCTGAAGATGAACCAGGACAACATTTGGAGTAAAGTGCAGCAATTTCTAAACAAAAACATACATCCCCTCGACAAGAAAAATTTTCGACGAGTGGATCAAAGAGAAGAAATTCATGGCGTTTCGGAAGAAACTAGTCCGAGATATTTTGGCAGCCAAATCGGTCTCCAACACCAATTGCATTCACAATGTGCCCTTCAGTATCAGTTTAAAGGAAAATGCCTACTTAAATTAACAAATCAACTCTGTCCAACATCTTACTTTTTATGTTGATAAAAATCAGCCTCTATTTCGTCCGTGCGAGCATCCCAGTGCTGCGATCTAACTTCTTTGATATCTTCCTGGATCGCAGTCTGGAGGCGATTGACGTGCCTTTTCAGGTATGAAACTTGTGTTCGCATGGCTCTATGTCGTAGACGGTTTTTTCTCCCTTTTTTTGGTTTTAAATGAGGGAGGTATTTGGTCTGCTTGGTTGACTGCTACGACTGATTGACTTGTTGAGGCTGCTAGGGCATTTTTGATTTCCCCGGTGAGCTTTTCGATTGCCTGGTCCAGGTCGTCCTCTGTTGTGGGAGGATCCTCTGCTGGAGATTTCCAATATGTGCTGGAAAGTCTGCCAGTTGGTGATCCTTTTGGTCACAGTGATACCGTTGACTTGGTTAGGTCCATTTGCAGGCACTATCTGTCAAATGGTCCGACGACAGTTCCTGAAGTACTTCGGGAGTGGACTGTCTTCCTGCGTTGCTGTACAGGAATATTCCAATGTATTCCTGGGTTTCAGTCAATTTTATTGTTTATTATTTAAAATGTTACAAATACGTTTCGGTGTCTTTATTCACCATCATCAGTTTGTCTAAAATATATATTTAGAGTTATCGTCAATTTAAATAGAAAACTTTCACCAAAATTCACATATTAAAATACAAATCACACACATATTAAAAAGTACATCCAGAACATTGGTTTTCAGGTGATGAGTCAGAACAAACATGTCTGGGAAAAGACTAGAATCTATTGTTTAGAGATCTAAATTTAACTTACGTATATAGTTGCTTTCAACTTCACATTTGACTGGTCACTGAATTTTCCATACTTTATTCGATATCAAGCGAGCGAAACAAAAAACTGTTTATCTTTCGTCTTTTCTTTGCATACTAGCAATTGCTTGGCAATTCTTCAATATCAGATGTTTACATTTCATTTACCTGGTCCAATCAGTTCATGCATGCGATCATCTAATTAGCGTATGATACACAGAGCTAAGATTGTCTGTATCTGATCTGAAATTTATTGCATTCTGATGTTTCTTAATTTGTATCATTTCATGGTTTCTTCTCTTATTATAGTTGTCCTCATTGATCAATATTTGTGTGTTATCGAAATCAAAATCATGCAACTTTTGTTGTGCATGTTGTGCTAATGCTGTTGCATTTTCGTTAACCTTTCTTAAGCTATACTTATGTTCGTATATTCTTTTCTTTAAATATTGCCCTGTTTGTCCTATGTATGTGTTGTCACAGTTCAAACAGTCAATCTTGTATATAACGTTAGGTGTGTCCAACTTATCGCTTCTAGGCTTAAATTTGAAAAACATTCTTTTGCCAAGTTGTTTTTAGTTTTTTCCGCTATAGTAATATTATGCGGTTTTAAAACATTTTTTATTTTTGTGTTGATTTCTGGTATGTGTGGTAATGATACATACTTGATTCACCCTCTTTTTTCTTTTTTATATTATTTATGTTGTTCCATTTATTTGCATTGTATATTTTATTAATTCTTTGTTTTATAATTGGTTCGAAGAATTCTTTGGGATAGTTGTTCATTATTAGTACCTTTTTTATTTTTTCAAGAATTTTTTGTCTGTATCCACAATGTGCTAATTTTATCGCTCTATCAGTAGGAGCTGTTACCACACTTTTTTATATTGTATAGGTGCATATGATTGGTAATTCAAGTATCTACCAGACCACACATCCTTTGTGTACCAGTTTGTTTTTATTTCCCCATTATCGTCATACATAACCGTCATATCCAAAAAGTTTAATGATCTGTTTTTGTCTTCCTCAATGGTGAATTTAATGGTTTCATGGAATGCATTAAACTTATCTAGTGTGTATTGAACTTTTTGGTTTGGCAGGCACATTATGCAGTCATCCACGTTAACGTCAAATATATACTATCACTTGGTCCAAAGTTGTCTATTAACAAAAAACAATACAAACCGGATCATGAAGTCATAGCAAACATCGAACATGGAATCTTCTCTTTAAACAGCGATAAAAAAAACGAAATAAGAAGTAAGTTGTGTAATATATTAACAAATTTCAAGAGTGGAACTGGAGTGGAGTAGAAATTGTCCTCGTACCGGAAGTACGTGGACTTAAGGCACAGCTCTACCGCCCCAATAAATTCACCTTCGGGCAATGATGTATGTTCCCTAATTTCAGACCATTTATTTCTTATGCACTGTATTGAGTAATCTACCAGGATGTTTGTGTATAGCGATACCACATCAAGCGATATTAGGCGATGGTTCTCAGGTATCTTCTGTTTTTTTATAAATTCGCAGAAGCTCCATGAGTCCCTAATGTGATATTGTGAATTTCCCAATATATTACTCAACACAGCTGACAGGTATTTAGACAATTGGTAAGTTGGGCCATTTATGTTGCTAACTATCGGTATTAATGGGTGGCCTGCTTTGTGAAGCTTTGGCAGGCCATATATAAATGGTGCTCGGCCGGTGTTGCAAGACAGTGTTCGTTTTAAATTATCTGTTATCGGACTTCATTTATATATTGTGGGGAACTTCATCTACCGATTCACAGGAGGCAGCATCATCAACTCAAATCAGCCAAACGTCTCACCGCACAAGAACTACCGCATTATCGATTGAAATATATCTAACAATGAACCTACCTAAGTCTTAGTGACGAGTCCAATAAGTGGGCCAGGAACGAAACGCATGGTGCTTCATAGCGCCATAATTTCTTGAATAGAGTAGGGGACAACATCCCTGTTTGGACCCTTTTGTGAGTGGAAAAAACAACTCTCTGACAGTGATCCTTTCAATTTTACTTTAGATGTGGATTGGTCATAAAGGTGTTTCACGGGTGTTATCAGGGTGTTGCTGAGACAAGATCTTGCTATCATTTGCCATTGTTTGTGCACCGGAACTGTATCGAATGCCTTTGTCAAATCTACCAACAAACGATGTATATCTCTGTTAATAGCAACTCTTTTTTCAGTTAGTTGAGTTAGAGTGAATATATGGTCGACACATGAGCGGCCCACGCAGAATCTTGCCTGTTGCTCAATTTCCTGAAGGCCCCATTCTCCTTATATCAGGCTTTGAAGAAGTTTTCTATAAGGACGGCTTAAAGTGCCAAAGACACTTAAACTTAAAGACAAATATACATTTGTAGTTGGAGCAATAGTCTTTATTACCTTTTTTAAGGATAGAAGAAATCCATGCTTCTTTCCAAGAGGAGGGTCTTTTGCCCCTTTAATAGTTCTGTCCATATGCTCAGCCAGGTATTTTATGAGTTTAGGTGTTCCACATTTAATTAGTGCGGCCGAAAGTCCTCCTGGTCCAGCGGCTTTGTAGTTTTTTCAGTTATTTCACAATGTTCCACATTCTTTCTTCGTGGATTTCCACTCGTGTACCTTGGACCTGATATATTCTGGGCGATACATTAGTATATTGGGACCTATCGTCTTTGAGTTAATCAGAGTAGCACTCTGGCCATTTGTCTATTGGAATCGGTTGTAGATTTACTGTGTTTATGTGGTTCTTGTTTAAGTTTTTAATGAACTTCCATGCTGCTGACGATTTTGAGCCCCCTATGTATGCGTCGACTGCTTGGCATTTCTTGTCCCATTGGCATGAGTACCTGAGTGAATTTTCAGGCGTCGGTGTAGTGATGCAGAAACAGCTTGGTGCGTCAACACAACGCTCCGGTGCACTTTATGATGCAGTAATCTCATAACACGATAAATGTATTGTATTATTGTATTGAAACCTGAATACATGAATACGATGGCACGGCAGTTGGAGCTCGGCGTCTCAACTACGGTAGTAATCGTTGAAGACAAACAGGATGCAATCCTACAACAATGAAGAAGAAATGTGTAAGAAGATAACAGAGACATTCTGATACGTGATTTGTAGGGCGGTCGTATAATCATGTGTCATGCGCTTTGCTTTTAAGCGGTGCAGCTCATTGAATCTCTTTTCCTTTGGTTTTACAAAGAGAGACTATGTCACACGCCAGTTGCGTTGCATTAATAAATGGCATAAATAAAGTCGCAAAGTATTTTCTTCTTGTAAAGCCTACGTGTCTCACAAGTGAATTTTCGCAGAAAAGACCCGAATATAGTTTTCTTTTGCAACATGTGTAGGCAACATTGTCAGTGCTTCAATTTATACCAACACTGCATTCCTTTTAAGATTCGTGATTCGAAACTCGAGTATTAACAGAACCGATACCGAGCTGAGAGAAATAAGAATTCATCAGTAGATAAGTATCTTGAAAACGATCTAGTTTTGGTTAATACATTCTGGTTATTGCTCGCGAGGACTTATATCTCAACTTTGCGCATTGCGCTTGGCCTTCACGAATTTGCAATCCTTAACCTGATCCTCATCTTCAATGAGGTTAAATGTTAATCGTTATTCAAGGTGCTGCGCAGTGAGATGCGATGAGTTATAATGCATTAACGCACAGAGCGACATCAACCCAAAAGCGCAACTCAACCAGTGTTATCCATGCCTATTGTCCCATTTTTTTTTCGCATCAGGTTTTGAATTTAGTTTGCTCCTGTTTATATTTTCTTATTCGAATGATTTTTCGTTTTGAGTCATTTCTGGTATGCTTGTTGTTTTGATGTTCGTCGTTCTACTAACTCGTCATTCCAAGTGATGCCATTTTTACTCTTAGATCGTGGTGGAATGCCTCCCGTGCCTAGAGCTTCTAGAGCTGACGATATAATGGTCAAATAATAATAAAAATCGTTTCTATGGTCTTTGAGATATTTATCGTCCAGTTTGTTATTTAAACCAAATTTCTATCACCTCGAAATAAACTTCTGCACTACACCTTCTCTATAAGACCTATACGGTTCTCCTATCTGCCATTCTGTCAGTGACACCAAGAGAAGGCGTCTTCGGGTGACCCAAAACAGGTTCTTTAGATGCATCCTATCAGCTGGCAGATACAACAGAATAACCGAATGGCACAAAACTACGGGGGTGGCTTATATAGGGTGATTCAAAATTGGCGTCATTCCTTTTAAGAAGTAATAGGGGCCCAGTTGGCGAGTACGAGCAAAATATTGACAAAAATGTTTTCTAAAATTTATAAAACATATTAACAGTTGGAAATTGAATTTCAACTTTGCTAATAAGTATTATTTTGAAATGGTTCCATGTTTGATTAGAATTGGAATTGTTTGATTTGATTTGAATTTCATTGGAAGTCAAAGCGGCAATAATGTTTTTGTCATTATCAGATAGTTACAGGTAGATAGTCTTTGTCAATAATAACAAGCATTTGTCAAACTGTAACTTTGTCTGCTTTTTCTGATGGGTGAATTAAGTAGCTCATTAGGCCGTAGCCGGTCCCAAGCCCGGGTAAAATGTTATGCCGGTTAGGCGTGGGGTTACAACCCCATCCTGTGAAAGCCAAAGTGTTGTGAGTCAAGCATTTAAGCCTCGGAATAGGACGAAAACACGACGATGAACCCAACAACGAATATGGAATTTGAATATCGGATCATGGAATGTATTGAGCTGGTATCGACCAGGAGCAGCCAAGAGGATTTGCAGTAAGTAAGGAAATCCAGTAAATCAGGTGGGCAGGTACGGGTAACGTAACAATCAGTAAGTCGGTGGTATACCTTGATCAATCTCATTGCAACATGACGTCACAAAACGTGACGTCAGGCGCCAAATGAGCGACGTCTTTAATTAAGTCGTGTTTCCCAGGCACAATTGATGTGTTGTGAAAGCTCAGCGAACTATGAAAAAGGACTCCCATATTAACATACAATCTAGCAACACTGTATTAAAGGCTATATATTAATTTATTTCTTTAAAATATTTTCGATAATTGCATAAAGTGGCCCTTCGTCTTATATTATATCAACGTAGTCAGTTTTGTTTTATGAACCCACTTTTGGATGCCGGAACAAGTTCGTCTGAAAGTCGACACTTTAAAAGAAGCAAACGGTTTAAAATATTGATTTTAATAGGCAAACACGAAAAACATACATTGGAATTTCATAAAATGATTAGTTTTATTTTGACTTGCAATTACATCTTTGTAAATATTTAAATATTTAGAAAATTGTATTTACAATTTTTTTTAAATTGGATGAATGAATGATGACAATTGATTGATTTGAATGGATTGAAATGGATTTTGAATTGTTAAATAATACTTGAGAAACCAAAGGAAGAAAACTAACGTTTGGTATAATTTTATTGAAATTTATTTAAAGCCACAAATATATATTTTTTTTTTTTTTTTTTTTTGTCGACGAGGTTTAGGAAATGCCATCTTACGCACTGTCCAGAGAGCTACTATTGTAGCGCTCTAGGTTGTGTGGGACTCCAGCTTACCTGTTTACCCACTAAAACCCATTCCTCACCGTCACAAAAGCCTAAAAATATATAAACCAGTTAACCAAAAACGAATCAAACACCTCCTAATGTGAAATAAAAATAAACCAAAATCATAGTGACCCTCTAAAAAATTTGAAACTAATTAACTAAGTAACCTAAACGAAGCAAACACCTCCTAATGTGAAATAAAAAGGCATCATAGTGACCTAAAAAATTTGAAACTAATTGACTAAGTAACCCAAACGAATCATGTCACTATCAGCTTTGTCCAAGTTCTAATTCTACACACACACACACACACACACACACATCACTAACGCACTAATGGTCCATAGAAATTTCTTCGTCACTACTGTCACTATCTGTTTCGTGGATGTTCAACACAATAGGCAAAATGTCCGATGCATCAATCTGCTTCTCTTGCTCCCAGGCTGTCTTTATAATATTGTTTGTACATTTAAAATAATTTTTCCACTTTTCGGGTGTAATCTAAAGAAAGATAATGCTATTTCCATGTATTAAATTATAAAATGGAAAAAATTGACCTGTTCTAATGCTTCTTGCCAGGCGGTAAGTACAGTATCACTTGTAACTGTTTCGAAAGACGTTATTTTGGAGTCATAGTATCTCTTGGCTTCAGACCACACCATTTCAATTGGGTTATACTGGCAGTGATATGGAGGAAGTCTCAAAACACGATGACCATGTTTTAATGCTAATTGATCTACTCTGCAAAATAAATAGATTTACATACATTATATCCTGCTAATTGATTCGATCCCTGATAGTTCCAGTATACCTATACTTTTTGAGAGGTAAATGTGGTTTTGTTAAGGTCCAAACGTAGTCTTTCATTGCCAAAGGTGGAAATGAAATATTCCTCTGACTTAACCATTCCATAAGCATTTTTTTTGACCAACTGGGATTGGGAATTTTTTCTACCAATCCAGAATGGTAAGGCGCATTATCCATTATGATTAGCGAGGGTTCTTCAAGGTTTGGCAATAACTGTTCTTCAAACCATTTCTCAAAATTTTCGCTGTTCATAGAATCATGATAGTCCCCTGTTTTGCTACCTGATTTGAAAATTAAGCTTGCATTTTCTATGAATCCCTCTGTGTTGCCTGCATGTAGAATTATGTATCTAACGCCTTCTCCACTTTTTTTTCGCACTGTATTAAGGCTATCATCTTGCCAGCTTTTCCTAAATGCACCTTTACTAAATATCCAAGTCTCATCCAGCACAACGGGCTTCAAGGAAAAAGATGATGCTTCGTTATCAGCGAGCTCCCTTAGAAATTGTAGCCTTTTGTGTGCAACATATGGCATCTCCATTAAATATTTCCTGTTTGAGACTGTACATTTTTTCCAACTGAACTTCATTTTCACCAATGCATCTCTTAACGAACCAAATGATATTTTAATGGTATCAATGCATTGTAGCTTTGACTGCAATAAACGCAGAGTGACATTCTCTCCTAAATAACATAAGATGAAATCCGTTGATAAGAGACTGAACTCTTTATTTATTGTATTCTTACCTGCAGCGTACATTGCGTAAATTCGACTTCTGATAATGTGTTCATGTATTTGATGTAGTGGTGGACCTAGGGATAACATTCTGTTAGTGTTCACGGACTCCTTGAACTCATTATCCCTTGGACACCATTCTTTGCTAGCTTGTATACAGTAGATGGTGATACTTCCAGAGCATCACATACTCTCTTTAAAATAGTTTATTATGGTTATACCATTTTGAATAAATAATTAACATAAAAGTAAGGCTATATTTACATTGTACACTGAATCCACATGTAAAAGGGGTTTTCCTGCTGCTTTTTCAAGCTGAAAATAATTTATTAGTTTAATAATTAAACGCTGTTCGCATTCACTGTATCGTTTCGGCATTGTTAATAACAAATGTTATTAATTTAGTTAAATATGTATGTTAGTGTCAATGACAATAAACATATAAACTTCCTCTTCGTCTTTTGGCGCTGATAAAACAATACGGAATTAGCTACGACGTGCCCATTGGTTAACACTCATTATCGGACAAAGCGCGACAAGCTGACGTCATCTTGCAATGAGATTGATCAGACAGTATTTTACAGTGGCAACAAAGATGGAGCCCATCAATTCGGAACTGGATTTGCAATACAGAAATACTTATTGGACGCAGTAATAGACTTTGTACCCATTAATGAAAGAATATGTCAAATTAGACTAAGAGGTCCATGGTACAACTACACACTAATATCAATACACGCACCAACGGAAGACAAGGGCGATGATGAGAAGGACATTTTCTATGACCAACTTTCCAGAATTCTCGACTCGATCCCCAAGCAGGATATGTTATTGGCACTGGGCGACTTGAACGCAAAACTGGGTAGAGAAGACTGGTCAAGACCACAACACAGCCTACACCATGTTAGCAACAACAACGAACTACAGGTAGCAAATCTAGCAGGACTCAACAGTCTCATGGTCAAATCTACTATGTTTGATGACCGAGATATACATAAACAGACCTGGGTATCCAATGATGAGATAACAAGAAACCAAACAGATCACATCCTAATAGATTCCAGGCACTCAAATGACATCATAGACGTTAGAATTAAATGAGGAGCTGAGGCGGACTCGGACCATTTTCGGAAAACAAGAATAAGGATCAAGGAACAGAAGACAGGTCCACAGCAAGCAAATAAGACAGCTAAATGGACACGGATAAACTTAAGGAAGAGGACCCCCTCGCTAACTACAAGTCTAAAATTGCAACTAAACGTGCAAGAGTAACGCCAACATCATATGAAATGTTAGACAGAAGATTAATCTGGAGACAATGGAGACAACTATCGGAAAGCGCGAAAGATCAAAGAAAAATAACTGGTAGGATACAGAATATGAGAACGTACAGAACCAAAGGCACCGCCCTAGGGCTCAAATGTTACAGGACCCTTCACAGGACAACATAGATAACTTTAACAATGCAAGACGTAGAGCAAGAAAACTCGTTAGGGATAAAAAGAGAGAACACCAGAAGAAACAAATACAAGACATCGAAGATAGTGGAACTCGAATTAAAATGAGCTTTAAACCACAAACAAGTAAAATAATACGGAAAGATAGTGGTGAACTCATCACCGGCATTACAGAAGGAGTAAAAACATGGCAAGAACATTTTCAGAAACTCCTCAATGTAACAAATGACGACACAACGAATATACCGGTGAATTTAATCGCCGAAATAGAAACCGAGGAACCAACACTAGAAGAAGTGACGAAGGCCAAACAACGCCTAAAAAACAACAAAGCGCTAGGAAGTGATACTATCCCCTCTAAATGGGAATGAATCTTCTGAAAATGGGAGGTCCAGTACCCTACGAAAATATGCATGAGTTAATCGTACTAATATGGGACAGCGAAACATTACCGGAAAGCTGGAAACAGAGTGTTACCCTTACATAAAAAAGGAAGCTATCAGTTATGTAAAAACTACAGAAGGATATCTCTCTTTAATACCGCATATAAAGTGCGTGCAAACGTGATTCTAGTCTGCATAACACCATACGCGGAGAGTCGATCGGTGATTATAGATAGATCAAATCTTCACTATTCGCCAAATCCTCGAAAGACACTGGGAATTTGATAAGACCTCCACAAACTATATATACTGGCATTTGCAGATGATATAGATATTGTCTGTAAAACAACCATTGAAGTCGAACAGTTGTTTGGAAAACTAGAAAAAGAGACAGACACAGTTGGATTACGAATTAATGAAGACAAAACAAACTTCATGTCTAATTCCCGGAGACAGGGAAGAGATCGACTGGGGCAAAATGTAACCATTGACACCTACCATTTTGAACGAGTCTCAGAATTCAAATGCCTCGGCGTATTCATCACAGCAGACAACAACATGAATAAAGAAGTGAAGGCCCGCATACAGAGCGGTAATAGATGCTATTATGCACCACGAGAACTGTTCCAATCCAAAATAATGTCGCGATCCTCAAAACTAAAATTGTACCATACTACTATGAGACCGGTAGTCATGTACGGATGTGAAGCGTGGACCCGAACCAAAGCAAACGAAGACGTCCTGCGAAGATTTCAGCGAAAAATACTTGGACGATATATGGACCAACCCAGGATCATAGTTCAGGGCAATATCGAATACGAACAAACGCGGAGCTAGAACAATCGTACCAGGGAGATATTGTGAGAGAAACAAAGTCACAAAGACTGAGATGGGCAGGACACATACAGAGCACCGGATGACAGGGTGCTGAAAATTGCATGGCAGGAAGCACCGACGAGCAGAAGACCAACGGGAAGGCCTAAAATGAGATGGAGGGACAATGTTCTATCGGATGTGCGGAAGATGGGCATTGAAAATGAACAGGAAACAATGCTAGATAGAAGTCAAGTGCTTGCAGCCATGACCCACGTAAGATTGTAGTGCTACTTGACGATGATGATGACTTATCAAACCGTGACGTATTTTGAAGCTCCTTTCAAAAAATTTACAACAACATCGAATTTGCGGATATGCGATTAGTTATAGGGAAATGCCACAGTAACATAACAGAAGGTGTAAGAACTTACACTAGCTAAGGGCTAGAGACACTGGACGATTCACTCCAGGAATTGACGCAGATTGTGGAGGATCTAGAGGTGCCCGAGTTCCAGACACAGAGGGACATGTATTTGAGATAATTGCAGCAAATATTTTCAAAAGTGCTCGGGGCATTGCACAACCACTAACACTTTCACAGTTACCGGATAATTGTACCGATGACTCCCCCGAGGAAGGCATACATTCCTACCATGTATGTAAGTTACCCATGACACAAGGACACATTAAATCACTGATCTTCCGAACACCAGTACAAATTGAGCAGGAGCTAATTAACCGAATACGAGAAGCTGCCCAAAAAGTGATCGCAGAATGTTGCGAAGAGGGCACAATAACGTGATTGGGGAACAAACATGTTTGGAGTTAAACTGGCAGATCTTCGTCAACCTATTGTGATTTAAGGAAGCCCATTTTCTAATTTTCCCCAGGCGGGTACATTGATTGGCAAAAAATTGAGAATATCTACATAAGGTCCCAATATATGACTGAAGTTTTTGCACATGGCGAATCTTTGAGAGTAAGTTTGTTTTACCAACAAAAGAACGAATCAAGACATCTTGAACGTGATTGAAGTGAGAGGGCGCAGTGTTTAAAAAAATACGTTTATCTTGTTTAGTCCTGCATTATAGCTGTTGTTGTAGCCTACGGAGATGACACAAAATGCTGGCACAAAAACAAAACATCAGTGGAACCTTCAGTATTTTGTGCAGCCATCCAAAACTGAAGCAACTAATAATCGGCGATATATCCTAATGGTGCAAAGAAAGGGGATTAAATTGGTTTGAACAGGTAAAAGCCACAATTCCCAGATAACCACAGATCATATTCTTCAAATTTGCAATTGAAAGACATTTATCTGCATCAGGTCACGTCCAAAACAGCCTGTTCACGCCAAAGTGCAAGCCTGCTCAACTGAAGGCATATTTAAAACCACAAATGGAGAACGTGTACAGCCGACTCAACTAGGAGTTGTACATAATCAAGAGCAGTCGACGCAGTCGAGTTTTACTTTAGTATAAGGCACAGCACCGTTCTTGCCAAACCGTTGAACCTCCCCATTTTGGAAGGATTGAGTGAATACCAACCGATCAAGGAATATATAGTTGATGCCGTTTTTAGATACGTATCATTCATTATCTGACTGTAGGCTGATGAACGTCAGCATCAGCAATAATCAGAGTGTTTTTTTGCCGCCGAATTCCAAGACCGCTGTACGCGAAAGTAACCTTAGTGTAAACGCGACAAACTCACCTTCACCTGCGGCGTGCCAGCCAAAACCCCGGAAAACACGTGTTTAAGTACACGTGTTTTAACCAAAGAAATTCGAGCACGGGCTTCCTTTAGAGGCACGTGCAGGTCTCCCAGTAGGGCTCCGGAAAGCCCAGTTCAAAGTGAAAGTGAAAATCAAAGTGAAATCATGAATGAGACCGGTAAGTCCGAAAACAACCCCACTCCCATAACCTCAAAAAACCACGTGCCCCGCAGAAGCAATTCCTCAAGCGCTGAAAGGCAGCCCAAACGACAAAAAACCCCAGCCCTCAGATCGGGAGGCCTTCGAAACCCTCCGAAGGGACTTCGAAACCCTTCGAAGGGACTCCGAAACGACCAAAATCCAATTAGCAGCCGTCCTTCAGGAAAATGCCAACCTCAAAGCTCAGCTAGAAGCTTCTCAGCCCCCAGTTCTTCCTCTCAGCCCCCAACTTCTCTCTCTCAGCCCCCAACAAGATGATAAAATGGAAATCGAGGATTTCCCAGCATTACCTAAACCCTCAGCCCCCTTAAATCTGCCCAAAACTTCGAATGCAGCACTGCACAACCACATGGTGCAACGATGCACAGCCCCCCAAAAGCCCACAAGTGCAAAGCCCGCACAACTGCCCGAAACTTCTCACTCAAACCCCAAAAAAGCGACGATTCCAAACATCATCAGAACTCCCGCAGCCGGGACCAAAGTCCAGAAATTACTTTTGGAAAAAAATTTCCAATTTACAAACCCCAAAAAAGTTACATTAGGGATCCAAATTCACCCCCTCTCAACTGATGACCATGACCATGGTGATGATCGGCCATCACAAAACTTTTGTCCTCAGAAGGAATTGAGTTTCATACTCACACCCTTCTGGCAGACAAAAAAATTATAGCAATCGTCAAGGGATTGCACCAGGACATGTCTCTGCCTGAAATCCAAACAGAACTGCAGGAATTAGGCTTCTCGCCCACCCAAATCCAATTTTTTAAAATGGGGAATCTCCAAATAAAAACAAACATGATTAAAATGTTGCTCCCCAAAGACCAAACCCAAATATTTGAGGTAAAACACCTCCTAAACTTGTCGGTAGTCATCGAACCCCAAAGAAACTCCCAATCCATCAACAAAAGACACATTCCACAGTGTAAAAAGTGCCAGAAATTCGGACACACCATGTCCAACTGTGAGGCAAAACCCACTTGCCATAAATGTGCCCAGGGGCACTTCTACGCCGAGTGCAAAAAGCCTCGGGATATCCCGGCCAAATGTATAAACTGCAATGGCCCCCACCCGGCAAGTTACTTCTCTTGCCCAAAAAACCCCAATTATATAGCCCAAAAACAGCAAAAAGCGAAGCAAGCCAGCTTCGCAAACACGATTCAACCCACAATTTCATATGCAGAAAAAACTGCAAAACCCCCAGCGGCAACTCAAATGCTGCCACCCCTTAATGCCCCCGGACCACCCGATCAGCCCCCCCAACTGCCCCCCCGCTGGCCCCCCTTCGGCCCCCCAACAACCCCCCATCTTGAGCCCGGCCCTTATTCAGCTTCTCCTGATGCCTGAAAAAGAAATCCAGGCAAAAATACAGCGAATATCGCAAATGATATTCAGCTGTCCTGCTCTTCAAGCGCTGGCATGAACAACTTAAAGCCAGCAGGCGTCCACATTGTCTCCTGGAATGCCAACTCTTTCTACCCCAAAAGGCACGAATTTGAAGGCTACCTCCGGGAAAACGATGTGGACATTGCACTTCTCCAAGAAACCTTTTTGCAACCACAAACACTCTTCAAAATCAACAACTACAAAATTTACCGTAATGACCGCCCCAATAAAAGGGGGGGCGGCACTGCCATTCTTATTAAAAACAGCCTTTCCCACACCCAAACCCCCCCCTTCACTAACACCTCAATCGAACACTCCTCAATAACACTAAACATGGAAAACTCCCAAATCCTAATCATTTCAGCCTACAAATCCCCCAATACCAAAATAACGGAGCAAGACTACACCGAACTTTTCAAACACGACATCCCAACACTAATAGCTGGTGATCTAAACTCTAAAAACACTGCCTGGGGTTGCAGAACTTCTAACCCCGAGGGAAACAAGCTCCTCAAGCTCTCCCAAAAGCTCCAATTCGAAATTCACGCTCCTTCAGAGCCAACACACTACGACCACACAATTCCAGACATACTGGACATTGCCGTCACTAAAAACATCTCCCACATTCTCACAGTCACCAACTCAGATTCTCTCAGCTCAGATCACAACCCAATAATCATAAACATAAACGAACAATACACTAACAACCCCCTAGCTCCCATTTCCATTACTGACTGGGATGCCCTCGCCTACTACCTTGGAGAAACTCAAATTCCAGACCACCCACCTCAAAATCAAAAAGAATTAAACACCTACACAAATAAAATCACTGAAAAAATCTCTATAGCCTTCTCAAAAGCCACAGCTTTAAAACCAAATTCAAATACAAATCCTTACTCGCTGCCGACTGAAATTAAACTCAAAATAAAACTAAGAAATAAACTAAAACGGAGGGCTAAACAATTCTCCGATTCACAATTAAACAAACAAGCAAACATGGTAGTAAAACTCAGTAAAGAAATTAAATACGAAATAAACAACCTAAAAACGAAAGGTGCTCAGAAATACTGGAAAATATCCCAACAGGCGGCACAGACGCCTGGAAAATCTCCAAGGCACTAAGAGGGAAAACCAAAACCTACTTCCCACCAATCCATGTTGAGCGAGGAGCTGGTGTACACAGACGAGGAAAAAGCGGAAGCTTTTGCCGACTCTCTGGAACGCCAGTTTTCGCCCAACAGATCCCAAACGGACGACCTGGATTTCGAGGAGGAGGTTGAGACCGTCCTCACCGAAATCAAACAGCGACAAATCCCTCCAGACGCCCCACAAATCCCCCCAGCAACCCTTTCCGAACTTAAAAAAATCATTTCTGCCCTAAAAACCCGCAAAAGCCCCGGCCCTGACCAAATCACCCACAAAATCATAAAAACACTTCCTGAAAACCTTCTAAACCACCTACTTACCATAATTAACACTTCTTTTACACTACGAAAATTCCCAAAGCCTTGGAAAACAGCAGCCATCGTCCTAATCCCAAAACCATCAAAAAACAAAACTTTCCCGCAAAATTGGAGACCAATCAGCCTTCTCTCTTCGCTCTCTAAAATAACAGAAAAACTTTTTCTAAACCGCCTAAACCTACTAATAAACGAAAACCAATTAATCCCTCGAGAGCAGTTCGGATTCATGCAAAAACATGATTCAGGCAAAAAGTTTTGTTGCGGGACCTGGATGCTTCGCTAATGTCCACATCCTTAACGACTTGTTGCGACACTCGAAAGCGTCGAAGGGTTTAGTGTTCATGTATATGGACATATCGAAGCTGTTCGGCACAATACCACATTATGCTATCGCACCTGCCCTCAGGAGAAAGGGACTTACGGCACAAATGGCTTCAATAGTCACAGAGGCTTACAAGGATATGAACACCAACATCCAAGATTCTCAGGCTACCATTGAGATTAGCCTCCAGTAGGGCGCCAAACAGGGTGAGCCATTAAGTCAAACATTCTTAAACTTAGTTACGGGCGGCGTCCTGGACAAGCTGGAAAGTCAATAACAATATTCGTTTGGAGGCGAGCATAAAAATTGGCTCGCCTTCGCGGACAAAGCCTCCCACAAGCAGCTCTCATGCCCAATGTGTGGATCGCAGCATGAGACACTGGCTCCTATCCTAGGACAGTGCAGGTTCACGACGCCTGCACGAATATCAGGCCACAACTATATAACCCTCAAACCTCTTTGTACAGAAAATCTCTAAGTTGACCTGGTGGTCACCCGCCAGAAATGGTCTTGTGGTAGTCGTAACAGTCAGCCATAAAGTTGGGGAATATCTGGAACTAGAGAGGCTTAGTAAGATTGAAAAGTACACGGCACTCTTGCCCCAACTTGCTTCTCGGTTTGGTGCAACCGCAAGTGTAGTCCTGCCTATTGTAGTGGGCAAAATGAGGGCCGTATCTCGCAAGACTGTTAAGTCGCTGACAAGGCTCGGCGTTGCCGGGTAGGCCGTTCCCTAATTTCGTCTTAGACGAGTTGAGCGACCAGAACTTAATCAGTGCTAGACTATCCATACAGGCCTGCGCAGATGATATTATAATATTTTCTGACCATCAACGAAATGCCAATAGATTATTGAAAGTTGCCCATAATTTCTGCCACAGCAGAGGTATGGATATTAACATCGAAAAATCAGCAGCCCTCTCTATTAAGGTTACCAAAGGCAACAAGCACATACATACCCTAACAAACCCCATTTTCTATCTTCTAGAGCAGAGATCAGGCATATAGGTCCCGGAAAATTCCTTAAATACCTTGGGAAGCAGTTTAGTCATGAGGGAGTCGCATTGGATACTACCCAGTTTCAGGCTTAAAATCGACAGGGTTAAGGCAGCGCCTCTGAAGCCGCATCAGAAACTTGAGCTGATAAGAGATTTTCTATTACCCAAACTACTAGATCAGATGCAAACTCCACATATCACCATCAAACTCTTGAAGCAGATATATTTTATTGTCAGGGCTGGGGCATATCTAATGTTGAGATTGTCAGGGCTGGGATCAGGTGCATAGTTCATCTCAACAGGAGATCGGCAGACGCTTATATACACGCTTCCATTAGAGAAGGCGGACTAAGCTTCATATCGACGAGGAAGCATGTACAGATGACCATGCTGAATCGGTATTATAAGGTCCTTCATCAAAACCCAGACGATGTCATTACGGCTCTGAGGATCCTTCCTTATGTTTCAAACCTTATGGTTAAATTGAACTCCTCGACCGGTGATCTTGTAACATTGGGCCGCCATATCGCTAAGCAGTGGATTAGACATAAATAATATATAAATGGTCTGACGGAGACAAACCGCCTATGTCAAGCTTGGAGATTTTCGCCCGGAAAGCAAGAGCCGGGGCGGCCGTAGTTTTAATAATCGTTAGGGTTTTTATGAACAAACCACCAAAAATTGCTTTTCGTAGAGGCTGGAATGCTTCCAAAGAAGGAGTCTGGAGATTTTTTACGGAGTATTTCTTCAGACTCGGATAGCTTGGACAAAAGGGATATCGCAAATCAGCTATAACATTTGAATCGCTGAAGGACCCAGGATTAGCCGGCGACTTCTTCAGAAATCATTCAACAAACAACAGAAATTAAAGTCTATAAAGCTGGAAACGCGATAGAATGTTCCAATTCGCAAGTGATGTTCGACGCTGAGTGATGCGGATTTCTCCGTCGGTAACTCGCGCAAAACTGCTGAAAATGGCGGCGTACTGGGTGTTTGACTTGAGATGAGTAGGAATAGGAAATAAATAGCCTATCATGCACACCTAGTTCGGGACCTATACAATGCAGAAGCGAAACGCAAGTTTAATCTATACAGATTTTGGTAAAATACAGAAATCCAAAATCAACTGATTGGTTCTCCTTCACGGAGAATCTTCAGAAGAATTGTTAGGTGCAAATATTTTGCCGTAAACCTGTTAATTTGTTTTCGACCTCGGTATGCGTGTGCAAGTTATTTGCCAAGCATATCTGTTTTGGTTTTTTCATCATAGAGTTAAATTTTGGCTGTAAAATCCGAATCTAGCAAATTTGGCGATTCTTATCGCAGTTTCGATTCTTATCGCAGGTGAAAAAAATGTTTGGTAGATTGCGGGATCACGTGTCCGTTAGGGCCAATGAAATTGGTGATTTTTGATTCCTGCTCCAACGGAAGGTTGGGGGGAGGAAAAACTTCTACTGGTGTGACGGTAGATTTTTGGTGGTTGAAGAATGAATTAGGCCGTGCCGGTCAGATCGGCAGGTCGATTTTTGAGTTTGTTCCGCACGGTCGGGCTTTGAGATTTTCATTGTGTTCAGCGCTACCGCATGGTCGGTTTTGAAAAATTTTAGAATCGAGAAATTTATTGATGATTGCATTGATGGATTGATGGTTTGCAAGAGGCCTTGATTGATGGTTTGCAAGAGGTTTGCAAGAGTCGGGCGAGTTGAAGTTTTGAGACCCAAGAACCAGATAGACGAATCCATGATGGCCGTTATGACCACGTGGAATTGATCCGAGATCCGTTGAGCAATTCAAAACCAGCTCTTTTGGGGAACTTCAGCGGGACCTTTGGATTTTTGACGTGGATGCTGGTTCTGGTGATTTCTATTTTGGGTAGAAGTTGTATGCTACTTGGAAGCATGCTGGCGCCCAACTTTTGGTGAAGACTTTTGTTTTTTTTATCAGTTTTTTTATGACAGTATTTTTTTATGATTGGAATTAATAACGTTTTATAGTTAACTGCTTGTGCTGAAACATTCAAGTTCGACTGCATTCAGTTCATTTTGTTTCTTTTTACTTTAATTGCGATTCACAGTCGGACCTGAGTGATTTCCTTATTTATTTTGGTACCCCTTTACTGTGGATTTTTTTATTTTTATTTATGATCACGACCGATCCCAATTGGAAGACCTGCGAGGCCACTGACTGAAGTGATCACTCCAGCAGGTCCCCCTCAGGGTCCTTCCCCTTCACCATCCAGGCTTGATTGAAGTTAAGGTATCCATAGATTAAGGGTGCTACCAAAAATATCCGAGTGATACACTCTAAGTAAATTTATATTTTTTTTACCTTTATTACTCTCAGTAAAATTGTTAAATTGCTTAAATACATTAGTTGTGCAGTTGAATTTGAGTGTGCATAATTTTGTATTGTCCATTGAGCGTTCCAAAAATTGTTCACTAGCCGCAAAGTACTAGCTCTTGCTCTAACTCACGCCCCGAGATAAAATAAATATAGTTGGAAGTAAAATTCATAACAGAATTTGGAAAACCTGTTCAACAAAATGCTCTTCGATTCCAAAGTTGGAAATAATGGTCACAACTGTCACTTCAGCATTTATATCAGCTTCATCCGCTTGCTGCTTAAAGGTGAAGGGACAGGTGAGGACGGCCAGGTGGTGGAACCCCGAATTTTCGATGATGAGAGTACCGGGCCAGTAAATACCCGGCTCTCTGGGGTTCGAATAGAACATCCCTGACGACGTAATGCAACTCCATTAAAAAATCAGAAAAAGCTGCACTGAGGGAGCAACATAAAGATATCGGAGATACGTCAAGCTACGCTAAACTCCATAAAGCGATTTCGAAAGAACCACAGCAAAAAGTGTGCCCTCTTGCAAAACCACAAAGGGCATACTCATCAAAGGAGAAGGAAACCCTGGAATTTATGCTCCAGGCACATTTCCCTGGATCAACAATGCAAACAACCATATAATGCAAGTTGCGTGTGGCATTCAAGTGGTTATGGGGACGGGAAAAGGGTCGCCAAAACAACACTGAACTCATGTATCAAGACTTATAAATCGGTCTAAATTCGAATGGGCTATAATCTCCTTCCGATCGTTTAAATCACAAGGAAAAGAACTAGCCTCTAAATTAACAGGCCTAATACTAGCTCTGCCGCAACTTAGAATTAGAATTCTGGAGAAGCTGATCGACAGTCAGATCAGGAATGAGATTCTTAAAATAAACCCACTGCACCACAAGCCGAATGTATACCAAAGAGGGAAATCCTGCGAATCTGCTTCGCATGAACTTCTGCCGATAGAGGAGAAGAGCAGATAGAGGAGATAGAGGCAACGTATAAAAAAATTAGCTAAGCGACATTCCTGGATGTAAATGGAGCCTTTGACAATACTTTTTTCAAGTCAATAGTCAAAGAAGTGCAACTTCGTGGAATGGAGCCTCCAATATACGGATATATCGAAAACATGCTTTACTTCCCAACAGTTACCGTTAAATTCAATGCGGTCATCGTGGGGGCACGGGCCATCATCATTCCTTGTCTGACTGCAGACTGATGAACATCAGCAGCAACAATCAAAGAGTTTTTTTGCCGCCAGATTCCAAGACCGCTGTACGCGAAAGTGAAAAGTCTAGTGCAAACGCGACACCTTCACCTGCGGCGTGCAAGCCAAAACCGTGGAAAACGCGTGTTTAAGAACACGTGTTTTTGTTAACCTAAAAAGAAATTCGAGCACGGGCTTCCTTCAGAGGCACGTGCAGGTCCCCCAGTAGGGCTCCGGAAAGCCCAGTGTTAAGTGTAACCAAAGTTTAACCATGAATGAGACCGGTAAGTCCGAAAGCAACCCTCCCATAACATCAAGCGCTGAAAGGCAGCCCAAAAGGCAAAATCCCAGCCCTCTGATCGGGAGGCCCTCGCAACCCTTCAAAAGAATTTCGAAACCCTTCAAAGGGACTGCGAAACCCTTCGAAAGAACTCCAAAATCATGAAAACCGAACTAGCAGCCGTCCGTCAGGAAAATGCTAACATGAAAGCTAAGCTAGAAGCTTCTCAGCCCCAGTTCTTCATCTCAACCCCCAACTTCTCTCTCTCAGCCCCCAACAGAATGAAAAAACGGAAATCGATTTCCCAGCCCTACCGAACCCTCAGCCCCCTTAAATCTGCCCAAAACCACAAACGCCGCACTGCACAACCACATGGTGGAACGATGCACAGCCCCACAAAAGCCCACAAGTGCAAAGCCCCCGCACAATCTTCTCACCCAAATTCAAACCCCAAAAAAGCGACGATTCCAATCGTCATCAGAACACCCAGGAGCCTGGACCAAAGTCCAGAAATTACTTCTGGAAAAAAACTTTCAGTTCACCAACCCTAAAAGGTTGCATTAGGGATCCAAATCCACCCCCTTTCTACTGATGACCACAGGGCCATCACAAAACTTCTGTCCTCAGAAGGAATCGAGTTCCACACTCACACTCTACTGGAAGACAAAAAAATTATAGCAATCGTCAAGGGATTGCACCAGGACATGTCTCTGCCTGAAATCCAAACAGAACTGCAGGAATTAGGCTTCTCGCCCACCCAAATCCAATTTTTTAAAATGGGGAATCTCCAAATAAAAACAAACATGATTAAAATGTTGCTCCCCAAGACCAAACCCAAATATTTGAGGTGAAACACCTCCTAAACTTGTCGGTAGTCATCGAACCGCAAAGAAACTCCCAATCCATCAACAAAAGGCACATTCCGCAGTGCAAAAAGTGCCAGAAATTCGGACACACCATGTCCAACTGTGGGGCAAAAACCCACTTGTCATAAATGTGCCCCAGGGGCACTTCTACGCCGAGTGCAAAAAGCCTCGGGATATCCCGGCCAAATGCCGTAAACTGCAATGGCCCCCACCCGGCAAGTACTTCTCTTGCCCCAAAAACCCTAACCATATAGCACAAAAAAAGCAAAAAGCGAAGCAAGCCAGCTTCGCAAACACAATCCAACCTTCAATTTCATATGCAGATAAAACTGCAAAACCCCCAGCGGCAACTCAAATGCTGCCAGCCCCTAATTCCCCCCGGACCACCCGATCAGCCCCCCCCAAGTGCCCCCCCGCTGGCCCCCCTTCGGCCCCCAACAACCCCCCATCTTGAGCCCGGCCCTTATTCAGCTTCTCCTGATGCCTGAAAAGGAATCCAGGCAAAAATACAGCGAATATCACAAATGATATTCAGCTGTCCTGCTCTTCAAGCGCTGGCATGAACAGCTTAAAGCCAGCAGGCGTTCCACATTGTCTCCTGGAATGCCAACTCTTTCTACCCCTCAAAAGGTACGAATTTGAAGGCTACCTCCGGGAAAACGATGTGGACATTGCACTTCTCCAGGAAACCTTTTTGCAACCACAAACACTCTTCAAAATCAACAATTACAAAATTTACCGTAATGACCGCCCCAACAAAAGGGGGGGCGGCACTGCCATTCTTATTAAAACAGCCTTTCCCACACCCAAAACCCCCCCCTTCACTAACACCTCAATCGAACACTCCTCAATAACACTAAACATGGAAAACTCCCAAATCCTAATCATTTCAGCCTACAAATCCCCCAATACCAAAAATAACGGAGCAAGACTACACCGAACTTTTCAAACGACGACATCCCAACACTAATAGCTGGTGACCTAAACTCTAAAACACTGCCTGGGGTTGCAGAACTTCCTAACCCCGAGGGAAACAAGCTCCTCAAGCTCTCCCAAAAGCTCCAATTCGAAATTCACGCTCCTTCAGAGCCAACACACTACGACCACACAATTCCAGACATACTGGACATTGCCGTCACTAAAAACATCTCCCACATTCTCAGTCACCAACCAAATTCTCTCAGCTCAGATCACAAACCCAATAATCATAAACATAAACGAACAATACACTAACAACCCCCTAGCCCCCATTTCCATTACTGACTGGGATGCCCTCGCCTACTACCTTGGAGAAACTCAAATTCCAGTCCACCCACCTCAAAATCAAAAAGAATTAAACACCTACACAAAAAAAATCACTGAAAAAAACTCTATAGCCATCTCAAAAGCCACAACTTTAAAACCAAATTCAAATACAAATCCTTACTCGCTGCCGACTGAAATTAAACTCAAAATAAAACTAAGAAATAAACTAAAACGGAGGGCTAAACAATTCTCCGATTCACAATTAAACAAACAAGCAAACAAACTCAGTAAAGAAATTAACTACGAAATAAACAACCTAAAAAACGAAAGGTGGTCAGAAATACTGGAAAATATCCCAACAGGCGGCACAGACGCCTGGAAAACCTCCAAGGCACTAAGAGGGAAAACCAAAACCTACTTCCCACCAATCATGTTGAGCTGCGGAGTGGTTGTACACAGACGAGGAAAAAGCGGAAGCTTTTGCCGACTCTCTGGAACGCCAGTTTTCGCCCAAAGATCCCAAACGGACGACCTGGATTTCGAGGAGGAGGTGTGACACGTCCTCACCGAAATCAAACAGCGACCAAATCCCTCCAGACGCCCCACCACAATCCCCCCCAGCAACCCTTTCCTCGAACTTAAAGAAATTTTTCATTTCTGCCCTAAAAACCCGCAAAAGCCCCGGCCCTGACCAAATACCCACAAAATCATAAAATACACTTCCCGAAATCTTCTAAAACCACCTACTTACCATAATTAACACTTCTTTTACACTACGAAAATTCCAAGCCTTGGAAAACAAGCAGCCATCGTCCCTAATCCCAAAACCATCAAAAAACAAAACTTTCCCGCAAAATTGGAGACCAATCCAGCCTTCTCTCTTCGCTCTCTAAAATAACAGAAAAACTTTTTCTAAACCGCCTAAACCAACCTAATAAATGAAAACCAATTAATCCCTCGAGAGCAGTTCGGATTCGTGCAAAAACATGATTCAGTACTGCAAGCAGCCAGGCTAATTCAAGATGCCCGATCGCTCTCCAAGACAAGGGCTCACCTGGAGTCATTTGCCGGACCTCGACAAAGCTTTTCGACAAAGTATGGCACGAGGGCTTAATCTGGAAACTCCTCACTACACAAACTACCAATAGCTTTCGTCCAATTACGTGGCAAGCTTCCTTAAAAATAGGAAGTTTTACACGCTAGTGGAAAAAACCAAATCAAGACATTCGCTCCATAGAAGCAGGAGTCCCACAAGGCTCCCCCACTTTCCCCAACCCTGTACAAACCTATACACAGCCGATGCCCAAAGCCCCAGCCACAACAAACTAGTACTATTTGCCGACGATACTTGCATTTATTATTTCAAACCGCAACATCCAATACATAATTGGCCTCTTCAAAGGCACTTGAATATCTTCCAAGAATGGGCAGACACTTGGAAAATCAAAGTCAATGCGGAAAAAACCACTGCCATCATAATCACAAAAAAAATACAAACGCCCACAAATCTTCCAAAACTCACATACAATAATATAGAAATAAAATTCGCAAAATCTCTCAAATATCTGGGCATCACAATAGATTCAAAACTAAACTTCACAGAGCACATAAACAAAATCATCACTAAAGGCAACAAAACATATGGCTATCTTTACCCGCTCCTAAACAAAAAAAGCAAACTCTCGCTCAAAAACAAAGTATTACTATACAAGCAAGTCATCAGATCGCAAATATGCTATGGCGCCCCAATAATCAGTCAAACCGCCAAAACCAACATTCACAACCTCCAAACTTTCCAAAACAAAATACTTCGAAGATTTACAAGACCCCCCTGGTACATCCGAAACTCCCAAATTCACCAAAACCTAGAAATAGACCCCATTAAACAGCACATCACAAAAACCCCATTCCAAATTTCAAAGTCAGAGCTCTCAACCACACAAACCCACTAATCAAAGAAAACCTTTTCCCAAATCATCCCCGAAAACATCACTTCCAACCTCCAACCAGCCTAATGGCAGACCCCCCCCTGGAACCCACCCACCATAAATCTTAAAAATAAAAAAACAGTTACAAAAACCAGTACCCCTTTTGCCAAAAAGTATACAACCCCCCTTCCAAACTCAGCGATCAGCTGAGCGACTGCGAAAACTCCCCCAAATTCACTCTCGCTCTTCATTCTCACCATCTCGCTCACTTTCGGCCAAAACGAAGCTTAAAAGCTTAAAAGCAACCCCCAGCTTCTTGCGGCAGCATTAAACTAATATGAAACCCCCCCCCCCATTATCCAAACACACATCCCTTCACGTTATTCAATCCCAACAATAAACAATAACAATAAATTAAAAAGGGAAAAAAGTAAATAAAATTTATTTTTTTTAATTTTTTTTTCTTTTCTCTTTTTCTCTAACTTACTCTCCCAAACAAACCACCAACTCCCCAAACCCACATCCCCCACGGTAACCAGGCTCATTCATGAAACCATCAAGAAAAGACTAAAAGCCTTAATTGGCTAAGTTATTAAATCTCAGCACTCACGGGGGGCACGGGTGACCCGCGGGTATCTGCACGGTCGTGTCTGTATCACCTCAATTGTGGAGCCTGGATTGTCCGCCGCCTCGTGTTTGGTTTCATGGTTTTCACGTTATGGGATGTGCGGATAATATCGCCATTATTGTACATTTCCGACACGTGTAAATAACTTGGGGACACCCTGGACAGAAAACGCTGTTCATGGATCATCAGGAGCAACAAGCCAATAAGGGCGATCAGAGCCTTGTAATGGGGCAAGCGCACATTTCGTAAAATATCTCGGGGAATAAATAAATATATCGGCAATATCACTAAAGATCATGTACAGGATGTACATCACTATCGTGAAATTCATAATCAAATAGGCCGCCATGTTGTAGAGACTTAAGAAAAAGAACGGAACAAGCAACAAACCCTGAGCAAGGTTCAGAGATAGCATGTTTCGGGATAATTGGAGCAATGCCAACAACGGCCAAGCAGCCATGGAGACTTTCTCGGGGCTGGAGCAGTTTTATATATCTATGGAAGCTGATGAGGCTTTGACAAGCGGCTACCGAACAGGAAACACTGCCCACAGTGGGAGACTGAAATTGGCCACAGAACGATCCTCAACAAACGCAAGACACTCGATCACCCTCTAGGCATGAGGGTTGACAGAATCACGCTGCTAACATCTTGCTAGGGTGGTTGATAAAGCGGAAAATCTGAAGGACAGAATAATTAACTTACACCTAGGCATTCTCACTCCCGTTCTCCGAGCGGGTCTTAATAGCAATCCAAAAGAAAATTCCTGGTGTTCAATAATATTTGAACATTGTAGCAGATATTTGTTGGGCTTGTGAATTTTTTCTATATTGAAATCCGAAAATGGTGCGCCCCTGTCGGAGATCTTCGGGCCGGTCACCACAGGTGCTATTTCCGGGTTTAGCAATTGAGAAGTCGATTCTCCGGCTTATCATATTCGCGACAATTCTAGCATCCTGTAGGTAATTGGTCATTGTTTTCTTTTGGCTGGATCACTTTTCAGAGCTGACCGATGACCATTGTCTTGAATTTGAAGGATGTGAGAAATCACACTATGGCGTTCGGCGGGAGGTCTACTTTTGGTACCCTTTAGTATCAACCCACATTCCAATGGCGCGACCACCCAAGGGGCCGAAAACCAATTCGTGGGAAACATCTTTCCCTCACCCTGCTTCTCTAATTTTGGCAAAACGCAAGTCGAAAGAAGGGACGAAAAAGTGAAGTCAGTCTTGAACTCCCGCTCATCAGAAGTAGTCGTGATCACACACTCGTCGTGACTACACTCAGGAGTCATCTCAACATCGCAAAGTGAAGTCAGTCTTGAACTCCCGCTCATCGGAAGCAGTCGTGATCACACACTCGTCGGGACTACACTCAGTAGTCTTCTCAACATCGCAAAGTGAATCAGTCTTGAACTCCCGCTCATCGGAAGCAGTCGTGACCACACACTCGTCGGAACCACACTCAGTAGTCATCTCCAACATCGCAAATTGAAATCCGTCTCGAACTCCCGCTCATCGGAAGCAGTCGTGATCACACACTCGTAGGGACTACCACACAGTAGTCATCTTCAGAAAGTAAAGAGCAGTCTTGCACTCAACCTCCCCAGAAAGAATCGTCACCACACACTCGTCGGGATTACACTCAGTAGTCATCTCCAATATAAGAAGCGGTCTGTCACCACACACTCGTCGGGACTACACTCCGTATGTTAAAGACCACAAAGAGTCCACAAGTCTTCAAAGGTGGAACTGCCCAGCCCAATCGCAAAGTGAAGTACTAAACGGTTGTTACCAGTGCTGGTTTGGCACTTGGCAAAAGGCCAGAGCGCTTATCATTTCTGCGGCTGCTCCCAACTATACCACCAAACCACTGTAATCTCAAAACTATTTGGTCCTTCGAGCCGGATCAAGTTAGTTACAACTTGATCGAACAAGCAGCGACAGCAGCAGGTGTTAGTGGGTCAAGCACCAAACCGCAGGGAAGTGTTAGTGGGTCAAGTACCAAACCACAGTGAAGTGACACAGTTGTAGAATTGAGGTAGGATCTAAGCTATTTTCTAACTCGAAATTTTGATAATACTCGTTGAACGATTGCTGAAATATTCTTGTTTGCATGCATTGTATTTGATAAGTTAATCCCCAAGTGCTGCTGAATAATTTACATCCAATAATTCAAGTTAAGATGCTTATTTTAAATTTAGTTAAAATGGAGCCCTTAATTAGGCGTCGAAGTACGATAAAAAGCAGCATCACTCGCATTCAGTCTTGGCTTAATGCAAATAAGCAAACAGAATCGAAACCTTTTCATTTTGAAAGGCGATTAGAAACACTAAAGAGCTCGTATAGCTCATATTGTGATATTCAGCAGCAAATTGAGGACTCTGCTCCGGACCAACAAACCGACAGAGATAATGTAGAAGAGCAGTATTTCGATGTGTCAGCACGATTGTGTTTTAGCATGAGTGATATTACTCGCAATACCTGCTCAAATCCAAGCTCATCCTCAGGAACTCAAGTACAGGCACCCACATCAACCCGAGTTAATAAACCGCACTTAAATATCCCTCCCTTTAACGGCGCTCACATTGAGTGGGAAGGTTTTTATCAATTGTTTGAAGCCTTAATTGAAAAGGACAGCGTATTGACTGATGTTGAAAAACTAATTTATTTACTCTCATATTTGTCAGGAGATGCTCTCAGTCTGATAGCCAACTTAAAAATAACTAACTCAAATTTTTCTCTGGCTCTCAATACGCTTAAAGAAAGATATGCAAATCAACTCAACATAATCTATGCACACATAAGAAACATCTTAAATGTTCCGCAAATCACAAAGGCACAAATCATAAAGCGCTCAATTTGAGACAATTTATCACAACAATTAAACAAAATTGTGATGGTTTAAGAAACTTACACGTAAACGTGGATGCTTGGGACTTAATGTTAGTATATTTATGTTCGGAAAGGCTGGATGCCAGCACAAGAAGGGTCTTTGATTTTGAATTAAAGGCTAATGATCGCCCCACTTTGCAACAATTTTTAAAGTTTCTAGATACAAAGTGCTCGGTACTAGAAAGATCTATTATACCTGAATTATCGACTTCTCACACTGTAAGGTATAATCACAAAGGACACCAGTTTGTCCATGTTACCGATAACAGCTACAATGTTCCTCTGGAGCCCCGCAATGCTCTTTCTCGTTCTAAACATAACGAAACCTCTCACCTCGCAAGTTCGTGCTTGTTTTGTTAGCAAGGGCACCGCATTTATAGCTGCTCTAAGTTTGCAAATCTGTCGCTAAATGCGAAATATAAGTTTATCAAGGAAAACCGATTATGCTTTAACTGTCTGGGTTCTATACATACTGCCAAAGATTGTCAGTCTCAACTTTGTCGCACTTGCAAAAAACCTCATCACACCCTGATCCATAAAGATAGCTCCAGTACTCGTCCCAGAACTCAGTCAAACTCAAGCAATGGTTCTTCACCTTTACCCAATTTGCGAAAATCGACTCATAACACGCAATCTCACACTCAGCCACAAGTATCAAGCAACACCATGTTACACAACACGGCCCCCTTAGTCAATGCACCCTCTGAAATTCAACTTAACAGTTCGACAGCTCATATAATTCTAATACCGTTCTGAGCACGCACGCAAATAGCAAAGAAGTCTTGCTAGCAACTGCCTATGTCAAACTAGTTTCCGTAAAACAGGAAATCGTATATGCTAGAGCACTTCTCGATTCCTGCAGCACCACATCACTTATTAGTAGGCAGTTGGTAGAAAAACTAGGAATAAATTCTAGGATAGTCCCATAACTCTAACAGGAATTCATGGAATTGCAACCCACACTAACAAAATGGTAGACATTTCGGTATTCTCGACAGTCAAGGAGAATACCAAAAATGTCCCAGACAAAATCACGAAAAGCATGCCCCATTACACGCTAATTAGAGAAAATATTGCAATCCCTCCCGGTTGCACGCTTGCTGATCTCCAGTTCCACATTCCTGGACAAATAGACATGCTTTTAGGCGCAGATGTCTATTATTCAATTGTTTATGGATCCCCCTCTCAAATATCCAGGAATTTATTGTATATGGTAGAAACTCATCTTGGCCACATCATAAGTGGACCGATTCCCGTCGACTGTCTCATTTATTACAATACTCAATCTAGTTCAGCTCAATCGCCATTTAGATCAGAAAACGCGTGTCATTTAATTCATGGCAACAATTTAGAGAAGCTTTTTGAACGATTCTGGTCTGTCGAACACGTCTCTGACCTTAAAAAAAAAGGTTTTGTCACCAGAAGAATCCCTTGCTGGAAACATTTTCTCCACTTCAGTCACACAATTAAAAAGTGGCAACTTGAAAGTCGAATTGCCACCCAAAACCCCAAATGCACAATTAGAGATCTCTAATTTTTTGAGTCCAGTTCTTTGAAGTCCTCTTTGGGGTGGTATTTGGGAGGCTGTGATTAAAGGCACGAAATATCACTTCAACCGAATTGTCCGAAATGCCCAATTAACTTTTGAAGGACTCTCGACAATTCTTACACAAATAGAAGCTATTCTCAACTCTCGTCCTCTGACACCCATGTCAAATGACCCCCAATATATTTGTTGCCTGACCCCCGGACATTTCCTTATTGGCAGACAAATAAACGATATGGTTTTGGTTAAATCCGAAGATTGCAAACCCCTTGAGTGGCCGCTAGGCTGAATTGTTGAAATTATGCCTGGCAGTGAAGGTCAGGTTCGACTAGTAAAATTTCGAATTACTAATGGAATTATTACCCGGAGTATAACAAAGATTTGTCCTCTTCCAATAGAAAATTGAAATTTACGTGCTTTGTTAGAATAAGTTAGTATATAGTAATGCTTGTATGTTTTATTTGCTCATTTGATGTCGCAATTTGTTTGTTTAAGTTGGCTAATTGGTTGAAGTTACGCTTCAAGGCAGGCAGTATGTTCAAATAATATTTGAACATTGTAGTAGAGTTTTGTTGGGCTTGTGACTTTTTCTGTATTGAATTCCGAAAATAGTGCGCCCCTGTGGGAGATCTTCGGGCCGGTCCCACAGGTGGTATTTCCGGGTTTAGCAATTGAGAAGTTGATTCTCCGGCTTATAATATTCGCCACAATTCTAGCATCCTGTAGTAGATAATTGGTCATTGTTTTCTTTTGGGTGGCTCACTTTTTTCAGAGCTGACCGATGACCTTGTCTTGTAAATTGAAGGACTGTGAGAAATCACACTATGGCGTTCGGGGAGGAGGTTCTTACTTTTGGTACCCCTTAGTATCAGCCAATTTCCCAATGGTGCGACCCTATCCAAGGGGCCCGAATAACAATTCGTGGGAACATCTTTCGTCACCCTGCTTCTCTAATTTTGGCAAAACGCAAGTAAAAAGAGGGAGGAAAAGTGCAGTCAGTCTTGAACTCCGCTATCGGAAGCAGTCGTGATCCACACTCTCGGAAGTCAGTCAACACCAAGTGAATCACATTCACTCCCGTCATCGGAAGACTCGTGACCACACACTCGTCGGACTACACTCAGTAGTATCAGTCAACGGACAGTCGCAAAGTGGAAGTCAGTCTCTTGAACTCCCGCTCATCGTGATCGTCGGACACACTAGTATCATCCAAATCGCAAATGTCTGAACTCCGCTCATCGGAAGAGTTGATCACACTCGTCGGGACTACACTCAGTAGTCATCTCAACATCGCAAAGAGAAGTCAGTCTTGAACTCCCGCTCATTGGAAGCAGTCGTGATCACACACTCGTCGGGACTACACTCCGTAGTTAAAGACCACAAAGAGTCACAAGTCTACAAAGGTAGAACTGCCCAGCCCAATCGCAAAGTGAAGTAAACGGTTGTTACCAGTGTTGGTTTGGCACTTGGCAAAAGACCAGAGCGCTTAATATTTCTGCGGCTGCTCCCAACTATACCCACCAAACACTGTAATCTCAAAACTCTTTGGTCCTTCGAGAAGAGCTAATTTCTCCAAATTTATTCCGGTGTTGCAATCCAAAGGTTCCAAATAGCAACTCCGGAAACACCTGGGTTCCAGTCAATTTTATTTTATTATTTAAAATGTTACCAATACGTTTCGGTGTCTTTCTCCACCATCATCAGTTTGTCTAAAATATCCGTGAACAGTCGTCATTAATTTAAAACAAGAGCTCTGTTAAAAAATACATGCTAAAATGTTAATTAATATTAATACAAATCAAAAACCTCAAAAAATTTTTCCTGGCTTTCAGTCAATTTTATTGTTTATTATTTAAAATGTCACAAATACGTTTCGGTGTCTTTCTCCACCATCATCAGTTTGTCTAAAATATATATTTACGGTTATTATCAATTTAAATAGAAAACTTTACCAAAATTCACATATTAAAATACAAATCACCCACATATTAAAAAGTACATCAAGAATATAGGTTTTCAGGTGATGAGTCAGGACAAACATGTCTGGGAAAAGACTAGAATCTATTGTTTAGAGATTTGAATTTAACTTACGTGTATAGTTGTTTCTACGTTCACATTTGACTGGTCACTGAAATTCCATATTTTACTCGATATCAAGCGAGCGAAACAAAAAAAAACTGTTTATCTTTCGCCTTTTCTTTGCATTCTAGGAATTGCTTTGCAATTCCTCAATATCAGGTGTTTATATTTCCTTTACTTGGTCCAATCACTTCATGCATGCGATCATTTAATTAGTGTATGATACACAAAGCTAAGATTGTCTGTGTCTGATCTGAAATTCATTGCATTCTGATGTTTTTTAATCTGTATCATTTCATGGATTCTTCTCTTATTATAGTTGTTTTCATTGATTAATATTTTTGTGTTATCGAAATCAAAACTATGTAACTATTGTTGTGCATGTTGTGCTAATGCTGTTCCATTTTCGTTAACCTTTCTTAAGCTATATTTATGTTCGTATATTATTTTCTTTAAATATTGCCCTGTTTGACCTATGTAGGTGTTGTCACAGTTCAAGCAGTCAATCTTGTATATTACGTTAGGTGTGTCCAACCTATCACTTCTAGGTTTAAATTTTGTAAAACATTATTTTGCCAAGTTGTTTTTAGTTTTTTCCGCTATAGTAATATTATGTGGTTTTAAGACATTTTTTATTTTTGTGTTGATTTCTGGTATGTACGGTAATGATACATACCTGATTTCACCTTCTTTTTCTTATTTTATTTATTATTTATGTTGTTCCATTTATTTGAATTGTAGATTTCATTAATTCTTTGTTTTATGATTGACTATGAATTGGTAATTCAAGTACCTACCAGACCACACATACTTTGTGTACCAGTTTTTTTTTATTTCCCCATTATCGTCATATATAACCGTCATATCCAAAAAGTTTAATGATCTGTTTTTGTCTTCCTCAATGGTGAATTTAATGGTCTCATGGAACGCATTAAACTTATCCAGTGTGTATAGAACTTTTTGGTTTGGCAGGCACATTATGCAGTCATCCACGTATCTTTTAAATAATCCACACTTAAAATTCAAATTAGGTATTAGTTTTTCTTCGAGACTTTCCATTACAAGGTTTGCAATTGTTGCAGCTATGGGAGACCCCATAGCTACTCCATATATTTGTGAATAGAAATTGCTCTAGTACTGGAAGTAAGTGGACTTAAGGCACAGCTCAACCGCCCCAATAAATTCATTTTACATTATACATTAAAGTATACACAACAACAATTAATACAAATTACAAACATATTAAAAAGTATATTAAAATCGTTTGAATCACTTGGGATCACAGGTGATGAGTCAGGACAATCATGTTCGGGAAAAGACTAGAATCTATTGTTTAGAGATTTAAATTTTACTTGCATGTATGGCTGTTTCTACCTTCACATTTGGCAAGCCATTGAAAAATCTTTACTTTGTCCAATATCGAGCGAGAGATTAAAAAACTGTTTATAATATATGGCATTTTTCTTTGAATTCTGAGGATATCACTTGGTGTGCATTTCTTCAATATACCAGGTGTTCATATTTTATGTAGTTGGTGTAATTAGTGTATGTAGGTGTTCATTTAATTAGTGTATGATATACAGAGCTACGATTGTCTGTGTCTGATCTAAAATTCATTGCATTCTGATGTTTTTTAATTTGTATCATTTCATGGATTCTTCTCTTATTATAATTGTCTTCATTGATTAATATTTTTGTGTTATCAAAATCAAAACTATGTAACATTTGTTGTGCATGTTGTGCTAATGCTGTTCCATTTTCGTTAACCTTTCTTAAGCTATATTTATGTTCGCACATAGCGCACATTTTTATAGCGCACAAAAAAACTGTGAAATATCTCGGAGCGTATGTTGACTATCTGTTAAGACTTAACACACATGTCACCAACCAACTGACAAAAGCAAAAAACGCATTCAGAGCGAATCACAGAATATTTTTTAATAAGAACCTCTCTGCCAAAACTAAAATAATCTGCTTCTTTTCTCTAATCCGACCGGTTATCACCTACGCCGCACCAGTTTGGTGGAACATGAGTGCCTCCGTAATGGAGAGAATCCGAAAATTTGAGAGATCATGTCTCCGCGCTGCTCTGCACACATACCGACGCAGCGCCACTAAAGAGTTCATTAGCAAGAAAGCGATTTATAATAAGGCAAACATCCCTAGGTTCGACTCCTTCATTGTTAAACTTCCCGAGATTACTATGCTAAAATAAAAAGTAGCAAGAATAGAGCCCTAAACGCAGGGCAGTCTCCGGTTATCTGCAAACAATATCCCCCCATTCTATCACAGATCCAGACACAGCTCAAACAAAGCAATCGATCTACTTGCTAATCGCACACAACATAACTTCCTGATAGATACATTAAAGACAACTACAAATTTAACAAGAAATACTTGTGGCTTGCAGCTGATCGCAGAACACGCGATAAAGTCCGCAGGAGGTGCTATAGAATCTAAGACAATATATGTATCTTACACTTTAGTTAGTTAACTAGAAGTTACAAGTTAGTTAGTTAGAACATTATTTATATTCACCTTAGCGTCAACTTTATGAGTTATCTATTCACCCTAGGCTTCAGTTCAAATGTTAACAATAGCAGGTTTTTTTTCAGTTTTTGCCCGCAACTAGCAAAAATATAGACGAGCAACTCGGGACGGATTTGTTCCACAGCTCCTAATCCCTAGACAAATGCTATGAAAAGTAGAATAAGATATGACATAGTCAAAACGCGAGCTGTTCCATGGAACAAGACGTTTTATATACCCAATCATAGTAAATAGGCTTTTATTTAGTGTTTTTTTTACGGGTAGACCAGCGGTCTGGCTGACCCCGTTCCGTCGACACGGTGGTTCAAAGGGCATGCTCAACTGTCCCCTCCAACGAGAGGTTACCCTCCTCCAGTGATACCCGACCGCGTGCCGGGCCTTCATCTCCCGCGCGTCCCGCCTATTCTCCGACCTGCGAACATCCTCTTCTTGCTGGCTCCGCCGTTTCTCGTGCGTCAGCTGGTCGACGTGTGTCTATGAAGAGAAGGCCTATGTCACCGGGGGCCGGTATGGGGACTGATGGGCGTCGGTCTATCGACCCATATGAAACTCCACTTTCTGTAGGTTCTTCTATCGTTTCGTATCGTTACAAGAAAGGGGTAGTCACAATGAATTAAAAACGTTTTATGAACAACAGAGCAGAAGTACGAAACTTGTTTCAACAATATCAAGGCATAAACAAAGGAACAATTAGAAACATTGGTACAAAAAAACATGGGTATAGAAAACAAATATAGGACTAATGAAAAATGGATAAAGAATTTAACAACGGTAAACATGCCAGACAGTGTCAGGTATGTACTGTCACTTGTCCAAAGGTTTTCTATTAACAAAAACAATCAAAACCGGTTAATGAAGTCATAGCACATCGAACATGATCTTCTCTTAAACAGCGATATAAAAAAAAACGAAATAAAAAGTAAGTTGTGTAATATATTAACAAATTTCAAGAGTGGAACGTCGAACAAAGGTGTGCCCAATGATGTCATAAGGCTTATATGTGAAAACCAAAACTTTTTTAATGACACACAAACATCTGCGTGTTAGCGGCTGACAAATGTAGCAAGACAGTTGTTATGATGAAAAGTGAATATAGAACAAAAATGCTAGCATTAATAAATAATGTAAAAACATATAAACCGGGAAAAAAAGATCTTACTATAAATATTCAAACAAAACCAAATAAAATAATAAATTCATGGCATATAAATAAATTCAGAACAGATAATTTAAAACGAACACTGTCCTGCAACAACGGCCGAGCACCATTTATATATGGCCTGCCAAAGCTTCACAAAGCAGGCCACCCATTAAGACCGATAGTTAGCAACATAAATGCCCCAACTTACCAATTGTCTAAATACCTGCCAGCTGTGTTGAGTAATATATTGGGAAATTTACAATATCACATTAGGGACTCATGGAGCTTCTGCGAATTTATAAAAAAACAGAATATACCTGAGAACCATCGCCTAATATCGCTTGATGTGGTATCGCTATACACAAACATCCCGGTAGATTACTCCATACAGTGCATAAGAAATAAATGGTCTGAAATTGGGGAACATACATCATTGCCCGAAGGTGAATTTATTGGGGCGGTAGAGCTGTGCCTTAAGTCCACGTACTTCCGGTACGGGGACAATTTCTATTCGCAAATATATGGAGTAGCTATGGGGTCCCCCATAGCTGCAATAATTGCAAACCTTGTAATGGAAAGTCTGGAAGAAAAACTAATACCTGATTTAGACTTTAAGTGTGGATTTTTTAAAAGATACGTGGAAGACTGCATAATGTGCCTGCCAAACCAAAAAGTTCAATACACATTAGATAGGTTTAATGCATTCCATGAAACCATTAAATTCACCATTGAGGAGGACAAAAACAGATCATTAAACTTTTTGGATATGACGGTTATGTATGACAATAATGGGGAAATAAAAACAAACTGGTACACAAAGGATGTGTGGTCTGGTAGATACTTGAATTACCAATCATATGCACCTATACAATATAAAAAAAGTGTGGTAACAGCTCTTACTGATAGAGCGATAAAATTAGCACATTGTGGATACAGACAAAAAATCTTGAAAAATAAAAAAGGTACTAATAATGAACAACTATCCCAAAGAATTCTTCGAACCAATTGTAAAACAAAGAATTAATAAAATATACAATGCAAATAAATGGAACAACATAAATAATATAAAAAAGAAAAAAGAGGGTGAAATCAAGTATGTATCATTACCACACATACCAGAAATCAACACAAAAATAAAAAATGTTTTAAAACCGCATAATATTACTATAGCGGAAAAAACTAAAAACAACTTGGCAAAAGAATGTTTTACAAAATTTAAGCCTAGAAGCGATAAGTTGGACACACCTAACGTAATATACAAGATTGACTGTTTGAACTGTGACAACACATACATAGGTCAAACAGGGCAATATTTAAAGAAAATAATATACGAACATAAGTATAGCTTAAGAAAGGTTAAAGAAAATGCAACAGCATTAGCACAACATGCACAACAAAAGTTGCATGATTTTGATTTCGATAACACACAAATATTGATCAATGAAGACAACTATAATAAAAGAAGAATCCATGAAATGATACAAATTAAGAAACATCAGAATGCAATAAATTTCAGATCAGATACAGACAATCTTAGCTCTGTGTATCACACATTAATTAGATGATCGCATGCATGAACTGAATGGACCTGGTAAATAAAAAGTAAACAGCAGATATTGAAGAATTACAGAGCAATTCCAAGAATGCAAAGAAAAGGCGAAGTATAAACAGGTTTTTCGGGCCCTCGCTCAATATCGAATAAAATAGGTAATTCAATATCTAGACATGTAAGTCACATTTAGATCTCTAAACAATAGATTCTAGTCTTTTCCCGAACATGTTTATCCCGACTCATCACCTGAGAACCAAGGTCCCAAATTGTACTTTTTAATATGTGTGTGATTTGAATTTTAATATGTTAATTTTGTGAAAGTTTTTTTTTTTAATTAAATTGATAATAAATGTAAAATGTATATTTTAGACAAACTGATGATGGTTGATAAAGACACCGAAACGTATTTGTAACATTTTAAATAATAAACAATAAAATGGACTGAAACCCAGGAATACATTGGAATGAAGTAGGTTCTTCTGCCAGTGTGTTTGACGAGTCAGCCTTCAGCAACACAGAGCTCAGGGATTTCCTGGCAGCCGCGCGTACTGGTCTGGCGGGCGTCAATTCAAGTCCGATTAAAACCCTGATCGATCTGTTTATGACCGGTCAGGGGGACCTCCTCGTCAGTGAGATAGAAGCCTGGTTGCGGGGACTATCGGGGGCGAAGGGTCGTCCGGTTAGGGCCGGTCAGCCACGCGTAGTCAAGGACCGTAGTGAGCCAATTAGGAACTACGGCAAACCAAACATTGGCAGGGGGGCCAGGGCGTCGGATTATAAAAAGGTGCAAGATCTGTGGACTAAGAGCCGCAGTACCGTCGTGGATGCAATCCTGTCGAGCGCTGGGGTGGGAGCTGTTCGGAGGTTCCTTCTTTGGAGAGTGTAGTCGGGCTGAATGGCGGGATTTTGGAGTTTACGTCACCCGAGGATACGGAGATCAGTGTTGGAGAGACCGATATCACCTTTGCTTCGAAATTTTGGAAGAACTCGGCCCTTGAGAGGACGGTATTACGGTCTCTACTGTCAAGTCGATCAGTTTACACCTGGCATTCAAACCGTGCGGTCGAAATACCAGAGATAAGCAAATCGAACGAGGATATTTCTGAACAGTTAAAGATAAGTTAATTATTAAGTTTATAGGATTAAATCAATAGTTAGTGTTTTATAGTTTTCAATTAAGTTAGTGCGATCTGGAAACAGTGGACCAATATAGAAGAATAAGTAGTTATAAGTGTAAATTAAGTGAACTTATACGGTCAAATTTAGGACAAAATTGGTCGTTCGTGAGCGGATTATCAGTTTGAAAAACTTTACAAATTCGCGATAAGGAGAGTGCGGACGAAAGTCGACTGGTCTGAGAAATCGGCCAAAAATTGCAGCGCGGACGAAAGCAAAATACTCCAAACTTGCAAGGACTTAGCAAGTAAGGGAAGAGGAATAAATCACCCCACAAGAGGGTAAGTAAGGGACAATTACGGTTAAGGTTATACATTGTAACATTACAAAACTGGAAAACTGTATAAAAAACATTTAAGGACAACTAAAAGGTGACAACAAGATAGTCATTTGTTGAACTAGTGGCGAATGCGCGTTTAACCACAAAAAATCAAAAACAAGGGTGCGCGTAATCGCGTAAGGACTCTCGAGGGCTGGAGGAAGCGCGGAGGGGTCGTACTGATCACCCCCAGAAAAAAAAAAAATATTTTGTATTTCTATTTTTCACGGACAATTTAAGGGCCGGAGGAGAAAAAAAACTGTCAGGAAGCAATACAGGGGTGTTGTGAGCGCGGGGAGTCAAAAAATAGTTTTTCGACAATTGTGGACAAACGGGGTGTCGGAGAAACAAAAAAAACATTAAAAAGTGGCCAACGGACCCACCCCAAAAATCCACCTTTGAACAATTAAAAAAGTGGAATAACTCGGGAACTGTGCGTCGGCGAAGGGGGCTGTCAAAGTTAACTTTGACCGGCGGCGCAGCCCCAACCCGGAGCTAACGGCGGCGGGGTCGATCGCGATTTCCGGCGAAACCGTGCGTCGGAACAGGGTACCAACAAAGAAAAAAGTGACCAGGAGCACGGCGGATACCCCCCAATAAAAAAAAAGAAAAAAAAAAAAAGGTGCAAAAGGGGTCAACACATGGAGTCAACGGAGGACAAGCTACGGAAGAAGAGAAAAAACGGAAAACAATTTACAACTGGGAAGAACTGGAGAAACAGGGCGAAGACTTGGGCGCTATTCCCAGACGTCAGTCCCTGCCAAGGTCACCAGTGAGGCTATATAAAAAGGGGCGGATGGAGGCAGAGAAGCGGTCTCCCGCAAAACAACTGAGTCCGCAGCAGCAGGAAAAGGTGGCGAGTCTGATAGCCAAGGTAGGAGAGATCCTGAATGAGGATGAGGCAGGACCAGGACAGACAAGTGTCGCAGGGTGGGAGTCCGGGATGGACAGCTCGGACAACCAAATAGGGCAGCAAGGACAGAGGAAGACAACAACAGGAGGGGCACAGAAGGTGGGGCAGGTGGTAGCCTGCAAACAGGACATCCTGAGAGCGGTCAGCAGGTACACCTCGGGGAAGGTGCAGTTCAATAGGGAGGACAGGGAGACAGTTATTGCAAGGGTGAATGAAATGACGGACATTGTGCTGGAACTAATGGGTGAGATCTACCAGGACACCAGGAGGGAATCCAGGCCAACAACAATATCATTCACGCACATTGAACGTCAGATTGAGGAGCAAAAGCGCGAGATGCAGGCGCTGACCAGGGAGATTAGATAACTAAAAAAGGACGGAATGGCAGACACACTGAAAGGCAATACCACAGAGAAAAAAACAGGACAAAGGAAGGCACACGGACAAAAACGGGTCAGACAAATGATAGACCACGCACGGACAATGTTCCTATGACAGGGACACAAACGGACACGGAGACCGAAGGTGAGTGGAGGGCGCAGAAAAGAAGGACTCGACAGGACAGAACAAAGAAAACCTACGCCGATGCAAAAGGACAAGGAAATACTCAAGGAGACACGACGGACGGAGACACCAGAGAGGAAGGACAGGCTAACGACGCTCGAATAAATACCAGCAGGACAAAGACACGCGGACATAATAAAAACAATTAAAGAGACAGCACAAGAGGAGGCAAGGCAAACGGGCGGAATCCGGGGATTCGCCAAAACCAATTCGGGGCAGCTGGCAATCTACTACAAAGACGGGACACAACAGAGACTAATAGACGACAAAATCAAGACAAGACCCGAACTACAGATCAAACCACTACTAAGGACAAACCCGAAACTACTGATCACGGATGTAATGAGGGGATATACGGACGACGAACTTATGGACGCAATAATCGCGGAAAACAAGGAACTGCAACAGGAGCTGGGAGACAACATAAAAGACAAACTAAAAGTGGTGAGGAGGGCAACATGCATAAATCAAACAAAGGAGAATGTGACCATGGAAGCAACACCCGAGGCATTCATGACCATTGTAAAAAGAGGGAAGATCTACATAGACCTGACGGAAATATATATAAGGGAGGAGGTGAATGTGGCACTGTGCTTCAAGTGCCACAAGTTCGGATACCCGTATAAATACTGTACCGAGCGGGCAAGGTGCCATGTGTGCGGGGGGGCCCACGAGGGTCGACAATGTACGTCAGGCAATCCGGACTGCCCTAATTGCGCGTCACAGGGAACGCCCAGAGACATGAGACACCACACGGCGAGAGACAGGCTATGCCCTGTCTACCAAAGAAAATCAAGACAGTACCAACAGACAAACGTAAACTACGGAAGCAACACTAACAGACAGACATGAAAATACTACAAATTAACGTAGACAGAGGGAAGGCGGCGACAGCACTATTAGACAAATACAAAACCGACCACGACATAGACATCGTCATGCTACAAGAACCATACACAACATACAGACCGACCAACAAAATAAAAAAACTCACCAACGGACGGAACTCAAAGACCGAAATATGGATTAAGGACAACATAGACTACACGATAATAACGGAACTTACGAACGACAACACAACGACAATACGAATAAACAACAAAGCGGGCAACACGTACGTAACATCCATATACGACGAACCAGGGGGGAACAAAAACACGAGACTAGAGGAATACGACAGAAAACAGCGCGAACACACAACACAAATTAGACAACACCTTCTATGTGGAGACATCAATGCACACAGCGACATATGGGGCGGCAACGTTAATGACAAACGCGGAGGGGACCTGACCAACTGGACTATAGACAACGGCTACACACTGGAAAACCAAAAACACGAACAACCTACATTCCAAGGACCGATGGGAAGCAGCTACGTAGACATGACATTAACAAAAAACTAACGCACTAAAAACAGGACGGTTAACGCAGACTAGACGCTCTCGGCCCACAAATACATAACATACGAAATAGACATTGAACACACGACAACCAAACGCAAAAGTACCACTTATGACTTTATCAATACAAACTGGACACGCTACGAGGACCAAATAAAAATACAACCGACCAACTCGACTGGGACCGGAGTGTCGACGACATAGCGGACAGCTTTGACAAGATCTGCAGTCAAGCATGTCGCCGACACATTAGGACAAAGACGTTACGAGAAGGGGACGAGACAGGATGGTGGAACGAGACACTGGACAGACAGAGGAAACAGCTCAACAGGGAACGAAGGGAACTACAAGCAACAACAGACGACGACGAAAGAGACGCAAGGAAACGACAATACAGAGAACACCGACGGGAATACAAGAAGCTCATCAACGAAACGAGACAGCGGACATACGACCAAGACATCACGGATACACTGAAGGACGCCACATGGCACAAAGCCTGGAACATCCTGGCGGGGAAAAACCATACAGACATAAACAAAACGATACGAAAGGACGACGGGACATATACCGAGACAGAGGAGGACAAACAGGAATACCTTGTGCGGAAATATTTCCCGCAAGACGCACCAGAGGACTACAACGAGGATATGCGGGAAATAAGAACGACGAAACACGAATACAAACAGGACACCGAACCAATAATAACGATGACAGAAATACACAACATTGTGAATGGACTACAAAAACACAAAGCGACCGGAACAGACAAAATACCCAACGAGGCGGCGAGACACATACTGAAGGCAACGGACGACAAACTGGCGCGACTTTACAACAGGTGTCTGGACGAACGCACGTTTCCAGCTTGCTGGAAGCGATGCCGTCTCGTCTGGATCCCCAAGAAAGACGGCAACCCACGGCCCTATTTCCATCCAGCCAACACTTGGGAAGATACTGGACAAACTCATAAACAGACGGCTACAATACTTGTTATGAATTTTACTTCCAACTATATTTATTTTATCTCGGGCGTGAGTTAGAGCAAGAGCTAGTACTTTGCGGCTAGTGAACAATTTTTGGAACGCTCAATGGACAATACAAAATTATGCACACTCAAATTCAACTGCACAACTAATGTATTTTAAACAATTAACACTTTACTGAGAGTAATAAAGGTAAAAAAAAATACTATAAATTTACTTAGAGTGTATCACTCGGATATTTTTGGTAGCACCCTTAATCTATGGATACCTTAACTTCAATCAAGCCTGGATGGTGAAGGGAAGGACCCTGAGGGGGACCTGCTGGAGTGATCACTTCAGTCAGTGGCCTCGCAGGTCTTCCAATGGGGATCGGTCGTGATCATAAATAAAAATAAAAAATCCACAGTAAGGGGTACCAAAATAAATAAGGAAATCACTCAGGTCCGACTGTGAATCGCAATTAAAGTAAAAAAGAAACAAAATGAACTGAATGCAGTCGAACTTGAATGTTTCAGCACAAGCAATTAACTATAAAACGTTATTAATTCCTATCATAAAAAAAAACTGTCATAAAAAAACTGATAAAAAACAAAGTCTTCACCAAAAGTTGGGCGCCAGCATGCTTCCAAGTAGCATGCAACTTCTACCAAAATGGAAAACACCAGAACCAGCCTCCACGTCAAAATCCAAAGGTCCCGCTGAACTTCCCCAAAAGAGCTGGTTTGAATTGCTCAACGGATCTCGGATCAATTCCACGTGGTCATAACGGCCATCATGGATTCGTCTATCTGGTTCTTGGGTCTCAAAACTTCAAATCGCCCCGACTCTTGCAAACCTCTTGCAAACCATCAATCAATCAATACCACCATCAATAAATTTCTTGATTCTAAAACCTTTCAAAAAAACCGACCATGCGGTAGCGCTGAACACAATGAAAATCTCAAAGCCCGACCGTGCGGAACAACTCAAAAATCGAACCTGCCGATCTGACCGTCACGGCCTAATTAAATTCTTCAACCACAAAATCTACCGCTACACCAGTAGAAGTTTTTCCTCCCCCCAACCTTCCGTTGGAGCAGGAATCAAAAATCACCAATTTCATTGGCCCTAACGGACACGTGATCCCGCAATCTACCAAACATTTTTTCACCTGCGATAAGAATCGAAACTGCGATAGAATCGCCAAATTTGCTTAGATTCGGATTTTACAGCCAAAATTTAACTCTATGATAAAAAAACCAAACCGATATGCTTGGCAAATAACTTGCACACGCATGCCCGAGGTCGAAAAACAAATTAACAGGTTTACGGCAAAATATTTGCACGTAACACACTCCCTAAGTAACCAAAAAAAAAATTTTAAACACCCAAGTTTAAATTTTTTTTTCTCGCAATAACTCACTAGATCCTGAAGAGCAAACACCTGTCACGGATCCAGACGACAAGCGTTGAGCTAAACTTTAAAACTAGGTCCTTACAGGCAACACCAATAGCGAACCTCAACCATCAGCGTTAATGCCGAAACTTACAATCTATGTCCTAAAGAGCAAACACCAATGGCGAACCAGACCACTAGCGTTAATACCAAAACTTACAATTTAAGCCGTCACCCCGCTGAAGGCTAGCTAGACGGAGAGGTAACGTCGGAACTTTAAACATCGACTATGAACAAAAATCCTACGGGTCTCAAAAAATATAAGACCATAGGGCGGCATTAAAACAAAAAAGAAAATATCGCTACCAATAGCAATCAACACCACATCAACCTGAATTTATCGACCCGTAAGGATGAAGCTGTTGGATCAACTGAAGGTTGATCCAACAGAGGAAATAAAAAAAAACCCTGTGATGATCGACACTAATCATTCTGGAGAAATGGGCATCACACAATTCAAGCCAAAACCAAACAACCCTAAACTAAAAACCGCAAAATAACCAACGACAACATTGAGATACGGTCAGCCATTTACACAGCTGACACAATAAGCGCGAAGCGATTGAAGATTACTCCGCACTAACACTTGGTGGACTTTTACCACCTCCAGAATACTGAACAGAAGTATTCTTCCCAACCTCAATGTGAGCGATCATCAAGTTTTGCGCCAAGCTGATCACACACACCAAGGTACGCCCCTGTCTGTAGAGCGGAATTGTTCATCATCGTTAATCATCATCAATCGTTACATCGGGCTTAATATCCGAAACGTGCCAGTTCCCCAAATCACGACCATCGCGGTCACTCCACCGATAAACCAAATCTGAGGATAACTTTGGTTACAATACAGGGAATAAATTTAGGGGCTAACTTTGCGGCAAACCCATCAATGGCCTTGACAAAACAAAATTCTTTTCCAAACACAGTCACCCACGTGATACTTAACAGACTGTATCAAAATATATAAAAAAATAACCGCAGTACCAAAAAAAAGAATATCGAAAATATATAACAAGATATACCGGCAACCCTCAATCGATCAAACTATATCTAAACGGACCAAAATATCCTGCATTGAAACCTGAATCGTAAGTGTCCATTTAGCGCTTCCAAAAAAATTAAATAGTGCCCCACGTTGGGCGCCAATTTGTTATGAATTTACTTCCAACTATATTTATTTTATCTCGGGCGTGAGTTAGAGCAAGAGCTTAGTACTTTGCGGCTAGTGAACAATTTTTGGAACGCTCAATGGACAATACAAAATTACGCACACTCAAATTCAACTGCACAACTAATGTATTTAAACAAGTAACAATTTTACTGAGAGTAATAAAGGTAAAAAAAAATACAATCAATTTACTTAGAGTGTATCCCTCGGATATTTTTGGTAGCACCCTTAATCTATGGATACCTTAACTTCAATCAAGCCTGGATGGTGAAGGGGGAAGGACCCTGAGGGGGACCTGCTGGAGTGATCACTTCAGTCAGTGGCCTCGCAGGTCTTCCAATGGGGATCGGTCGTGATCATAAATAAAAATAAAAAAATCCACAGTAAAGGGGGTACCAAAATAACTAAGGAATCACTCAGGTCCGACTGTGAATCGCAATTAAAGAAAAAAAAACAAAATGAACTGAATGCAGTCGAACTTGAATGTTTTCAGCACAAGCAATTAAACTATAAAACGTTATTAGTTCCTATCATAAAAAAAAAACTGTCATAAAAAAACTGATAAAAAACAAGTCTTCACCAAAAGTTGGGCGCCAGCATGCTTCCAAGTAGCTACAACTTCTACCAAATGGAAAACACCAGAACCAGCCTCCACGGTCAAAAATCCAAAAGGTCCGCTGAACGTTCCCAAAAGAGCTGTTTGAATTGCTCAACGGAATCTCGATCAATCCACGTGGTCATAACGGCCATCATGGATTCGTCTATCTGGTTCTTGGGTCTCAAAACTTCAATCGCCGACTCTTGCAACCTCTTGCAAACCATCAATCAATCAATACCACCTATCAATAAAATTCTTGATTCTAAACCTTTCAAAAACCGACATTGCGGTTTAGCGCTGAACACAATGAAAATCTCAAAGCCCGACGTGCGGAACAAACTCAAAAATCGACCTGCCGATCTGACCGGCACGGCCTAATTAATTCTTCAACCACCAAAAATCTACCGTTACACCAGTAGAAGTTTTTCCTCCCCCCAACCTCCGTTGGAGCAGGAATCAAAATCACCAATTTCATTGGCCTAACGGACACGTGATCCCGCAATCTACCACAATTGTTTTCACCTGCGATAAGAATCGAAACTGCGATAGAATCGCCAAATTTGCTAGATTCGGATTTTACAAGCCAAAATTTAACTCTATGATAAAAAAACCAAAACAGATATGCTTGGCAAATAACTTGCACACGCATGCCGAGGTCGAAAACAAATTAACAGGTTTACGGCAAAATATTTGCACGTAACATACTTACTCGAGACGGAGGACAGCTTAGACAAACGACAGTACGGTTTCAGGGAGGGGAGAAGTACGATCGACGCAGTAGGACAACTGGTAGACAAAATACAGACAAACAAGAACAAGAGACTACACCAACAAATAGTCACGCTGGACCTTGCCAACGCTTTCAACTCGGCATGGAAGCCATATATTATGGGAGAGTTGGCAAGGACAAACATTACGACCAACCTAGCGGGACTAATAGACAACTTCCTGACAGACAGACGGATACAGACCAAGGACGCAACATACAACATGACGAAGGGCTGCCCACAAGGATCCAGCATGGGCCCAACACTCTGGCTGCTGGTGATGGAAGGGTGGTTCCGAACTATGTACCAAACAACGCAGAGATGGAAGGAGGAACAAGCGACTTTAAGGGACGTGGACATTCAATACGTGGACGAACTGACATACATTCAGGCATTCGCGGATGATCAAGTGATCATTATCACGGGGGAATCCGCGAAAAGGATTGAAAACAAATGGACATACGTATGGGACGGGTGCAGGAAATGGGCAAGACAGACAGGGACGAAATACAACACAAAAAAGACGGAGGCTATGTTCATCGGCACCAAGAAGATCCGGCCGCCGACATTGAAAACAGACAATGACAAAATAGAACAAAACGACAACATTAAATACCTCGGAATCACAATCGACGGACAACTAAACTTTGCCAGACAGATACACAAGACGAGACACAAAGTAGAGGAGACAGCACTAAAACTCGGACACAAGATAAAGCGACTATGGGAGACAAACCAGACGACTCTGGTACGAATAGTGCAGAGAGCAATAAGACCGGCAGTGCTGTACGGTTCCGAGGTATGGGGACACAGGGCAGACGAGACAAAACAACGACAACAACTTGACGTTACAATGAGGACGGGCTTGACGTTACAATGAGAAGACAACAAGAAGAATACACACAGACGCCACCGTGAAGACGAACGGACGGACAGCAGTAGGGATACACATTGAAGACGTTGACGACCACAAAGTACGAATAACGGACGAGACCAAAATACACAATGCAGAGACGTACGCGGCAATTAAAGCCATTTTAATAGCCAATACGAGACAATACACCAACATTACGATACTAACGGATAGACAAGAAACAGCACAGAACATCAACAGAGGAAAGACGACAACAAAGGCAATCACGGAACTACAGAGACACATGGAACAACGACACAAGAAAGGATGGCAGACGAGGATAGCATGGTCGAAAGGACACGACAAGGACAACATACACAACGCTATAGCGCACAGGCTGGCGAGGGACGGCGCTGAACTTACGGACGTGACAGAAGACACAACCAAATATAACACTAAGACAAACAAAGAATGGGCCAAGACAAGACTAAACATGACAATGGACACATGGCAGGACTATTGGGACAAAAGTGACAAAGGACGACAACTCTACGACATTTGCAGGACCGTGGGCCGAGATACAATTAGAACAACATTCAAGGGAACACAATGAACAGGACATGGAAACATAAAACACTACTTACACAGATTCAAACTGACAGACAACGCGACATGCAAATGTGGACCGGAAGACGAAACAATTGACCATATTAAGCATAACTGTACAGAGACCGACAGACAGCAAGCAAGACAACATATAAGGACTAAGTACGGCAACTACAACTTAACACTAAGACATCAGGGCGGGAACAACGACGAGGACATACGTAAACTTAACGAATGGGCCGACCTAGTGATGCGGAAAGAGGAACTAGGTTAAGTAGATCATAGATAGAAATAAGGGTTAGCATAGGGACAATGTATAGTTTTCGAATAGGATAAGCTCTTTTTCCCCCTAATTTGGAGGGAGGAGGTCCAAGGAACGGAGAAAGGAGTTCCATTGGTGGTCGTTTCGTAGATAGTGGGTGTGCATAACACAAATGGACAAAGGGGGTATACCGAAAGGTAGGTACCCGGGCATTGTACCCATAACAACATGTCAAGTCGATCACGGCTGAACAATTAGCGGTGATATTCAACATCATCGTCTTCGGGAATATCCAACCGCGCTCGTTTAGGCAGATGCGTACTATTCTGGTGGACCAAGGAGGGAGATCGTAAAGACCCCTCCAATTGGCAACCCATTACCATCGGGTCGGCCGTCTAACGACTGATTCACAGAGCGATCAATTCTATAATCCGACATACCCCAATCAGCAGCGCTAAACCCCAATCAGCGAGGCTTTGTGGAAACGGATGGGACACTGGCAAACGTTGCGATTCTGGCCAATTACATCTTGTCCAGAGTCGAGCGAGGGAGCGCATATAGTGTGATATAGCTCGACGTTCGCAAGGCGTTTGACACGGTGTCGCACCATTCAATCCGCAGGGTTCTAAATAGAGTGGGAGCCCCTCAGCTTCTCACCAAAATTATAATGTCCGGGCTTAGTCGTTCTGTGACCCAGTTCAAGGTCGGAGTGGAGGAATCCAGACCTGTGCGCATCTGCAGAGGCGTTCGCCAAGGTGACCCGTTGATACCGCTGTTGTTCAACCTCGTACTCGATGAGATATTAGACAGACGTGTCGCCCTGATGGCATTTGCGGATGATGTCATACTGTTGGCGGACCATCAGTTGGAGGTGCCTTTAATGCTGGAGGAAGTGTCGAGTTTCCTTACGAATCGCGTCATGTCGTTGAATGCTGCCAAGTACGTGGCATTGACCGCAACGCCATCCGGAGGCGACACGAGATCGGTCGCGATGACGAGGCCAGTGTTTTCAATCGGGTTTAAAAAGATACCGGCAGTACAGCACTTGCAGTGCTTCCGTTATCTGGGCCACCACTTCGGGGCATCGGGTGTCCGGAAGCCAAGTATGCCTAACATGCGGCGGTGGCTACACAATACGTGTGCGTCTCCGTTGAAGCCGGACCGGCGCCTCGAGCTTCTCCGGTCCTTCTTGATCTCGAAATTACTTGTACGGACTTCAAAACAACCGAGTCACATTGTCGGTCTTGAAAGACTGTGACAGGTTAATCAGATCGGCAGTTAAACGCATCGCCCATCTGGCGGTGACACTTAATGCAGTTATCCACGGGAGCATTAAGGAGGGCGGACTAGGGGTGTTGGAGCTGGCTCAAGCCGTCCCATATCAACTCTTGGGACGGAACACTAAACTCCTAGAAAGGAGCGAGGACCCTCTGATTTGATCCCTGCTTCAGTCAGCCCGGTAGTGAGGGTAGCCTCCGGCGGCTGCAGTTCATGTCCGGCGACGTGCCTGCCCAACAGAAGTGGAGGGAAGCATTGGCCGATGGCCCGATGACTCGCGGCCTCGAGGCCGCGTGCGATGACGGTTCACGTAGGTCGTGGGTGCGCGCTAGGCCGAGGGGGTGCACCAGGCGAGACTATAACTCGGCATATTATATACTCGCCATTTAAACCGAGCGGTCGAAATACCAGCTGCGAAAAATTCGGCGAAATTTTTGGCAATAAAGCGGAAAAATTGGATTTCTATAAGGACGATTAGTGTGTTAAAAGTGCTTTAGTAAGAGGTGAAAACAATTAGGACAGTGCGATATTGAAACAGTGGACTTATACATATATAGTTTAATAAGGTAGAATAAGTAGTGTAGAACGTAAAATTAGGCATCAAGACTGAACAATTAAAAGGCAAATACTGTGCGGATTATCGCAAATATTTCGTAGTTTTTGCAATAAACATTGTGCGGACTAAAACTGACTGGTCTGAAAAACCTGCCAAGTTTCACACGAGTGGACGATAGTAAAGTGCGCAAAACTTGCGAGGACATATACATCATAGACAGCCTGTTAGGAGAACAGTGAAAAAGGACAGCCTACAATACCATGGGGTAAGTAGGGAAAGTTAAAGTATAAGGGACTTAAATATTTATTGACTTTATAAATACATTTGCGGACATTTGTGGTGAATGCGCGGGAAATTGGCTGTGAAAGCGGCACACGGACAATAGAGGGTGCGCATCACGTGAAAAAAAACACTCACTTAGCAATTGCGCGGAAAGGCGTTATCGCAGAAGGATTTTGAGGGTCGGAAGAGGTTCAGTGGTGCCGCGTCGACGACTCCGAGTCAGAAAATAGTTTTTTCTACAACTGCGGACGAACGGAATGTCAGAACAGGAAAAAAACTGGTAATAAGTGCTCTAACAAGACTTACCTAACATAAAAAACGAGCCAGACGTTTATTGCGATTTGCGGACAAACGAAGTGTCGGAGGGGGGTTGTCACAAAGTCAAAAGTAGTCGGCGGCACCGCCCTGACAGTTTCACTTTGTGAAAATCTTTTTCGTGAATACCTGGTGAACGGTGCGTCGGAGAGGGGGGTGCTGAAAGTCAAAGTTGACCGGCGGCACAAGGGGAAATGGGAAAAGGGACGTCACTGACAAACATGGAAGACAACACCGAAGAAAGAGGAAAATGGGAACAACCGGCGTTATATAAATGGGAGGAACTAACGCAGCATGGGGAAGAAATGAGTGCTGTACCCAGGAGGCAATCTCTGCCAAGATCGCCAGCCCGACTAGCAAAAAAAGGAAGAATGGACACGGAGAGAAAATCTCCAAAACGAACGACGAAAAGACTTAGCCCAGAACAACAAGTCAAAGTAGCCTCGCTGATACGCAAAGTCGGGGAAATACTGAGAAACATTAACAAAAACGAAATTTTCAGTACACACAATAGTGAATCCCAGGCATCAGCAGGAGGAGGAAGATTTGGTAGATATATACTAGTTGAGGTAAGTAACATCGGAGAACTTGAAATTTTGCTTGCTGAACTTGAACCCAATCGATTACGTTCCGCTTGCAACATGTGGTCACGTTCATTAAATAATAAAGACAAATATGAACTCAGCAAATTGATGACCCCAAAATTAAATGTAACTACTATACAAATAATTATTCGTCCAATACATATAACGTAACTGCCGCATGTGATGCCCAAACGGTCTTGTCTTCATATCAACGGACACGGAACTAATTTCGACCTGAGTCCAAGCAAAACTCCAGGAATTAATTTATCTTCGACCACCGTTCCTTTTTTTGGATATACTCAATCTTAAAACCCCCAGGAACCATTAGTTGGAAGTCGCCACTGTCACCCGAACCCTCAGTTCCGTTTATGCAGTGGACGAGAGCGGTCGTATTCTTTGGCGCTCTTCTATGGTTAAGAGCTTTTCGAGTAAAGTGTTTTTTTGGTGATGAGTTTAGTACGGTTGTGAAGAAGAGTTTTTTGTGAACCAGTGAGTGTTGTGTGTCGAATGTGAATCGAGCACTTGGAATAGCAGAAATTAGGAGCCGAAGGTCAAAAAATTCCATTACATAGAGAATAAATCGGGCAACCAAAGGTAAAATCGGCCGCTTTTTCTTCACGCTAAGGGTAGGAATCCGACCTTTTTTCGAGCTCGCTCGACCCTTTGGGCATGCGGTAGTGCCGATGTGAACTTCTGGTTAGCTGGCCGAAAAGTGCGACGTTGCCGTTGTGACTTTTTTACACATTTTTGAAACTTAGTTTTTTTGGATTTTCGATTTGTTTGATTGTTTGTTTGTTGTTTTTGACTTTACAGTACTGTCTCGGTTTTTTCTGACTGAAGTTTTGTTTTTTGGGCAATTGGACCTTTTGTGCGATTTGAATTTTGTATTGACTGTTTGTGAGTTTTTTGTTGACTATTTTTTAATTTGTTTTCTGTTTTTCATTGTTTTATGACTTTTATTTGTAACCAGTGAAGGCAGGTACGCGCAAGTGAATTCTTTGTGCGTAGAAGAACGTGCGCGACAGGCCTCTTTTGTTGGTTCTTCCTCTGAGGCCTGGCGGGCGAACGGTGCGTCGGCGCGTGGGTACGACAAAGAGTTTAGGGCGCGGCGGCACTGCCCCCACCCAAAACAGTCATATTTGTGTTTTCTCAGATTCTCTCGAGGACCGGAAGTGCGAGGAAGTTGGAGGTGGTGTCCCTGAGTTTGGACGGGAAGGGGCCACACCTCCCTTTTGAAAAATTTTCGCCGCGCTTTAGCGGGCAAACGGTGCGTCGGCGCGGGGTGCTACAAAATGTTTTTTGTACTGCGGCATCTCCTCAACCGAAAACTGGAAATAAAGACTTTCCCGGAGGTTTCCCGGGAACGGGAAGCGGCAGAAAGGTGGGAGTGGGTGACTCTAAGTGCGGGCGAGTAACGGGTCACATTCTCCTTTCAGTTTTTCGGCCGCGACTACAGGAAAGTGTCCATGCAGTGGAAAACTCGCTAACGAACACGTTCCGATGAATGCGAGTCGCCCATGGGAGACCTTACGGCTTCGGCAGGCGCGACAGGGTTCCGAGGTCCCCTTCAGACCTACCAGCCTCTGCCTACAAAGATCGGGCTTGACATGTAGAAATTGCGGCTACTGGTATGGTCAGAAGGGGAAAACGGTACGAAAGCGTTTAGTGTCTGAAGACCGATGATGAAAGGACCCTGGGGCGTTATTTATTATGATTATGTTACCGTAAGTCATGTTCCTTCGAACTGCTATCCAGTGTGACCAGTATAAAATGATGTACATGGGGATATTGGAAACCGTTAGAGTTACAGGGTGGACCAAATGGGGAAAAAGTTGCGCAATCAAGTGCCTATAAATAATCTGTCATCAACTTCTTTGAACTCGGAATAGCAACGGATATACAGGGAAAAAAAGAAAAAAGTGCGTTTTATAAAATCCTTTATGTCGTGTTTATTATAAAAGATACAATAACGAAATTTTCAGAGTGGGGGTAAGAAATAAGCGTCAATTTGAAAATAAAGTATAAAATAATCTAGGCCTACTATGTTCTATGAGGCCGAAGTCTACTTTTGTTTTTCTTATGGGCGCCATATTGAATTTCTGCATTTTTAAATTCCCCTTTAAATATGCTCTTCAACCATGTATAACATGTTTATGTTCGGTCAAGATAAATAATTAAAATTAACAAAATTAAGATTTTATGGTAGTAGGCATTGATATTTCTCTTCAATTTCCCCATAGTGACGTTCGTTGTCTGTTTTAATTACCTAGGTAACTGTCAAAGTAGAATTTATTGTCAGTGTCAAGTGTTAGTAATTAATTGTGTGTTTCAAAATGAATAACTTTTCAAATTATGAAAAATACGATATGTTGGAGTGTTTTATTCTCTGTCGTCGAAATGAAGCGAAAGCTGAAGAAATGTGTATTTAAATAAATATCCAGAAAGGCGACAACCTGGTAGAACTATGTTTAGGCGTCTGAAAGACAACCTTGTATCTTAAGAAAGACCAGTAAGATGGCCTGCGAGATCCCCTGACATAACACCGCTTGATTTTTTTGCATGGGGTTTCCTCACAAATGTGGTACACTGTAGATCATACGAAACCGAAGAGAAGCTGAGACACGCTGTTAACAGAATTACCCCAGAAATGATCAGAAAATCATGTGAAGCAGTAATGAAACGATGTATGTTGTGCGTGCGAGAAAACGGTGGCTTATTTGAACACCTACTTTAATCTTAAAATGTTACTTGTTCTTTTGCAGTGTTCGATGTATGATCAATAATAATTTAAAGTAATAATTAATAGAAATATCAATGCCTACTACCATTAAATCTTAATTTTGTTAATTGTAATTATTTATCTTGACCGAACATAAACATGTTATACATGGTTGAAGAGCATATTTAAAAGGGAATTTAAAAATGCAGAAATTCAATATGGCGCCCATAAGAAAAACAAAAGTTGACTTCGGCCTCATTGAACATAGTGGGCCTAGATTATTTTTTACTTTATTTTCAAATTTACGCTCATTTCTTACCCCCACCCTGAAAATTTCGTTATTGTATCTTTTATAATAAACACGATATAAAGGATTTTATAAAACACACTTTTTCTTTTTTTCCCTGTATATCCGTTGCTATTCCGAGTTCAAAGAAGTTGATGACAGATTATTTATAGGCACTTGATTGCGCAACTTTTTCCCCATTTGGTTCACCCTGTAACTCTAACGGTTTCCAATATCCCCATGTACATCATTTTATACTGGACACACTGTATGGCTGACAATTTTCTGGCATTCCAGTGCTGATCCCACACCGAACAAAGCTGCCATGATGCAATGGCCAAACACTCCATACCTTCCAAATCCACAGTTTTTAATCTACGACGTGCAATATCAAACACAAAATACCTCGCCTTTTAAAGCCTATTTGCCTTACAAGTATCTGTCTTTGCCTTCGAAGCTGCTAGGTCAGCCATAAATTACGACCAAATGACTATTGTTCCTTTATGTATGCAAGGGCGAACAAAACCATTATAATTAGTTTTTTGACCCCCGTAGGCTGATTTTTCATGCAATCTGGTAGTAATCAAAAGCCAAGCAGTTGCCTTTTTGCAGTTGAAATATCGAATTTCCAGATGTTGCAAACTCAAGTAGACGAGACTCAGTGCCGTAGCAAGTTTAACTCGCGCCCGGGACACAATATCTTTTTAGCGCGCCCCCACCCTCATTCGAATTAATTCGACACACCAATTTTTGTTTCGCGAACCATTTGGCGCCCCTTTGTGAGTAGCGCCCGGGGAACGATGCCCCCTTGCCCCTTCCGTCGCTACGGCTCTGATTAGACTGTATATTACATGTAATAATGAGGGTTTAAAAATAAGATTAAACGTGGAGCTCTCTTGGTGGATTCGAAACTCCATAATCGTTCGTGCGTGCATAATGTACGTGTAACTGCGCGTGGCCTTCACGTGTTGCAATAGGAACTCTGCCATCTTGAATAAGATTAAATGTTAGGTGTTGTTGAAAGTGCCGCGTCATAAGAGGCCAAGTGTCGCGGCCCACAGACGCAGACAGCAGCATCAACACACAAGCGCCTTAAGACACAGTATTACACAGGCCTAATGTGAGGCATTGTCGGAGGAAGAGTTTCGTGAGGCCATGTCAACCATGTTCAAACGCTTTGTCAAAAGGGCAGAGTTGGGGTCTACTGGCAGCGGGTCGAGGATGGTGTAGGCGAGGTTGAGGAATGGGTAGAATGGGGGGCAAGGTCGTCTTCGAGATGGACGTCGTAGCCACAGGCATGAAGGCTCGGTTCATGCTTGGGTCTGGCCAGAGAGCCCGGGTCTGGACCAACTCCAGGGACGCTCTGGCCGCAATCGGCTAGTATGAAACTCGGTCAGCAGTGGCTGTAGCAGTGCAGACACAACTGCATGATCTGAGGGACGCCGAAATTTCTGTCGAGGTTGGATGGACCGAGCGCCGGAGCTCGGCTGGGGCAATTGCCGCCGACAGGGAAGCCAACAGGGCGCTCTCGGGAGTCCCCAACGGAGAGGTCGAGCTTTCAAAAACAAAAAGGCAACTCTCCGCTACTAAAAAGCTCTGGGCGTTGGAGGAATGGCAGAGGTGCTGGCAAAATACCGGCAAAGGCCGTGAACTCTACGATGTATGTAACACAGTCGGAAAAGGAATGCTGGAAATGGGGAAGATGGAGCTTCAGCTCGCCACTGGGCACGGAAATTTCAGGGCTTACCGACATAAGTTCCGTCTCGCTGGTGACAGCGAATGCTGGTGCGGACTTGGCGGCGAAACGGCTCAGCATGCCATGTCGGTGTGTGGGAAGCCAGCTCGTGTGGCTGCTCGAGTAAGTCGCGATCTAGGGGCTACAGGCTGGCAACTGAGGAGCAACGACAGGGCAAAAGACGACCCCGTGGTTAGACTCTTCGAGGACTACGCTATTTTGACTAGGCACATGACAGGGGGGTTACTGCGCGCGTTCTAGTCTAATGAGTCTCGCATCGTTGCTTGCAGAGTGTGGACGTGCTGCGGAGCTAAATCGTGCGATATTTTGTGGTTGAATCGGATTGAAATTGTGCTCGTTATTGTGCGTTTCTGTGTATAACATTTGAAACATTCCTTATCGGGCAACTACCGGGTTTGCGCGATAAGTGGAATGAATCCCGGAAGCTCGCTGGAATCCGAGTCGGACCGGGGCTCCCAAGGGAGCTACTGTCTAAGGCCCAGGACCAAGAAGAGGGGTAGGGTGCCCAAGTCCGACCCAACATCGCCAGCGTCACCAACCCCGGCTCCAAAAAAATCGGCGATGGCGGAGGCTGTCGGGGTGTTGCGGGCGACTTCAGCGGGCGCAGCGGATGACGGGTTCGTAGTCCCGCGAAGGACTGTGGCGTGGAGCACGCTGATTGTTGCTCCAGAGGCCTCCACGACGCTGAAAAACCGCTTTGCGCCCATCCAGCCGCCAATCGTAGATGAGCCTCCAACACTTCCCAACACCATCGTAGGGACTGAACGGGAAGCAGTTGCTGAGAGCCCTGCGGCAACTGCAAACAAGACCAAGAAGGCAGAAAAGTCGCCGCCAATTGTGATCGCTGGAAAACTCAGCGATCACACAATGCTGATTGGTAGTATAAAAGAAATCACCAGTCAGCCTTTCACGCTGAAGTACACGAAGGCTTCGTTAATCGTGTACTGCACCAGGATTATGGACTGGGCGGCGGTGAAACGATCCCTGTAGGAGGACAAGAGCCAGTTCCACACTTACGCCCCTTCGTCGGAAAAAACCCACGCGTTCGTCCTGAGGGGCCTGGAGGGGAATGTCGATCCGACTGCCATAAAGCAGGATCTGGCAGACCAAGGACTGGAAGTGAGAAGTGTCTTCAAAATTCAAAGACACTTTTCAGGCCGCTCTACCTGGTCGTCACTAGCGACAAGGCAACCCTCCGTAGGCTTAACGCCGAGACCAGGGTGGTGTGCAGTGTCAGGGTTTCGTGGGAAACCCGCAAAAACCGGAAGGCCCTGACACAGTGTCGTCGATGCCAGGGCTGGGGCCATGTCTCCGGGAACTGCCACCGGGACTTTAAATGCTCCCGATGCGCTGGGGGCATGAAATCACCGCCTGCCCCGTTGGGGCTACATTAAAATGCGCTAACTGCGGTGGGCCTCATCGTAGCTTTGACGAGGCTTGCCCAGTCTACATTTACAAACAGGCGCAAGTCCCGGCGGAGAAGCAGCGTTTCGTCCCTGCTCCTCTTCCAACGAGGCCAGCCTGGGGTCAAACCAGTCGAGCCGCTGGCCCGATCCACCCTTCAACCCTAAGCAGCAGGACCATGGCGCCAAGCCACGCCAACAGGACCATGCTGCCCCCACCACCGCCTTCATTAGCGGAGTTTCCTCCGCTGAGGCAGCACGAAGCTGTCCCGACGAGCTCCGCCCACCCAGCCCATGGTATAAAAGGGAACGCGGTGGCCATGCTGGGCAGTGTCCAGCGGGAATTCGCCGAGCTGTCGTCGCAAATTAACTTGGAGGAGGTGATCAAGGCGGTAAGATTTTACAGCGCTGCATTGAGGGGTTGCGTTTCGAAGACAGACAAGTTCCTAGTCTCAGCGCAGTTCTTCAATGAAGATATTAACAGCTTCGATTTTTAAGCCCTGATTTTGCCAACTGTGCCCTATGAGGATAGGAGAATGGAACTCATGCGGACTCCGGAGTCGTCTCGGTGAGTTTGTGTACTTCCTTCGGACCGAGGATATCGACGTGGCGTTGATTGTCGAAACATGGTTGCGCCCCGGGGATATATTTAGGATTCGGGGGTACAGGCTCGAACGTGCCGATAGGCCCGGTTTAAGGGGAGGGGTGGTCATAGCGGTCAAAACGTCAATTCCATACAGGAGACTGCCACACAGGCAGTCGTCAATAGAGAACGTCGGCGTTGAACTTCCTGATGGAGTTTTGATCTACTGTGGCTATTTCTCCACCGTACGCTTACACGCCGCTGATGTCGATCCATTCTTCATAAACACCAATAGGGTGTTGCTAATGGGAGATTTCAACGCCCGCCATCCACTATTCAATAACCCTGGACATAAAAACGAAGCCGGCAATTTTCTAGCCGACTACGTTCGCGACAATGGCCTACTCGTTATGCCCAGTTCATCCCCAACGCATTACCCGAACAGTGGAGGGAATCCATCCTACCTCGTCTTCGGAATTGCCAAAGGACTCACCAATCTCACGGAGATGGTGGTTATAGACGCCCTTAGCAGTGACCATTTGCCCATTTACCTCGACATTAGGGATTTAAAGCGCACACAAACTAACGACTTTCGATATTCATACGAAAATTTCGATTTTGGCGACTATCGAAAACGACTACAAGACCTGACGTGTATTCCGGGCCAGATTGATACTGTCGAAGCTCTAGAGCATGGGGTAAAAGGTCTGACCAGGAATATACAACGGACACAGCAAGCTTTGGCCAAAAAAGTTCCGAACAGACCGTTCAAGTAAGAGCAAACGATCACCCAAGTAAGAGCAAATGATCGCCCAACTCATGGTCCCCTGTATAAGCGACTTCCCATATTTTATGAGGATTTTGTCCCTGACAGTACGTGACGACAAACAAACATTGCCTGCCAGTTGCAGGCAGTCGTTTCTAGCAGGCTGGAAACGCACAAATCCAACATAACTTGACTTGACGGGTTCGTCCTGCCTCGTTGTGGCTGGTGTTGGCTGCTTCTTGCACCGATCGGGGCGGGGGCGGATGGATTTGGTCATCTAGTTGAAACTGCCGGCGGTTAACGCCACGTCTGACAGTATCAAACTTAAAGGTCGAAGCAACCTTTTTTCCTTAATGAATGCCTCTCGAATAAAACCAAAACCACCACTTCAAGACTATCTCCTGAGGTTGTCGTGCGTATGGCTAATTCGGGAATGTCCATGTTAGGGTACTGCCCAGGTAATGGACGACTTAGCGCGCCTATTTAGATCATGGGCAAAGAGCAACCGGCCGAACATCTGGCTAGACATGGGAGTTATGTTTGTTAACTTTGTTTGTGAATTTTATTAATGGGAATGTTCAATAAATTTTTATCTATCTCTATCTATCTAGTCTAATGGTTGTTCGCCAACCGGGCCTCTCGCACGACACTGATCGAGTCGGACCCTCCTAGGGAAAGCTTACTGCATCTTCACGCCGTCTGTGGCTGAACGTGAAGGCACTAATTCGCAAACTGCTGAGGTGCGCGTATGAGGTTCGTGCCGAACAGTCTCGCTAGTGCAAGTGACGCTCCTCGTAACATAAGACGCCCATTGGGCATTTAGTGCCAAGTTAGTGTCTAAGGAAAACTGTGTAGATAGGATATAGGTTAGGGATTTTAGGTTAATCTTTTCGGCAAAGCCTACCGCTTCTTTGCGCCGTCTGTGGCTGAAAACGGAGGAACAAAAACTGCAAAACGTTGAAGTGTGCGTACAAGGCGCGGGCTGCGCAATCAAGCGAGTGTCAGTGATGCTACATGCGGCAAAAGACGTCCATAGTAAAGTGTAGTAGCCCAGTGGTTTCGGAATTTAGTGGGTTAAAAGTCGGAAGCGATTGGTGTTTTATGACCCAAAGGCTAGCGCTAGGTAGGTCGCCGCAAGGCAGAAGTATCATGTCACCCGAACCCTCCTTGAGGTAGGAAGTCGAGCTGCTAGAGACTAGAGATAACAGTCCTTTAGACTGCAGTGCGGCTACAACAGCTACCGAGTGGGCAATAGACGAACCAGAGCCGAGAGCACAACCGGCCCATTTCGGAACCCCGTCTGAAACCCCGAGACCGACAGATCTGATGCCAGTCAACAACCCCGTTGAGCAAGAGCAGACCGATCCGAAACCCCAGACAGCTGGTTTCCCCAAGATGCAACCACGTCATTCAAATCCCGACCTGTGCCTGCCAGTTGAGGTTAGATTGTGTTGGCGGTGGGGCTATCCAGGCCATTCCAGGAATCAATGTGCCGGCAAACCCGTGGCTTTCTGCTCCCGGTGCGGGCTAGTAGGCCCCTTGTCCAGGGAGTGTGGATGCCCTACCTATACCCGCCATAAGCGGCCGCTCGCCGAAATACCGACCCGAACTCAACCATCCGGCCATCAATTCAGAGGCCACTCTTCGGTGGGTGTGCATTGCAACTTGCCCATAGATCGGCCCTGCCTTCTGTGTGGCTGCCCGCACCGCCGACCTCACTAATGATGCTATCCCGAACCCGATGGGTGCTGTCCGCCAGTAGTTCAAGGTACCATTTTGTATAGGTGTTTATAGATATTCTATAAAATATTTATAGAATAAATATTTTTTCCGAAGAAGAGGGTAACGAATGTTACTAAATTTTTTTTCCTGTCCGGCTGATTTCAGCCAGCACTAGGTGAATGATAGTTTTCAAGGGCCCCCGTAAACGGATAGTTATTTACTTATTGGTGGTACTTTGCAATTGTACCGGTATCACGCACGTACACCACAAAATTCCGCAAAAGATTCCTACCAAATAGGCTTTCCGAATAATAAGCCAAAGTAGCACGCATACCAAAAACCGAAAAACACGCACATATACCACAAAATTCCTCAAAAGATCCCTACCAGATAGGGCCCCAGAATATCAAGACAAAATAGCAGGCATGCCAAAAAAGGGTATTTAATGCAACACGCAGCCCATTTCAAGAGGGTCAGTCCATAATTTTCCGACCGAGCAAGTGCAGCAGTACCTTCCGTCCGGCTAGCCACTACAAGTTTTTGCGGCACGCAGAATTCTAACCTGAGTAAGTTCCACGTGTTCCAATCCAGCCTAAAGAAAGTACAGTACATATTCTTTGACCATTCCCGTCATTTTTATCCGGTTTCCGAATAATAAACCATAGGGCGATTTGTTGTACCTTGAGGCCATCTTTTTACTACAAAGCACGTGCAAGTTACAGTCCGAGTTTAAATTTTCTTTGTCATGCCCCCTCAGCATTCCAGCGCTATTTTGCGATGTTTCTCACCGCCTGAAATAATATACAGTCCCTTTCACCGTGTTGGTGACAGAGGGTGGTAAATTCTGGTCCTGCGCCAGCAGGCCTGTCGTCCGGCATGAGCTCAGAAATGCCACCTGGCCCTCTAACCTCGCTGTCAATCGTAGACTATCAATCTGGTCTGGTGCTAGCTGGCCTGCCATTCATCACCGCTAATGTCACATGCTTTATATATACCGACCGCCCTGTTGTGCACCTCCTCTCCACGTTTTATTTTAACTTTAAGTTTGTATTCATTAAGGTCGGAAATCTTATGTTACTTCATTAAATGTAAAACGCTTCTTTAAGGCCCGAAATTTTATGTTATTTCAATAAATGTAAAACGCTTCATTCAGGCCAGAAACCTTATTTTAGTTTGTTAAATGTAAACCGCCTGCCGTTGTACCCCGGCGATAGAAAATTTGTTTTTATTTGCTAAATAAACCATTTGTCGTTCGACTGTGTTTAATTCTACCGACTGCATATTGACCTCTGGGTTATTTTCTTTCTCCACTGTATAAAGGCTACCCTAGCTGTGGGGCCATCACCACATGAATCCTGATGGCTGGCGCCCGAGAAAACCGCCGGAAACCCGTTCAAGTCCGAACTTGTTTTATCAGAAATAAACCCTAACCGTAAAAAAAGAGCTTTATGCGGAAACGCCATTACATAGTTTATGAGTTACAATTTACATGTAAGTCTATAGGTGTTCAAGCACAAGGTCAATGTTGGGACGGATGATTCTACCTGTTCGGCTCTAAAAATGTTGTGACCTCGAGAACCAAGCGTACGGGTGCGCGACATTCCCGTTTATGCTTGTGCGTTAAAAGTGGTCAAATAAAGGACAGTTTTTGCTTGAGTTGTGAATTGAGAGAATGTATATGGAACAGTTTTAAGCCTGCCCTCTACTGAAAATCAGGAACTCAGTTGTACAAGTTGTCCAAATAAATACAGTTTCTACTCAATCGTTTTTTTAGGCAAAATCAAAAAGAAGAGTTAATGCAGTCCACGGATTGTCTAGCGACAATAATCGAAGATTAAACAATGGGAAACAGCCAAAAATTTCTTCAAAACAATTTAACCTTCCAACGGATTGGAATGAAAAATTCTGCGTTGTACTAAAATGTTCGTAAAGAATTTAGGAATACATTGATACCTCAAAATATTCTCCAACTTATGTAGTATTTCCTAAAATTATATTTCAACGAATTTTAACGACTTTTTACTGAAAGGGAATTTCGCAGATGTTGTTCCACAAGTTTGTTCAGTTTGAAAAATGTGAATTTTTAACACAAACTGTCACTCGAAATTCCAAAGAACAAAGACAGTAGAATTTAAAAAAAAAACGTAATTTTTGATCTTGGCCTCGCTCGGCGGCCTATCAGTGCACATTTGGCACATTTCGATTACTCATCGCTCTCGATAACGCGTCAGCGTGGGCAACGGGACGGGTCGCTCCGCTGGTTTTTAATATAAACCCACTGCACCACAAGCCGAATGCGTACCAAACAGGGAAATCCTGCAAATCTGCTTTGCATGAACTTCTGCAGATAGAGGAGATAGAGGAAACGTATAAAAAAATTTCCCTAACGACATTCCTGGATATAAATGGAGCCTTTGACAATACGTTTCTTAAGTCAATAGTCAAGGAAGTGAGACTTGGTGGAACGGAGTCTCCAATATACGGATAGATCGAAAACATGCTTCACTTACGACAAGTTACCGTTAAAATCAATGAGGTCATCGTGGGGGCACGGGTGACCGGCGGGTATCCGCACGGTCTTGTTGTCTCCCCTCTATTGTGGAGTCTGGAGGTCGACCGCCTCCTGATGTGTCTACGTGAGAATCGTTTTCACGTTTTGGGATATGCGGATAATATCGCCATTATTGCACAAGTCTGACACGAGTAAATATATTGGGGTACCCTGGACAGAAAACGTTTGTTCAAGGATCACCAGGAGCAACAAGGCAATAAGGCGATCAGAGCCGTTTGACCCGGCAAGCACACATTTCGTAAAATATCTCAGAGATAAATAAATATATCGGGAATATCACCGAAGATCATGTACAGGATGTACGTCACTATCGTGAAATTCATATGCACATACGCCGCCCTGGTGTGGGAACTTAGGACTAAGAACGGAACATGCCAACAAATCCTGAGCAAGGTTCAGAGATTAGCATGTTTGACGAGAATTGGAGCAATGCTAACAACGCCAGATATGGCCAGAGCAGCCATGGAGACTTTCTCGGGGCTGGAGCATTTTTATATATCTATGGAAGCCGATGAGGTTTTGACAAGCGGCTAACGAATGGAAAACACTGCCCATACTGGGGTCACTGAAATTGGCTACAGAGCGATCCCAGCAAACGGAAGACACTCGATCACCCTCTAGGCATGAGGGCTGACAGAATCAAAATTCTAGGCATTCTCCATCCCGTTTTCCGTGCGGGCATAATAGCAATAAGAGCTTGCGCTCGGAAAATGAGGCGGAGATATGAAGTCATACGATACCATCGACACCAGATATGAGGCCATAATCTTAGATCTAAAATCGTACGCAATCAGGTCAGAGTGCGTGCTTGACGGTCTAGAAAAATTAAGGCGCCCGTCAGGAGCACAAATAGAGAAAGGTTCTCTTATACAACTGGAACGAGCATGAATGAAGGAAACGAGACCGCGGAAGAAAGGGCTGAGCAGCAACAAGAGATGACCAGGAACTGGTTTGTGGCATACCTCATACCCAAATAGGTCTCAGATGAACATGAGAAGTACAGGGAGGAGTTAACGCGGCTACACATATGAAGTGGGAGGGATCAGTTAGGCCAGCAAAGCGGAGACCAAATTATTTCACGTTTATTTATCGGATTACACAGAGAACCGTAATATTTATCTAAATGTTAAAAGTAACATTTCTATGTTCTCCACATCTAAATTTACCTTCTAATAATAATTCTAATAATTGTGTATCCAATAATACTATTGTTTCATAGATATTCCCACATAAGTTTTTCTATGTATCTTGTAGACATTACGACATTTGATACTCTTGATTTATTCAATATTGATTTTTAATTTGGCTTTCAGAATCACAGTTGGTACATTTCTCGCAAAACTTGCCATTGTAAGCTTCTTTTTCACGGCAAATTCAGGACCTACAGGACGAACAGTTTCCATGTCCGGAGCATAAGATCTGTGGGTCTGGAGACATGCACTGGCTCTCACCAGATGAACAAGGAGACTAGAACCACTCCATTGTCAAAAATGCACGACGATTTATATGAACTCATTTGGGATGGACATGCATCAATTGTTCTGTTTTAATACCCTTGAGTAGTTTTTATGGTGCATTGAGCACACCTGTTTTGTGTACAAAATAATAACTTTTGCTGCTTACACGTTAAACACCATTAGATTTTCCAGGCTATGAGCGATATATTTTACCCAATAAACACATAGTTTATAAAACAATTACTTTTGGTTTATTTCAAGCTTCAACAACATTGATTTAAGCTAAAATGCTGGTAGGTTTCAACAATATAACAAGGAGTGGTTACTGAGGTTTAGCAGCTGTAAGCACTTTATATTTCATTAGATTGTATTATTTATTTTAGGCATTCGAAACCAAACAGCTATTTAGTACTCCATTGCGATGATATTGGATGATTAAATTTGATGAAAGGTTTTAAAATAGTTTTTACCGACACAATGACTATCACTATTTGAGACTGTAAAATTTCAACAGTTGAAAATTGGACTAAAGCAACATTAAACTAAAATCCGAAATAGGAATAATGTTTCTCTTTTGGCAATATTTATTTAGTAATTTGACATTTGTCTTTTAAGTCTGAATGAATCTAAAATATTCGATAATTTAATATAGTTTGTAATAGTTATGTTTACGTGCTTATTTGATTAACTGTTTTGTAGAGCGATGAATCTCGGATGAACATAAGAAGCACCGGGAGGATCCGCACAAAAGAATCGTTGGATCAAAGCAGGATACAAAAAGAAGGACTGTGACCTTTCTAACGGGACACGCCCCAGCAGAAACATCTTTTGAGGATGAATCTGTCGGGATGAACCCCACAAATGGATTTAGGAGAATTTTCAAGCAGAAAATTAGTAAGAAAATCAAAGTCGTCTATTTTTAATTTACACAGGTAAACCCATATAACTAAAAAGTATATTCATATAATAAATATAGCAACAAGTTGTGTGTTAGACCGATTTGTATCTTAATATTATGATTAAAAACTAATAGGCCACTGTTCAAAAAGCTGTTTTAGGGCGATTGTTTTCAAGAAAATAACAATATATTGAAAACATTAAATGCAAATTCATTAATTTACTTATTCCTCAGTAGTGTCAACAGAAGGTTTACGAGCACTCATTTTTGCAATGTTTATAGTTTGGAATCAATCGAAGTCTTTGTTATTGTATTTGAAATGTAACTGAAATGGTGTTATTCCTTTTTGAAATTCAGGAATTGCATTTTCAGCCACTCTACTTTTTCATCAATTCGGGGTTTTTTCTAATTCGTAATTTGGGAATGAAAATTTGAAGAGGACACAAAATCATTGTTGGTCAGGGTAAAATTATCAAAAGGAATTCCTTTTCTTGCAGTTTTGATAACTTTGGACCAGTGATCGGGAACGTAAATATTTTTATATGGATGAAATAGTGTGGGATTAAGTCGTTTTGCCCGTGTGGGGTTGCTAGTCCTCCATCGGGCGCCTCCCCAGGTGGCGGATAAGGGAATGCCTCCCAGATATGGGTCGTACCGGAGAAATGAAATACTCGGGGCGGACCAAAACTAGAACTGAACAGCGGCAGCTGGCTGTTCCATAACTAAACACAAGCAGGGATTGATAATCTGTATCTGGCAGTGACTCAGACACTAAACGGCAGAGTAACCAAAAAAGACGTTTAGACAGCGATGGAGAAAGCAACGGGAAACTACTCCATTATCATTCCCTAGTACAAACATGATGAATGAATCAACTATTACTGTTACTGAGGATAAACAGATTACTAATTATGGGCCACGCAACCCACGAGTCGGCAGGGGAGGACCATCTCAAATAGACCACAGGGCCTCCCAGGTCGGCAGCAAGCGAAAATCCCTGTGAAAAACAAGGATCTGAGGCTCTGAAGCTCGATAAGACAATAAAGATATGCTCCTGGAATGTGAGAAGTATGTACGAACCCGGAAAAACCGCAAAACATAATACTAGAGATGCAGAGGCTACACATCGAAATCTTAGACATTAGTGATGTAAGATGGGCTAGTTCGGGTTAATTACGTACCAATAATGGCGAAATGTTTTGTTCAGGAAATTACAAAAATCACCACCGAAATGGGGTTGCAGTAATTGTATCAAAGAATATCGTACCCCATGTTATTAATTTCGTACCAGTTTCGGACAGGGTCATGCTTACAAATACGTACAAATAAAAATCACCTTAACATTGTACAAATATATGTATCCACTGCAGACAAACCTGACGAATAAGTCGAATCCTTTAATGAGGACAGAAACACAGTATTACGTTCACTAAAATCTAAAGATATAACAATGGCTTTAGGCGACTTTAATTCAAAGATCGGAAATGGAAAATGTGAGAAATATGTGGGTGAATTTGGGCTCGGAACAAGAAATGAAAGCGGTGATAGACTCCTACAGTTTTGTCAAGAGAACGACCTGATAATTACCAACAGCTTCTATAAGCTCCCCAATGGAAGACTGTATACTTGGAAATCCCCAGAAAACAACAACGAAAGAACTTTACTAAATCAGAAAGACTACATATTAATTAATGAAAGATACAAGAACTCAATGAAATCAGCCGAAAGCTTACCCAGGTGCGGACGTCTTTTCAGATCAAAGTCCACTGGTTGTTTGCTTTCAGATTAGATTGAAAAGAATGCGGCAAAAAAGGAAACAACATAGAATAGTTTTAAGTCAATTAAAAGATCAAGATATTTGCCAGTTAAAGAAAAAACATAAATAATATTAAAAACAACTTAAAACCAATGAAAATCACCAAAGATAACAACACATAAACGAAAAGTGAAAAACTTCAAAGCAGCCCTAATTGTACCCACAGAGACAATAGTAAGCAAGCAGAAACATTCAGCTAAACAATGGTCGATGACTGATGAAATTCTTCAGTTGATGGAAAAGAGAAGAACAGTCAAAGCTATAAACAACGACCAGTACAAAGTCACGCAGCAAGAAATAAGACGGAAGCGCAGAGCTGCAAAGGAAGCTTTCTACGCTAACAATGCGAAGAAATAGCGATGCTATACGCCAAACATGATTATTTCAACTTACATAGAAGGGTTCAAGAACTAACCGAGCAACAAGATATAGGCAATTCAATAAACTCTACGATTGATGAATACGCAAGATAAGTGGAATAGCAATAAGCAATTTGGAAGGAGTATATCAAGAAACATTTTGAAGAGAATGGAAACCGAGTAAACCTAGGAAACATGCACAGTGATGAAGGCCCTGATATCGTGAAGGACGAGGTTGCACACGTTCTGAATCACTTAAAAAATGGAAAGACTGTAGGACCTGACCGATTACCTGCAGAAATCCAAAAATTAATTGAAGAAGACCAACTTCAGATCTTGGTTGATTTGTTTAACACTATCTACAAAACAGGAATTATTCCAGATGAATGGCTGATATCTACCTTTATAACTACCGAAAAAAGCGTCTCCAAAATATTGTGAGGATTACCGTACCATAAGTCTGATGAGCCATACTCTCAAAGCATTCCTTAAAGTGATTCACAACAGAATATATCACTAACTTGAACAGGATATCAGCGAAAACCAGGTTGGATTTCGAAATGGTCGAAATCAGGGAGGCACTATTTGCACTAAATATGTTGTCTCAGAGATGTCTAGATATGAACCAACACATCTACATATGTTTCCTTGATTATAATCAAGCATTTGACAAAGTCTGTCATACTCAACTCATTGAAATACTAAAACAAATGAACATGGATTCAAGGGATATCACTATCAGATCGAATCTTTATTTTGGACAACGTGCAGTAGTGCAAATGGAAGAAGAAAAGATGTTACATGCAAATATTTTGCCGTAAACCTCTTATTTGTTTTCGACCTCGGTATGCGTGTTCAAGTTATTTGCCAAGCATATCTGCTTTGGGTTTTTTCATCATAGAGTTAAATTTTGGCTGTAAAATCGAATCTAGCAATTTGGCGATTCTTATCGCAGGTGAAGAAAAGGTTTTAGCAGATGGCGGGATCACGTGTCCGTTAGGGCCAATAAATTTGGTGATTTTTGATTAACAGCGACAACGGAAGGTTGGGGGACGAAAAACTTCTACTGGTGTAACGGTAGATTTTTGGGTTGAGAAGATTTAATTAGGCCGTGACGATCAGATCGGCAGTCGATTTTCAAGTTTATTCCGCATGGTCGGGTTTTGAATTTTTGAGTGTGTTCAGCGCTACCCCATGGTTGGTTTTTGGTGGATTTTAGAATCGAGTAATTCCTTGATGGTTGCAGAGATTGCAATTAATGACGATTAATGACGAATCCATGATGGCCGCTATGATCACGTGTAATTGATCCGAGATCCGTGGAGCAATTAGAAACCAGCTCTTTTGGGGAACCTCAGCGGACATTTTGATTTTTGACGTTGCGACTGATTCTAGTGTTTTCGATTTTGGTAGAAGTTGTATGCTACTTGGAAGCATGTTGGCGGCCAACTTTTGGTGAAGACTTGTTTATCAGTTTTTTATAACATTATTTTTTATAACTGGACTTATTAACGTTTTATAGTTAACTGCTTGTGCTGAAACATTCAAGTTCGACTGCATTCAGTTCATTTTGTTTTTGGCTTTAATTGCGATTCACAGTCGGACCTGAGTGATTTCCTTATTTATTTTGGTACCCATTTACTGTGTTTTTTTTTTTATTTATAATCACGACCGATCTCCCATTGGAAGACCTGCGAGGCCACTGACTGAAGTGATCACTCCAGCCGTCCCCCTCAGGATCCCTCCCTTTCACCGTCCAGGCTTGATTGAAGTTAAGGTATCCATATATTAAGGGTGCTACCAAAAATATCCGAGTGATATACTCAAAGTAAATTATATTTTTTTGTAATTTCTTTCTTTCAGTAAAATTGTTAACTTGTTTAAATACATCAGTTGTGCAGTTGAATTTAAGTTATGCGAAATTTTGTATTGTCCATTGAGCGTTCCAAAATTGTTCACTTGCCGCAAAGTACTATGCTCTTGCTCTAACTCACGCCCGAGGTAAATAATTATAGTTAGAAGTAAAATTCATAACACAGACCGAGAAAATCGAATTAAGAGGCGGTGTAACACAGGGGTGTGGTGCGGTCGCCGATTCTGCTCAATTTATATTCAGAAGAGATCATGAACAAAGCGCTTACAAATCTCTCATATTAATCTAATTAATGGGACTCAAATCAACAACTTAGATATGTGGATAACACAATACATTTAGCGGAAACCATACAAGAGTTTACACAGTCTCGTTAATCCAAGTGACAGACGTCAACGAGGAATTCGGTCTATCACTAAATATTAATGGAACCAAATCATGCGAATTTCAAAAACAAAACAGAATACAGCAACTTATACAGATGACATCACAAAATTGAAAGAGTAATAAAATACATTATTGAGCACAGTTATCAATAATAATAATCCCTGTTCTGAAAAATTAAAATAAGGATTGGAAGGGCAAAGAGTGGATTTGCACTCTTTGCAATTCTCTGGAACAATAGATTCTAGTCTTTTCCCAGACATGTTTGTCCTGACTCATCACCTGAAAACCAATTTTCTTGATGTACTTTTTAATATGTGTGTGATTTGTATTTTAATATGTGAATTTTATTGAATGAAAGACTCATTACATTTACAGACAAAATGGACAAACAACCCCTACACTGGACCATACTGAATCCCCTTTGTCTTACAAGACCAACCAGACAATCCCGCTTCCGATTCCCTACATCAACGCTACTCGTTTGCAACTGACTACCGGACAATAAATCTAAGATCTCTGTTTGACAGAATTAAAATTATTAAATTATTAACCAGAATAAGATAATTTTTACCTTTATTTGTTTATTTAAATTAAGACTGCATGTACTAAACAAGGGCAGAAAGTCCGATAGGTCAATAGCCTTTTTTAGAAATAAAGATGTTTACTACTACTATTTGGAAAACGTTCGATAGGAAGAAGAAAACATCCTTGGATGTAGAATTTACGCGATTAGTAGGGCTGCACTAACGACATTCTATTCAGAACAGAAGCTTCGCAAATAAGGATAACATTAATGATTGCCAACCTTCGCAACGAAGACAGCACTTGAAGAAGAAGGTCGTTTTGGCACTTTATTTCTTGACAAAATCGCTGAATTGAAAACGAAACAAGTAACTGCATCTCTTATACGGTTGGAAAAGG